>CM035342.1:27198614-27579809 GCA_020226455.1 Prunus salicina | reverse complement strand
TCATATTATAGCATCAAGGGTAATTAAGACTTATCCTTTTCCTTGTGCTTTTCTTTATGAAATCATATCAATGTTCATGGCTTAAGATACTTGGAAGAAGTTTTGTTTTGAATTTAAACAACCACCATATTCTTCCGCTGCGATTAATTTGATTAAATGCAAGTTTAATATTCAAATGAACTTCTTAAAAATGTTTTAAAACCAACAGCAACAACCTTAATTAGAACTTCCTTGCCTGCCTGAGATAAAAATTGCTCTGACCAACCCAATAGTTTGGTAGAAAGGCGCTTATGGATCCCTTCAAAAACAGCCTTCTTAGAAACACCGAAATCAGTTTGCAAGCCAAGATATCTCCCAAAACCTTCTTTCTTCTGTATGTCAAGGACGTCAACCAGCTTCTAGGGAAGATTGGCCGGACATTTAGGACTGAAAAAAGCCGAGCTCTTGTCAAGATTGATGCGCTGATCGGAACCAATTTCATAAGTATGCAAAATTGGCAATATCACTTTCAATTTCTTTACATAAGCTTACAGGCAGTTTGAAACACGACATGACATAGTTTGGCAAAGTCGTAGCAACAGCCTTAATTAGAACTTCCTTGCCTGCCTGAGATAAAAATTGCTCTGACCAACCCAATAGTTTGGTAGAAAGGCGCTTATGGATCCCTTCAAAAACAGCCTTCTTAGAAACACCGAAATCAGTTTGCAAGCCGAGATATCTCCCAAAACCTTCTTTCTTCTGTATGTCAAGGACGTCAACCAGCTTCTAGGGAAGATTGGCCGGACATTTAGGACTGAAAAGAGCCGAGCTCTTGTCAAGATTGATGCGCTGACCGGAACCAATTTCATAAGTATGCAAAATGCTTTTCAAACAAACCACTTCAGCTTCCTCTGCTCTACAGAATAAGACTGCATCATCCGCAAAGAATAAATGAGAAACATTGATGCCATGTGAACAAAACAGAAAGCCCTGGAGGCTAAGCCTCGCCTCTAACTTTTTTGGTCAACACGATCTTTTTTCAGTTTTTTGGACTCAGTTTTGCTCAGTTCACAAGTTCATCGATTAAAATGTCCACCCCTAATTTTTCTCACACTGTATGGTAGAGCTAAGGTACCAAACAATCTCAATATTTGGTGGATTCTTTCGCAATCTAGCTACCAAGCATAAACATACATGCAAAACAAACCAATTAATTAAGTACTTGAATTAAACACACCACATACTTGCAAGCGAGGTACCCAAATATTCAATAGAGCCACATATTAATGTATGAAAAATGAAGTCATAAAACTTATATATCCCCTACCTCTATCTTCTCGAGCAACCCTATCAACCTTAAATCCTAAAAAATAATTTTTTTTAAATAATTTAACTGAAAATTAGATGAAAGGTTGAGGATTTAGACTTGGGGGGGGGGGGGGGGGGGGGGGGGGGGGGGGGGGGGGGGGGGGGGGGGGGGGGGGGGGGGGGGGGGGGGGGGGGGGGGGGGGGGGGGGGGGGGGGGGGGGGGGGGGCGGGGGAATTGGCAAAAAAAAAGGTTCATGTCCTTAATTTTCTAAAAAAAAGGATAGGGGTAGAATCAAAAGTTATGTACAAATTCAGGAGGCAAATCACTAGTTAAACCTATTAACTAAGACAAGAATCCCTAGCGAATATGGAATTCTTTGCCAATGGGCCCTAATTCATAAAATAATTAAATAGACTGGGTCCATTGGGCTTGGTTTGACTAAGCCCATTGTCTCTAACTAAATAAACTTCTTTGGGCCTTCATTAGCCAAGTGTCATCATTGAGCCCGAAATTAATAACATCTATTAACTGTTATATAAATTGATTAGTCGTTGGATCAAATTGATTAGTTTGATCCAACGGTTAAGAGATAGAATCTCACTATAGAATGACTCACCATTAGGCCTTTTTTGTCATGAGCTGTATATTTGAGAGCCCCATAGTGGTTGAGCCCCAAATAGAGACCCCATTGGAGATGGCCTAAGGCAATATTTTATTTACTTCTATCTTGGATAAGAGAACTTCGATATAAGAGCATGTCTAATGCAAGGGCAAGGGGCTAGGTGCTATTTTACAAAATGGGTACTATTCACAAAATCTAGCCTCTCAATTTGTGTGGTTCTAGTGGTCGTGAGGGGTTAGGAGCTAAAACCAAAAAAAAAATTTATTTTAGTTTATTATTTTATTTGTGATAAAAATCAAAGCATAATAAAAGCAACACATAAATTTATTTTTGGAAACAATTTTAAGCCATACTTTGGAACAACAATTTGAGCAAAATGAAAAAAGATAAACAAGTAGAAATGTTTGGAGTAATTGAGAGATTTTTTTAGGTGAGAACGTGATGAAACAAATTATTAGGTTTTTATAGAGTTGTGAGGAAAAAAAAAAGGCTGAACTAGTTGGGAACTGAAATTAGATATACAAATTTATAAATAAACCCAATCCTAGATATGTATTTATAAAAAAAAACCCAAGCACTATTTAAACATAGAAACACACCCAAAATCAACTTCAATGTCAACTTTTTGGGTGTGTTTAAATGGGTTTTGAGTGTGTGTAATGATGGATTTTGGGTGTGTTTATATGTTTAAATAGTGCTTGGGTTTTTTTATAATTTCAGCCCCATTTTGGGTGTTTTAGTGAAACTCCCAAAAAAATAGCGGACCAGCAACTAAGAGCAACTCCAGCGGTATGCCTGAGCCTCGGGCTGGGCTTGCTTTTTCAAAAAAATCGTTTCCAGCGTGAGCTGAAGCCCCAGGCTGGCTGCCGTCCCACGAACTTGGGCTAGCCCGAAGGCAGGTTCAGCCTGAGGTCCAAAAAGCGGCGCTGACGCCACCCTTGTGCTACAGTGACGCTACAGTGACCCCACGTGCTACAGTGCCCCCATGTGCTACAGTGACGCTACAGTGCCGTATACTCCATGTGTCGCGCTCTGGGCTCTCCGATCAGATTTTTTTCTCCAATCCAATGGCAGCCAATTTTTGTGCAATAAAAAAATTTAAAAAAATCAAATTTTTATTTAAAAAAAATACCAAAAAATTAATGATTTTTTTTTTTATTTTTTATAAATACCCAAATTTTATCCGATTGAGATATGAATTTTATAATAAATATTGACACGTACGAACCCAAAAATCTTATCCGAAAATATTATCAAAATGAATTATTTAGGTAAACAAATTTGTGAAAAAAAAAAACAAAAAAATGAATAGTAATTGCCCTTGCCATGACAATGGGTGGAGACACACAATACTATTTGCAAGGGCAACCACTATTCACGTGAATAGTGGCTGCTCTAGCTCCCCTCTTGCCAGAACTAAGGGCAAATGGGTGTAGTTGCTCTAAGGTCATTGCATTTGAGAGCGCCATGTGACAGCTCCTCGATGGTTGTTGGAGTCAACTTTTGCTGCTCCTTTTTTTCTTTTCAAAAACTGACAATGGGCCCTTGTCTGTCCGGGTCAGTTGGTAGGCAAAACCAACCGTCATCTTGCTTTATGTCAAACTGGACTAAACCAAACATATGCATTAGAAAGTGATTTTTTTTTTCATTTGAGGCGAGATCTGGACCTAGCCCAGATAAATATTGTTGTTAGGCAAGAGGGTCCCATTGCACTAAAATGCAAGAGTTTATTATACATATACACATAGCTACGTACTACTAATTTAAGTGTGTCACTACTAATTTATTCACATCTTCTATCAACAGCAAGTTGGGAGACCAACCCTAGTCTGTCAAAGTTCATGTTAGCTCCACTGGTTATAGCCACGACATTTTCACCCTTCAGCCCATAATATTTGCAATATGTTTCTGCCCCAGCAATGGCTACAGCTCCCGCTGGTTCAAGTATGCTCCGATTTTCCTCAAACATATCCTGCAGCAGAAGAAACACCATTTAAGCTAACCTAATATAAATAAAGAGTTGAATTGGCATTAATTCCAAAATATTGTCCCAAAAAAAAATATATATAATATATATATGTGTGTGTGTGTGTATTTTTATAATAAAAAAAGGTTTGAAACTTGGAAAACCATGAATAAGCTAAGAGAGAATCACTTTTAATTGATGCACAAATGGCATCATGATCGACAAGGACAACTCCATCGATGAGTTCTCTGCATAAACGGAAAGTTTCTTCCCGACTTTTTTTACTGCTATGCCATCTGCAAATCCTCCCGCTCTTTCTAACATAATTCTCCTCCCATGGTGTATGGATAGTGCCATTGCATTTGCATCATAAGCCTCAACACCATAATCTTCACCTGCATGATTGAAAAGAAAAAAAAAAAAATCCAGAAAGTGTTGTATATCAACAAAGATTGTGATGAGTGCTTTTCACATAAAACTAGGCATCAATGCACACATTAAAAAAAAATTATAATGGTTAAAATGAAATTTAAATAAATAAACAAAAAGACTAGAAAACCATTGTAAGACATGGGAAAATCATTAGACTTGTTTGGTAAGCTATACAAACCTTTGGTGAACTCTCCCTCACATAGCAGCAATACCAGCTATGAGTCCACCACCACCAACAGGCACGAAGATTGCATGCAATGGGTCTTGAATTTGACGCATGATCCTAGGTTCCTTGGCCTGCTATGACATCCGGGTGATCAAAAGGATGCACAAATATTAAGCCTTCATCTTTGGCCCTTTGTTGTGCATACGCTTCGGCTTCGTCATAACGATTCACCTATAAGCACAACCGTTGCCCCTAACTTCTCCACTGTTTTCCACTGGTAAAAAAAAGAGAGTAGAACCGATAATTATATCATATAGAAACTTTCAGAATATATTTGAAACTTGTAAGATTTTACGATGTCACACTTTGATTTTAGGAGTTGTAAGAGGCATGACTATCACAGCACTGCAACCAAGTTTTTGTGCTGATAGTGCAACTCCTGAGCATGATTCCCTGCTGATGAACAAATGACACCCCTGGCTAATTGTTGTCTTGAAAGCTTAGCCATCATATTGTAAGCTCCTCGGATTTTTAAAAAGAAAGACCTGCATGAGTGGAATATTAAGCACCGCAATTACATGCTTTTAAGTTGAAAAAATTTAGAGCAAAAGGAAAAATTAACACCTGCCTAACATTTCTATTTTTGGTTTTTCCAAATGAAGCCAAAAACAAAAGAGAGGAAAAAGAATCTTACAGGTGTAGGTCCTCTCTCTGAGCCAAAGATTAGCATGGAGCTTCAGAGAGCTTTGAGCATAGTCCAATGGCGACTCAATGGAAACATCATAAACATTAGACGTCAAAATCTTTGTCAAGTATCTCATAGCATCATGAATGTTATCGGTTTTCCTTCTCTTCCATATCTCCGCCAGTCTTATCAGGCACCGCACCAAGAAACCCGCTCTCGTACTTCAACGACTCCGCGAGACTTTTCTCAACGGCGAGTTTTGGTGGAAGGGTTTTGCGGTGCCCTTTCGAAAGGGTGAGGGTGTTGAAGGTTTTAGGGAATCACTTCTGCTGGGTTTGTGAACACAGCAGTAATGGGGCATGGTTGGTGTCTAAGGTTCTTTGATTATTGTGCCGTGTTGTGAGAAGCAAAGATGAGGGTGAAGGAGCCAGCCCGAGCGTCCCTCCATAATTTAGAGAAAGAAAGTGTCACAAGAAGAGAAGCTCTGCCGAGTTTGAGTGTAGGAATTGGATCTATATATAGAGTTCATGACTAATAAAGTTAAGTTTAGAGCCACCTACCACTTGGTCTGTGAGAAATTCTTGCTCCTCGTAATTTAGACATCGCTTGTATTTAAAAAAAAAAACAAACACAACAATACTTTGCCGAATCATATTCATTATTTCTTTCAATATTAACTATGTTTTGCCTAATTTTTTAATTATTTTTGGAACTGGATTTGAGGTATTGGTATGAGTTAGATTTCTTTGGATGTAGAGGTTTTTGTGATCTATTAGAACACAATGGATGATTGAAATATTTGAACATCGTGGAAAATTATATTATGTGTATGTTTTTATAAGTTACTTTGCGATTGAGTTAAAAGTAAACTTAACTTACTAATTAGTGCCCAACAGAGGTAATTTTTTTCGGTCACGAACAAACATATTTGATTCACATCAAAAGAAAAGCTTTACAGATTAGATAGGTTGGTTGCTAGTGCTAGAGTCCAAACTACATTTGTCGTTGGGCAAAGGAAAAGATATAAACATGTAAAACGATATGAATGAAATTCATTACGCTAGCTTCTTAGTTAGATATTGCCAAATATATTGAAACAGAGGAAATGAAAGTTCGTGATTACTGTGAGCCGACTTACCTTACCGCAATGCTGGTGGCCCTCCCCTTCTCTCCCTGTTGGCACCCAGTATCGAAATTTTGGAATTTCTTTCCTTAAAAGAAAAGTGTGATTTTTGGAATCCAGGATATTAGGCAACAAAGTGTGTGGCATAGGAGAGACAAGGACAGAAGGTAGTAGATGGTAGAGAAAATATTATGTATAGTGTGGAGTTAAGATTTTTAAATTGGGAGTCAATATTAAAATTTAATTGCAAAGGCGTTATTATCTTAAAGGCTGCAAAGGCTGAGACAATAGAAGAGGAGTTGGAGTGTCCCGTATGCTAAAGGCAAAATCGGAAAGCTGCAAGTTTGGGCCCTAAGCTCGGATTTGGGCCAATGACGAGTAAAATCATCGTTTTGCCATTTATGGATGGGTTTTTTTCGGGCATTTAAGATCGTTTAGCAGCTCAAAACTACGTTTCAATATTTTGCTAGTTTTGGAAACTTTTTAATTTCCCTTTTTAATTCATTTGGATCTCCTAGGGTTTGTAGGAGTATTTAAACCAATTTTAGCCCGTGACTAGGCATTATGTTATCATTCTGAATTTAATAAACTTGAAGTTTTCTCATAACTGGTGGATTACATGCTTTTCTCTTGATTAATTGTTCGATTGCCATTCAATATTGTCACATTGCGTCTTTATTTAGCCCTCATAAATAGGACAAAAGATCATATAATTTCTGAGCATGTCATTATTAGTTCTACAAAGATATTAATAGAATGAATGATTTTGTAATAACTTGCGCCTTAAAAAAATCTGACTTCCAACCGATTGAGATCTGAGTACAGAAATGGTTCAGGAGTAATTATAGAATACTACGGTAGTACAGCCACTTGATTAAAAAAACCTATATTTTGATAATTTAATCAAGTAATGGGAATTTGTAATTTTTTTAATAAAAAATGGTGATTACATTTTATCTATATGTATGTATGAAGACTGAGAAATAAAATTTTAAAAAATAAAGAATTGAAGAAAAGCAAATAAACATGTTATGGGTATTACACAGGTTGACAACGATCTGTTTAATAAATAGATTATATAGGTATTTTAGTGGTTGCAAGTTGACCAGAAACTCACTCGTTTATTAAACGGGTCATAACGGTTTGATCTGAAAATCACCCAAAAATTAATCATACAGATTGACCAGCTAATTTTTCGTACAAATTTCGAGTCATAGATTAGGTCATATCGGAAATTACCACCTCATATTTTTTAATTCACGAAACAGACATATTCGATTCACATCACCTTAAACAACCATTATTCTGTTCTTACATTCTTGCATGATTGCATCTTCTTCTTCTTACTTATGCGCATTGTGTTTTTCATCTTATTTTAAATTAAAAGCCTCCGTATATATCCGATTTACCAAAAGAAAATGATATACATGCATGTTGCTTGACCTCAATTTCACATGTAAGTTGGGCAAGTCACTGGTCCTTCAATAAAATAAAAAAAAAGTGTACTCAATGCAAATTATTCTATACACAATCATGCATATGATTACATTAAATAAAACAAGGTATATACATGCATTTGCTTGACCTCAATTTCACATGTAAGTTGGGTAAGTCAATGGTCTTCAATAAAATAAGTGTAATCATGCATATGATTACATAAATAAAACAAGGCTTAATGAGGTTTTGCCCCCGAATTATACCATAATGTCATTTGCACTTTTTTTTCCAGTCAATTAGGATATGAATTGTTAAAATAGTCAATTAGGTCCCTACCGTCAGATTTTGACTAATTCATTCATTCTCCTTCGTTACTCTTCCTACGTGAATGCACACGCAACCCCTTTAAGAAGGGCAAAATCGCCACTTCATCCCTTCATTTCGACTAAATCATCTCCCCACACATCTCCCCCCCCCCCCCCCCCCCCCCCCCCCCCCCCCCCCCCCCAAAAAAAAAGCCTAGAGCCCCAATTTTGTAACCCAGATCAGTGGTGGTGTTGAAATAGGTGCGAGACATCGACCTCAAGTAAATGTGGATGAGCTGTGTTGGGAAGATACTGTAGATGTCGAAAAGATGCGTTAATAAGGACTTCGTGGACAAATTAAACCCTGGAAGAAGGTTCTATGTTTGTGGCACACAAGGGGTGAATTTTATTATGCTTTTGGTTATTTGAATTTTTCTTTTCTTTTATCCAATTCCATGACTGATGCAGAGAGGTCGACGATGTGATTTGTGGGAGTGGGCAGACCCAGAAATGATCGATTGTTCCAAGCATATCATTCTTAAGCTGTTAAGGCATATTAGAACCATGGAGGAGGAACTTCAGTTGCAGAGAGCTAAAGTAAAGAAGATTAAGTTTTGGTTTCGCAGCTACTTGATTGTGATGATAATTTTGGGCATTTCTGTATTATCGAAACCAAATTGCAAGGATGGGAAACAGCTGAAATTGGAATTAATGTGATGAAAAGGTTTGAGGGCATGTATGTTGTGGTTTTGGGTTATATGTGTTAGTGGTGTTGTTGGGTTTTTGCATCTTTTTTTTTTTTTTTTACATCATTTCCTGTATTAAAAAAATTGGCTAGCTTTGAATGAAGTGTGCAATTTGAAACAATTTGATGTACTCATAGCATTTGGGAATGAATATGTCTGACCATTTGGATATCACTTTGAAAATAAGTATTGAGTTTGCATTTAACACTTTGAAGTACAAAAGTGCATACCATATCATTGGTGCTTAACCATAGCACAATTACAAAAGACTTGCTAAATACCATAAGTGCAGAGCATTACAAAGGACTAGTTAAAAACTACAAGTGAAGATGTGCAATGTTTCACGAAGATAAATACAATACAAGCGAAAAAAACCCTAAGAGAAAAAACCCTTTGAGAGAAAAAACACTTTGGCACCGCACTGGGGAGGAGGTCTTGGTTCCTCCTCCCCTCCCCTCACTTCATTCCCATAAGTCCCTGTTTTCCTCTCTCCTCTTGTGAGAGTCTTCTCTCTCCTTGTGAGAGTTCTTCTCTCCACTGTGAGAGTTTTTACTTTTTCTGTTTGTTTGTTTTTTCTTGTCTTCTCATCTTTGCCTCTTCCCCTACTTGTGAGTCGTCAGCTACTCTCACTCCCCATGGGTGCATTTTCTCGGAGCTATGTCTCATATCTGAGTTTTTTACCCCCTTCACAGTTCTCTCTCCTTTGGCCAATGGCTACCCTTCATTGTTGGTTCTCTATTACCACCCTTTGCTCCTCGGCTCTGCGAGTACAACTTCCGTCGATCTCTTTCGGTGGCGGTATCTATCTGTGGTGTGGGGATGCGTTTAAAACTCTTGTGAGTCTTGTCCCTTGGATTATGGGAGCATGTTTTGTGCGGGTGGCTAGTTCCCCCCCCCCCCATCTTCCGCCTAGGACCTTTGGTATGTGTTGTTACCAGTTACTCTATCTCGGTGATTGCGGACTTGCGATAGTGTTGCAACAGGTGGTCTCTGGGTGGTGCGGCTGTGGTTTATGCTCAGATCTAGGGTTTTCTGTTTTTTCAGTTTGGGCTTTTGTTCTTGGGCCTACAATTTGTTTGTTATGTACTTTACTGTTTGGCCCGTTGTTGGTTTGTTTGGCTAGTGTTTCAGTTTTCTTTAGTTTGTAGTTCTCCACCTTGTGTAATCCTTTTCAATTTATTTGAATAGAATTACATTGACCGTCCAAAAAAAAAAACCACAAGTGCATAGCATTACAAAAGACTTACAAAAACAAACAAGTTCACAATTACAAAAGTCTTGCCAAAACAAATTCACAATTACAAGGCAGTTGCATTATCAAACAGTGTTACCATTATAAGGTCACTGTCATGGCCTACGCTTTGCCTTCTTTGCAGGTGATTTGAATTTGGGGATTGACAGATAACCACTAATTCAGCCTGTGTTTCACTTGCAAACACAAAAACTGTAGGTTAGGTTGCATTTGGTTGGCGGTTTGTCCCTCCCACTTGTACACTTGGAACTAAGCTTCTCCCACCCATTCCTATAGTTGGAGTAGTGCATCTCCCTCCGAGTCCTACATTTGGAGCAGTGTCTCTACCTCCCATTCCTGCAGTTGAAGTGCCTCTACCTCTACATGCCTTATCCATATTCACCAACATCAAATAATACCAAGCATAAAACCATAAAGTAAAGCCAAAATCAATACCAAGCATCATAAAATAATCAATAACGCTACGGGCACCAACTTGTTTACCAACTTTTGGATACCAACACATGTGGCACATGACATGGCAACCTATGTCATTTGTCCATCTCATCTATTTTAATTACATAATTTATTATATAAATAAAAGAATTTCTCACCGAAAACAAAAATAGTTAAATATAAAAAATAATTAAATTCTTTTATTTATATAATAAATTATGTAATTAAAATAGATGAGGTGGCAATGACATGGGTTGCCATGTCATGTGCCACATGTGTTGGTATCCAAAAGTTGGTAAACAAGTTGGTGCCCATAGCGTTATTGTAAAATAATATCAAGCGACATCAAATAATATCAAGCATAAAATCAAATAATACCAAGCAGCATCATACCCTTAGTGTTGTCATTCTCATTGGTCTAGAGTAGGGAGTTTGGCTAGCAGTAGTTTGGGTTCTTACCGGTTCTATAGGTGCATCTTGCCTATTTACAGCTTCCCTTAGCCTCCTACCTCGCCTATTTCCAGCTTGCCTTGGCCTTTGTGAATTTCTAGTTTGCCTTTCTCTATCATTTTGACCACAATTAGTTGCATTATGCCCTTGTTGGGCACATATTCTGCAATGTGTAACAATATCATAACTCCTCAATTTTGTAGCACCTTTTGGAATCTCATATGTCCATCTCATCCTAGATTTCTTTGGCCTTCCAGCTTGTTTGTGGTACTCAAGAGGTTTGATGGTTAGATTGCGTGTTTTCACCCATAAATCTTGACTAGGCATTGGGGATATGAAATTCTCATATGCTCTATCATATGCATCTCTAAAATAAGCACATGTCATTCTCATTGGTCTTGAATGCGAATGGGTCATGGTTGGCTAGCAGTAGTTTGAAATTCTCATAAATCTTGATTCACATATTGAATGAGACTCCTCTGTTGCCTTGAGATTTCGGGCAGTACATGGCAACAAAGAAGACCACAAAGATCTTATTTCTTGCATGAGAATGTATGCCAATTCAAATCCATAACATATTGCCCCACCCTCCCTTCTTCTCCCTAACATGTGCATAACTTGATACTTTCATCCTCCAGCATGCTGAGCAATCCATGACCCATTCGCATTCAAGGTTTTTCCATTACTTTACAATCCTTGATCCAACCTTTTGAATCCACTGTATTTCTCTTTGCCTTGCCATTCTCAACATTAAATAACTTCTTAATCTCTCTAGCATCAATATTGGTTTGTTCCTAGCTTCTAAAATAGCAGAATTGAAACACTCACGTATATTATTGAGCAACATATCACACATGTCCCCAGTTTTGAAATGTGATCTACTCCAATGGCTTGCAGACCTATCTTTCAGCCATTTGTAAGCTTCTCTAGACAAATCCCTTATCTTCTCCATCTCTGCTTCCCACCATGGAACTGTAGTGGCTTTAGCTGCAGCCCATAATCTCTGTTTCAAAGCCAAACTACCGTGACTAGTTGTCCTAAAGTTTGCATGGAGATGCCTAACACAATGTATGTGCTTAGCAGCAAGCACTAAGTCTTCTATTGCTCTTCCTAGACCTTTTTGCTTGTCTGTAATGATCACCACCCATTTTCATCTGTGATACCTACATCTCTGGAGAAGATTTCTAATAACCAAGTCCAACACTCTATGTTCTCAATCTCCACCACACCAAATGCTATTAAAACATGCCATTGTTGGCATCGATCCCAACATCAGTAAGTAGTTGACCTGGATGAGCTCCTTTGATGAAGCAACATCAAATCCCATTATTGTCCTACAATCTTCTAAGAATTTTTCCTACAAGCATCAAAGCATACATACATCCTCTGAAAAACTGAATCTTCATCTATCAAAGTTGTCTTCACAAGGACTATGCTACCTGGATTTTGTTTCTTAATCTCCTCTCAATAGTCTCATAGCTTTGCATATTATTCTTCAATTGACCCTTGAATCTTCTCTTGAGCCATTTGTTTTGCTTTATAGATCTAATCCTTAGTAACATCAATGAAATAATGCTTCCTTACCAATCCATGAAATCTCCCACTGAAATATTAGGATTTGTCCTAAGCTCCTCATCAAATCTTGCTACTAACCAACTAGAAGTGGCAAATCTGCTTCTTTCCTCTCTCCCACATGTGTGCTATCCTACAAAAGTCTTCACTCTAATAGTCAAACATTTCCCAACATGAGATGCATATAGTACCCAATAAAAGGACCCTTCTTTGGCTTTCCATTGCATTTAATTTGAGCCTACCAGGCTTATTCTTCACAAACTTCAGTAACCTAGCGCAACTATTAGCATAGTATCGAACAGCTTCTCTGTACTCTGTCATGGTTAGGAATTCAAGCCCCAAATTAAATTTGGGAAACCTCAAGTCATGATCTCTATAATATTGCTTAAGTCTATGGGCTCTACTTTTGGTTTTCCCTCTCACTGCAGTATTTTACTCATCCTTAAAATCATGAATACTTCTCAAATCATTAGTGTCTGCCTCACCTAGTTCTTTCTCATGGTCTTCTTCATCTTCATTTACAACAAATCTACCATAAACCCTCTCATCTTCTTTCATCACTTTGTTCAAACTCAGTTTCACTATACATATAATCTTTTACACCAGGTTCTTCCTCATCTTCTTCTTCATCTTGCACATCAACATCTACAAACTCATCCACATTAACTAACTCACCATAACTGTTCAAATCATCATCAAAGACATCATCTGCAAAACCTTCACCAAAGTGAACATCTACAAAACCTTCATCAAATTGATCATCTACAAAAGCTTCACCAAACTGGTCATCATTGACAAACTCTTCATCATCCCTATAACCATCTACATTTCCATCATTATCATCTGTCTCTAAATCCACATCCACATCTACAAAACCTTCACCACCCACATCAACACATTCAACGGCATGTTGTTTACCTTTGTTGCCTTGTGTTGCACCACTTGGAACAAAAGCTTGGCTCTCTAATATATGCTCTTGTTGTGAGATGTTAGTAATGTATATCACAGCTAGTTGTCTTGAGGACTTGGTGCTTCACAAAATCAAGATAATCTTTGTCTGTGATAATTGTCTTTTTTTTTTTCCTTGCAAAAGAACCTACTTGTCTTTTTTGTGTACCCAAGCTTTACTGCCAACTCATACAAATGCCAACATGAACACATAATCTTTGCAATGGTTGTCACTCCAGTGCACACTATACCAACTTACTAAAGTACAAAAATAACTGCAAAATTAAAACTCATCATAGAGAACGAATCTTTCACCGCTCAATCGACAAAAAAATGAGGGACCATGCATGAATAAAACGTATTATACAACTCCCATTGAAGGAGTCTCACAACAAGACATAAAAGGGGACACCATGGAACAAATCTTTTTCTAAACCAAAACTGGTATAAAGGGACCATTGAATAAATAAATAAAAACTATCTTTTTCATCAATTCATACAAACATAATGGTATAATATTAGTCAAAACTCATGAAGTGGAGAGAAGTTAGGAAAGTAAATGCTTACAGTACTTCGGATGCTCTCCGCCATCTCTTAAGACAGTAGACATCTCCTCGAACAATCGCTCTCAAAATCGATCAGAATCTCTCTGTATTACCCCCAAATTTGAAACGAATCATCACTCCACCCAATTAGCTTCAGCAATTGTATCGAATCCTCTCAAATCTAAAGTCGCATTTACCCACTCTTGAAACCCTAAAACATGATTTTGCCAAATGACGTGATCTTGATGGTTTTGTATAATTTAGTCGAAGTGGAAGGTGAAGTGGGAGATTTTGCCCTTCTTAAAGGGGTTGCGTGCGCATCACAGGGATGAGTAACGGAGAAATGGAAGAAATTAGTCAAAATCTGACAGTAGGGACCTAATTGACTATTTTTAACAAATTCGTGTCCTTAATTTACTGAAAAAATAATCGAGAGTACGAATTAACAATTATGGTATAGTTCAGGGGACAAAACCGCTATTTTCCCATAAAACAATGAAAAATATCCCAACTAGCATGTCAAAAAACAGACCGGTCTTGGGCATTAGACGACCTCCAAAAGCCTTTAATTAAAAATATCCCAACTAGCATGCAAAAGGACCATAAAAAACATGCACATCACTTTAGTTTTCCAAAATCTATGTTTTAAAATGACCATTGCACATCAGTCGATCCAAGGTGGTGAGAGCTATATGAACATTGAAGCCATCCATGCCATTAATGTTTTGTTTGTGGTGTGAGGGTCTGCAACTCGGCATATTAAAATGCAATGAATTTGGCATTACTGATTTAAGAATTAATCTTTTGGGACTCCAGGGTTTGGAAATAGGATCTGATTCCCCTCCTCTACTACTTTTGGTATCACGTAAACTTTTCTTACTTTGAAATTCTCTTATGTTTAATGTTATCTTTAATTATCATATTATTATCTTCTTTTTTTAAAGGTTCATAAGTTTTTATGTCGTTTAATTCACTTCCCTAATATGCAACTGAGAGTTCGAATTCCCCTTCCCGTAGTTTAAATTAATTTATAATAGAATATGTTTGTATCAAAAAAAAATTCACTTACCCATCTCTCTTCTTGGTCCTTCACTCCCATAATTATATCATTTTCATAATTATCCAAACTGAGGAATTTGATTTTATATACTGAAAGGCCATTTGCGCCAAGAAAAGAGTGGTTGTTTTCTCTCGCCTCTCCATCTTTCCACCTTTTTCTTTTCTTAATTTCATTTGGGTCAGCTTTACTCTCTTAACATCTTCAGCTGATTTCAGAAAACAAAAATGTCATTCACATGTGAACATACTGAAAAAAAAAAAAAATTAGATTGTGATTGGAAAAGTGGATAAACAAAGATGAAGACATTGCACCAGAGAAGAGAAAGTGACGAACGTATGTGACAACAAAAGAAAAGAAGAAAAGAGAGAGAGAGAGAGAGAGAGAGAGAGAGAGAGAGAGAGAGAGAGATTGAGAAAAAAGATGGCTTGATATTTTTTTGGAAAAACTTTGGTTTGGTTAGATGAGATCTGAAAAAATGGGGAGAGAACTAAAAAACGGATTGGGATTTTTTAGCTTTAAAATGGAGACTGTTGATGCTCAAAATGGCTAGGCCAAGAATGATTCCAACTTAATGATGATTGTGTGATGGATGGTAGATGAAGGTGAGGACCTTAAGCATGTATGTAAAGACTTGGGCAAGTGATAAATGTAAAGAAGACAAGATGTACGTGGTTCACCCTTAATGAATGGGCTACGTCCACGGAGGAGTATATTCTCATTATGATAACGTATAAATACATTAATACATGGGGAGAGAAGTCTCTTATTTATAGGGAGGTGAAAGTGGGAGGTTTGTGTAGATTTCCGATGTGGGACTTTGCGCACGTCGTTGTGGAAGAGCGTCTTCCTTCGACGTGAGAGAATGCATGTCTGCCTTTGGTGCTAGTCGCTTTGAGGCTAGATATGCTTGGTTGATTATGGTGTAAACAGAGACAATCTGAAATATGGAAAATGGAAACAACGAGAGAAACTGCATAGAAGGTGATGAACCAAAAGAAAGAAAAAAAATTAGAAAACATATGATTATAGAAAGTGCTAACGATGAGGTACAAAGGGTGAGTTTTTTTTCTTATTTTTTAATACAAGCGATATAGGGAAAGGGGGAACTGAATCTAGGACCTCCGGTACAAGAGTAGCCTCTACATTTAGCTCATTGCGAGTTTTTATTTATTCATTTTGATACAAGTGATAATCTTTTTTTTTTCTTTTTTTTTTTCTTTTTTTTGTGTATGAATACAAGTGATAATCTAAA
Organism: Prunus salicina; assembly: GCA_020226455.1. Taxonomy (NCBI): domain Eukaryota; kingdom Viridiplantae; phylum Streptophyta; class Magnoliopsida; order Rosales; family Rosaceae; genus Prunus; species Prunus salicina. The sequence goes on along the minus strand of CM035342.1, from coordinate 27,563,525 downwards.
CTACTCTTAAACTAATATAATATAGAGATAAGAGAGTTGGGTGTAAGCAGAAGCATCACTGCTCTGGCCAACTAGCTTACCCCATGTGGGTTCCACATTAAAATCCGAAATCAAATACCCTCAAAATTAGAGGCCCGTTTGGAGTCGGCCCATTTAATAAACGGGACAGGACGAGTCCACTCATTTATGAACATCATTAAGTCCAACCCAAGCACACAACCCCAGCCCATATAGGACCAAGCCAGGCCACTAGAAGGGCCAATATGGGTCCAAGCCAAGCTCAACTTATGTATTGCTTTTTGTTCTTTTTTTTTTTTTTTGTTCTTTTTTTTTTAATTTCATTTCAATTTTTTTACACTTATGTATATAAGAAAAAGATTTATTATTTCTTGGAAAAAGAAGCCAATGACTTTTCTTTAAGCACATTTAAATAGAAAATGGCTAGACTATTGTTCAAGTTTCAAATATTAAGACTTGCAAAATAAAATCATTATTTTCTTTATTAAAAAAAATCATTGATTTTTAAATTATATTATTAGAGAAATATATAAATATAATAATATTATGCATTATTTTTCTCTAAAACGAATATAATTTAATAACTGGCACAACCCATGATGGACCTCAGGCTAAATTATCTCATCCCGTCCCATCCAAAGATACAAGTCATGTTGTGTCATGCCATATCTATTGGTTGGCCCAGTCCATTTGACACCTCTACTTGAAATTAGGAATGGGATCAACTAGGGAAAGTAGTTGATTTGATTCCAATTTCTTAATTACCCCATCTAAGTTCCCCAATTCATGACTTCCCCCACTCCGAGGGTGTATTCAATTTAGATTTTAAATGATTTTACAAGAGTTATAAAGTTGATAGAGTTTAATTCAATTTTATTGAGTTTGATTGAATTCTACAAACTCCACATAGTTTTTGACTGAATTTGTGTATAGATTTTAACTGACTTTGTTAGAGTTTTATTATTAATTTTAATGGAGTTTATAGCACTCAAAAAACAAAGGATTTAGGGGTGATGACGGTGGTGGTGATGGCAGTGGCGGTGGTGGTTTGTGAGTGATGGTGGGGGAGGTGAGGGTGGTAGTGGCAGTAGCAGTGGGAGTGAGGTGGTGGAGGTGGCGGTGGGAGTGGCGGCGATGGCGGTGATGGTGATAATGTTGGTGGTGGCTGTGGTGGTGGTGATAGTGGGGGTGGTATTGGTGGTATTGGTGGTGGTGGTGGGGGTAAGAGTGATGGTGGATGTGTTGGTGGTGGTAGTGGCAGTGATGGTGATGATGCTGACGACGGTGGTGGTGACGGTGAGGATGATGGTGGGGCTAGTAGTGGGGGCAGAGGTGGGTGGTGGTGGAGGTGGCAGAGGTGGTGGTGGTGCTGGGGGTGGCGGCGGTGATGATAGCCATGATAAGATGGTGGTAGTAGAAGTGGTGAAATCATATCTTGAGAATAAAAATAATATATCTGTCAAAATCTCTTAGGGGTAAACAAAGATTTGTCATGGTCTAAAATTAGTATAATCAAATTAAATCCACCACTTTTTGTATTTCCTTTCAAATCAATGAGTTTTTTAATACACCCAAACTTTTATGAAGTCTTTTAAAGTCGTGATTGAATACATCTAAATTTGAATGGTGTTTAAAAAGTCTGAATTGAATACACCTAGAATTGTATAGACTTCTATAAAATCGTGATTGAATACAGCATGTGATTAAAATGCCAATTTGAAAATTGGGTATCCCAAGCAGTATCAAAATACTTCAATTTTAGCTCCTAATTCCACACTGCATTCCCATTTGCCCTACCCCATCTTACCAAGAGTGGGTTTTTTTTTCTTTCACAAAGCCAAGCCTTACTCTGAAGTGCTAAGTCTGACAGTTATGGCAGTTGAGATAGTTGTCCATAACATAGCTGCTCTCTGTTTTTAGTACTTGTCTTCATATGCCTTGTGTGCCTCTCATTGCCCAATTGTAAAGGTGATCATTTTTTAACTTACAGGTTACAGCTGAAGATTTATTCTCTCAGACATTCTCATAATATCTGAGTAAATCCTATCACCTCCAATCTGTGCACCAGTTGCTCCGGCAGAAACCCGTAGAACATCTTCGATTAGTGCAACATTTCCCATGATGTCAACATGTGCACCACTCCCTATACCCCTTCCCTCAAGCAGACTAGCCGGTGGCTTGTGCTGGTACTCCCTTATGTAGGTAGCAATACCAGATGGGTTGAACCTGGTTCTTCCTCTCCACCCTTTGGCGCACATGAGTCCAGCACTCAATACAGGCACACTGTCATCACCATCCACAAAATATACTCCATTTTTCAGACAGCTGCCTGCCTCTCCATCTGCTGAGCCATCAATCCGAAATGGAATGCTCTTGCACTTGTCAGAAGGAGACATCTTGTATACATATGATCTTTCGGTGGGGATTCCAACACCATATAAGGAGTATATTTCCATATCTGGAGCAACTGGTAGCCTAAACCGGGTATTCAAATTAATCATTAATGCCATTAAGTTCAATGGAACCGAAAAACAAGCAAATGAAAGGTGCAGAAGGAAAATGGTTTGAGAAACATTGCTTGGCAGCATACATTCCATTATGGAAGCAGTAGTTGCTTTAGTACTTGTGATTCACTTGATTCAAAATGTTGGTAACAAATTGGAGACTGGACCCTAATAGAATCATTTGGAAGCAAAATGTGGTGTTTGCAAGAGAAAAAGAAGGAGGAATGAAAAGAAGTTCTTGACACCAAGGAATTAGTATTAGTTGTAGAAATTATGTGTAAACTTCTAAATTGTGTGTTTTAGTTTCTGATAGCTATGCATAGTTTTTGAAAAGTAAATTAGAAATAACTAATTAAATTTATTCTCTCAGATAGGTTATCTATGCTATACAAAGAGTACGCATTGCTCAGAAAAGTGAAATTCTATCAGAAAAGTACTGAACGATATGTATGCTTACTTGGTCTCAAGTGGATTGGACCAATACTTGTAATGGGCATATTTGGGATCATCAAGATTATCAGCTATCCCATGAGAGAAGTGAGCCTCAGCCCGTTGCATCATTTTTGGAGCCACAAAGCGCAGTAGATCAAAAAGAGTTTGAGCTGTGTAAGCCTTATTTTCTGTAATTTTTCTGATGCTTTCCCTGCTTAGCTCATCATATTCAGTCCACACCTCTCCACATGAAGATGTGAAATTTGTGGAAGAATCTTGGTGCGGAAGATCCTGTTAAGCAAATTATTAATATCATCCCTACTAAGGAAGACCACCATACTAATATACAGACTCAAATGATAGTTTCTCAACAACAACAAAAGTATTGAAATGATAGATCAGAAAGCAATGGTATTAAGTTGGGCATATGTTAGCATTCGCCATATATGAAAGTGGAATGCCCGTCAATGACCTTTCAAGTTTTCAAGTAATATGAAAAATTCATGCATTTGCTGTTTATCTTGTTTCTAGTTCAGGGGGAACTTCGTCCTGGCATGTATCTATATGTTTAGTTCAAGGGGAACTTCATGCAGGAACTGTTTTTTTTTTTTTAATTTGGTCTGCTCTGTTTATAGAAAGCATGCTGAAAAATGGTTCTTCAAAGTAAATGCATCAAGATGTTTTTCAAGTGTGAAGTTTGGTAATCAAATGTTCTACCCTTTTTCTCCCAGCAAAAAGTTAACCTAAAGATAACTAATAATATTTATACTGAATGCACTACAGAAAATAAATTACGACTTTTATGAGAACATGCAAATGGAGGATCTACAAGTATCCACTAACTAGAGTATGATTTGTGTAAGAGGATGTTTCTAGATTCAACCTCAAGGTTGGATGGCATCAAATTAATTCTTGATAACAGAGTTCTATACGTTTCTCCTTTTGTAGGAGAGTTGTGTATTATCAGTTGGAAGAAAGGAGATGAATAAAAAAATATATATAGATTGATTTTACTGCCACAAACAGTCATTTGAATCATTTGTGAAGAATGGCAGATAGGTTCAATTCACATGAGACCGCCAAACTTCCAATAAAAAAAAGATTTAGAAAGACAATAATCACGTCATTAGATGATATCTTCATGTCAATTCATTGGAGAAAAAAGAAAGAAAAATATTAAAAGGGCCACTGGCATTAAAGTTTTTGTCATAGTTGCATCACCTTGGCTGTTTAAGTATCTTTGCTGCAGCCCTGTGTGGAATAATTGGTTATGAATTTCAACAGAACAGCAGAGAATTAAAGAAGAGTACCTTGAAATCATGCCTAGGAAGCTGTGGAGAAGATATTTGTGATGTTTCCTTGCCAAAAGAGATTATTCTTCCATACTTCACAGGTTCTTTCACTTGGAAAACTCTATTTTCATCTCTGTTGTTGAAATTAGTGTCACCTGACGTCTGTAGATATCCTTTCTTTGCCAGGTCACAGCTATGCCCATCTTCAGGAGACCAGTCCAAATTGCCCCAGATGGCATCTCCACCTTTTGGCAATAAGGAAACTATGGAATCCCAGGTTCGAGATGCCCGCATGACGTGCTCAAGGGTTTGAAGCCGGAGAATTTCAGAATCTAAAACACCAGGATCCATAGCTCTGCAAGGACCAACAGTCAATTCCATCATGCAGTGGTCATATTGTCAAATTTCTCATAGGGCCTTGAAAAACTCTAAGAATTTGAACACATCATATCTTAAACCACATAGTACATTACTAAACAATTATCAACATAAGGGCTAGTATCTTATATTGTGTAACACAATTTGCAATATCAGAATGCCAGTTCACATGAGGGATAGATTGCAAAGACAAACCTGATATATGCGATATCTTTACCCTCAGCAGAAAATATATTACTAACGGCTTTTGGAACACCAAGAAATGCTGGACCGATATTCAAAATTGCTTTGATGTGCTTGGCACACCAACTTGGACCACCACCACCTCCCATAGGAGGAGGTGATTCAACCCATTTCATGAAGTGGAGAAAATAAATTACACCCATAGAATGAGGTACCACCACCACTTTCTTATGGCCATTGGTTACGTACATAAGCTCAATTTTACTCTTCAATCTTGTAAGAGCTTGGTCTCGAATCTGCTTTTTCCCAATTAAAAAATACATTAGTGGACTCAGCCTAGATTTTTCAGCTTTGGAGAATGGAGCATATGCAGAGTGGGAAATGGAAAGACATATTTGGGCACTAGAACGAAATGATTAATTCCGCCTCATATAGTGTTTGGAAAAAGAAAAAGTTAAAACAGTATTGAATTAAAAAAATGACAAATGGAACAACAATGCATTCAATAAACACATGAATTTGGAGCTCTGAAAGAAAATAAGCCATTGAGATCACACACAAAAAATAAATCATCTACGATAATAATAAACAAAGTATGCTGATGATGATTCAATACAAGCTTTGTACAAACTCGACTCAGCATATGTATGAAGCAACAAGTGAGCTCTAACAAACAAATGTTGTGTGATTTGGATTGGTAAAGTGGCACAAGGAGAGAATGATAGAAGCTGCAGGAGAACAATTTTTACCTCTGTGTTTTGGAAAGATAGCCTCCAATCATACGCAGCCATATGCATATTCTTCCCTTCATAACCAATTTTTGCCAAATTTTCAATGAGAACAGCCCAAACAAAGTAGCCAGGAGCAAAATAGTCAGCTGCAACGAGTCCTGGAACTGCTCTGACTCGAATTCCTGGAGGGTCAAGCCCTGTTTCATTGTGTAGAGATAGGTGCTCCAACCAACACAAGGGCCTAATTTGCAAACACAATTTACAATTAGATTAAAAACCATCTTAAAACACTAACTGTAATTCAATTATGAAGACAAACAAACCTTTTGAAGATCTCTGTGAAACCGCCACCCCAAAGACGCTTCCTGAAAAGTCCTTCAGCACAAGGCCTCCCTTCCCAAAGCTCAAGGCCACCAGTTACAATGCCAGGCACCAAAACAACAGGGTGAAGAGGAGTCAACCCTTCAGCTTTAAGCCTTGTCCCAGGTGACTCTGGCACTGGAAAACCAGTCAATGTAGCTGGCAAGCTGTGATACAAAAACAAGAGAACCCAGCAAGTTGTGCACATGTACCCAATTACCCAACAGCAGCTATCTATGCACCTCCATTCTCTGTGTTGCTTCTTGTTCTTGTTCTTCCTCTGCTTCTTCTCTAATAAATTCTCAGTCTTGGAACCAACACCACCCTCATCTCCGTTTTCAATTTTGGGGGTTTCAAAATATTGAAATTTTAAAGAAGAGCAAGGCTCAACATAGCACACCTTGCGAAACCGAAGAATGGAAGCCATGAGTGACGAAGATGGCTGAAAACTCAATACAATGAACAAGAACAAGAGCAACCCATCAAGGGAAAACGAGAGATTGAGGCACAGAGTGACGCCTTTGTGGTGAATTATAAAGCAAAACAAGGTTATGGGCTTACATATGAAAAAACTACCGCCACGTGGTGAAGAAGGAGATATGGGAATAGTCTGTCCTCGTTGCACACAACGGAAACAAACAAACCCAAAAGAAAACCAAGAAGCAAATTTGGGTTTTTTTTCCTTCTGTCACCAAATACAATGAGAATGATCAAAAGGGGTTTTGGAGCAAATGGCTATGTGATGAATCCCACACCTAAATCAGTTTGGTTTATCACAGAGACACTTGTGCTGGCTTTTGCTTGCCGAGCTTTATCAGCTGTCATCATTTTGAGCATAGACGTTTGTTGTTGTTGTTGTTTTTTTTTTTTTTTTGGTCAAGCAAAGACGTTTGTTTCTTTGCTTTTGACGTGGATGGCCCTTTTTTTGGTCTTTCGCTACACCTCTGAGGACTGAGGACTGGAAAGCAGGGTCAGGGGAAAGGAAAGCCCTTTTCTGGGTTTGGTCTGAAATGTAATTCCCGAGGTCGGCAGCGAGGTAGTGTTTTGTTTGGAGAGAGTGAGTGGAGCTGAGAGAGACAGAGAGAGATGTCTACAAAAAGAGAGAGAACAGAGAGAATCCAAAGAAGAATGGGTGGATGGGCATATCATAAAATTGATGGTAGAAATTAGCACACACTACCAAAAACACAGATACCCAAATTTTCTGTATGACTAGTCGATGGAGCCATGGATATACATATATGTGTATGTATGCATGTAATATTAGAGAATTGTGTTTGTGTTTGTGTTTCTGGGGAGGAGGGCACAATGGTCAAGGAGATTGGGGTCTGAATTATTATGAGTATATTCTTCTTTGTAGTCTTGTGGATCCAGGGGTTTGCTAGCTTTGCAGGTGAGGAACTGTTTTTGCAGAGAAGAATCATATCAGTAGGGCCATATTCTATCCTCTTTTTTTGTCTGTGTTGGATTCTACCGGTTGTGTTCAATTGAGCCTTCTTGTCAATGGAAAACTTTAATTTTGTTACCCAGAAAATTAGAAGACTTTATGAACATTTGCCGCCTGCTTTCTCGTGGTCTTGCATTTGTATTTTGTTTTCTTTCTATTTTCTGTTTGGGCCTTGTGTTGAACCGTATTTTTTGGATTTGGATTCATCTAACAAATGTGAATTTTGGAGCGTAGTTTTTTTTAACATGTTAAAAAAAGTTCAAAAAGTTCAAAAAGTTTAGCTCTTTTCAATCCTTGCTTATTAAGAAACATTTTAGTGTTCAGTTTCCAGTGCTTTTTATGTGTAATTTCCTTTGTATTTTTCCCTTTTTATAATTTTCTCTATTGAGCCCAAAAAAATATATATGAGAGAAGAAGGTATGTAGGGAGCCAAATCACCATATATATAAAGAATTTAGTAGAACTTTGAAGTGTTTACTGGAGAAGTGTTATAGAATTTAGTAACACTTATGTAAAACGGGGATAACACTATTTTGCTATCTTCAGCCAATCACAACATATCATGCGTGATAACTTTTTCACGTGACAGTGTGTGATTTGTTGGGGATAACAAAACATTGCTATTTCCATTTCATACAAAGCTTTTTGAGCTTTAGAGGCAAAATCGTAACACATACACATAGACATGACATGACACCCCACCGAAAATTCATTCATCATATATAAAGAATTAAAGAAGACTTATGAAGTTTTTACTCTCCAAAGCTTTAATATCGACACACACGACAAGCCTACCAAAAATCATGCATCTAAAGATTTCTTTGGTCAAACAAGATTGAAAAATTCTTTACTTATGTAGCTGTCATTAGTGACAAACCTGTGTAGGCGCAAGGAGGTGCACCTGCACCTCCGGTTGGCGAAAAACTCCATAAGAGCTGTTGGAGTTGCACCTCTGTTCACGCACGGAATCTGTTCGATGAAATGTGCAAGTGAGTTATTGCTGCGCTACTGTGCATTACGCCCAGCACACAACCTTCTTTTTTATTAAAAAATAAAAAATAAAAAATAAAAAGCATGGCCAAAACAACGTCGTTTTGAACCATGGTTTTAAAAAATAATAATAATGAGGAAAAAAAAACAAAAGGAAACTACTAGGCCATTCGTGGGCTTCTAAAAGGGTTTTTATAATTCTTACCTATTGGGTTTTAATTGGGACTTCTCTTTATTCAATTGGGTTTTGGGAATTCCTTATTTAAGTAGGATTAGGAATTCTCTTTATAAAAAAATTAATTTAACATCACCCAATTTCATCAAAGTGTGTGTGCATCAAAAGAGTCCTATTTTTTTTTCCTTATTGAGTACGCCAATCCAAAGTAAGTCGGATGCATTTTTTTTTATTTAGCAAACCCCAATTCTGTTTATTCTTTTTTTAAAATAAATTCTTTTTTCTTATTTAGCTCTCTCTATATTAGTAAGATCAGTAGCAAACTCGAGAGGGAAGAGGCTATGTGACATGCTATTCGAGGTATAATTAATTTGTAATAAATTCATTTTTCTTATTTAGCTCTCTCTATCTTTTTTTTCTTTTTGTTTTTTTTTCAGCTTTTAACTTTTAAGAATTGTACCTTCGCTGCAAAATTCATGAGTCCACCGCTGGCTGTCATGACTTATTTCTCCTGACAACTTAATGACTCAAATGACTCTTGGCTTCACTGCAAAAACAAATCAGCAATAGTCACCTTTTTTTGGTGACTTTTGAAAGTATTAGTCACCTTTATTAGTGATAAAGGCTTTAGTAACCATGCAGCTACAAATTTTGAGTTGGTGAGATTTGTGAGGGTTATTATTGGCCTTTGTCACCATTAATAAGGAAAATGACAAACAATATGTTGACATTTCAACTACCTTTATACTTATATTTTATTATTATTTTCATCTTTAATTAGTTTAATAATTTTTTGAATTATATATGTTTTAAATAATTACAATTTCCTGTTGATATATTTTAATGGCATAATAACAATAATTTCTTTTTTTCTGATAAGATAATAATAATAATTCCTTGGTAATTCACTTCACGTGTAAAAAGGGCCTCTAATATTATTATTTAATTAAATATAAATATCCAATTGATACAATATTTTCCTAATGAATAAAAATTTGTACATATTTTCCTAATGAATAAAAATTTGTACAATCCTCTACAAATAATAATATATACACGTCTAAGAAGACCTATAGCTAGTACTTTCTAATCCAAGCACTCCTCTGATCCGAACATACAAACGAATGATGCAACTGAAGTGTCCTCCATCCCTGCAATTGAAGTGTCCACCATCGCTGTAAGTAAGTCGAAATGGCAAAGAAAGAAAGAAAACAGTCCAAATTCCAATTAGCTAAGTTAGTAGATATCCAAGCTTAAGGAATTATAACCTCATCCCTCTTCTTTTGTAGTTGGTAGAATCAACCGTTCATTTGTCTATGGTGAAGGGATCTGATCATTGTTAGTGTTATCGCTCGATGGCTGGCTGGAGAAAGAATGATGAAATGCAAATTGGACAAACATTGTGATACCTAACTAACATCACTAACTAGAAATATAAAATAATTAGGAGGGAAATAGACAAAAAAATAGTTTGCTCTCAAGTGAAAGACCATCACTGACATTTAAAAGAACTGAAGAATAACTCAAACGCACAAGGACTCGTGGTATAAGCAGCCAAACTCATTAAATCAGCAAAGAGATGATGGGATTTCTACTCTTGGAGCCTAGCACAAGTTATTAAGATAGGTATAAAAAAATAATAAATAAATAAATAAATAAAGGAAGCAATGGTGCAAGACAAAAAGGAAAAGGCAATACATCAAAGAAGTTCTACCTGTAATTTCGTGATGTCCCATCCAAAAAGTAATTCAAGCCTGCAATTGGAAATGTACAAAAACATTAAACAGAACTTCATTCGAGGACATAAACACTAAAGAGAAGGAAAACGAAAGGAAAAAACAACAAAACTTGCGAAATGGACCAGCCAAGCCAAGTCAAATAGGCGGGTAGCTTTCTGCCAGCAGCTCCTTCCCTACATCACCAAAACAAATTTTGTTACTTTAAAAAGGTGACTATGGCCTTTTTTTTTTTTTTAGTGAACTATAGGAGTTCACAGGTCATAGTTCAAGAAGTTAAGAGGTAGAAGATGGGCATAGTTCAAATAGGGAAAGAAGAAAAGGGCATATCAGAATAAAATAAAATCTAAGAAAATAGAAATCTTGTACTCATCTAATTCTAAATGAATAACCCCAACCCACCAATGTTCAAGGGAAGAGAAACCCAGATAAAACCACCGGATCTAAAAAGAAAAAAGGGGTTGCTAGGTTGTTTTGGGAGAGAATAGCTTACTAGTCAAATACCTTTATGGATTCAAAAATCTTCGAATATTGTCTTTGAGTCGTTGTGAGCTCACTGGTCAAATAGACTCAAAGGATCAATTCCTAGCTAGTTGGTTGTGGACTCTTCCAAGGCTCTTTTATATCAACTTAGGCTCCAACTTCATTTCAGGTGAATTTCCAAAGCAAATTTGTAGACTAGAAATGTTACTATCTGAACAAACTGCAGCTCAAGTTGACCATAATTACCTTGAACTGCCTATCTTCATCCAATTGCGTGACGACGCGGAAGCTTTATAGTACAATTATTTGTTTTATTTTCCACCATCTATGTATCTATACAACAATACCATCAGTGGCTTGGAACAAGGTAAAAGGGAATTTCTAAAATTTCTAAAATAAATTATTCACTGGGAATTTCTAAAATTTATTTTTATTGACTTCAACAAGGTAAAAGGGAACAACGAGATCTTTCCATACACCCATATTGGATTGGAAGTGGTAGAGGTGTGCTTAATTGTGATGGGGTCTGGTTGTTGGTTGATTAAACCCTAATTTTCAGATTTGATGTGTGTCGTTCGTTGGCACTGTGGGACTGGATCTGATTGTTGGCCTCAGTGGTTGTGGTTGAAGTTCGTTTTTGGTTGCATGGTTGTTGATGAGTTGGGATTGCTTGGATGGGAGCTTTGCAGGGTTGTGGGGATTAGATGGTGAGATCAGCTGGGGCTGGGCAAGGAAGGATGGGTAGAGAATGATGGAGAGGGAGGAAGAGACATAAAATAAATAAAATTAAAAAAAAGTTTAATTGTTAAATTATTAGAATTTTCACACATGTCATTTTAGCAAAAAAGTCAGTCCTACTTGTGCCACACCATCGTTTTTAACTGATAATTTGACTTGACTTCCGAGGATGATGTGAGATAGGGTCCGTTTGGGAGTGCTTTTGAAAGGGTTAAAAGTGCTTTTTGATAAGCAAAAGCGCTTTTGATGGCGTTTGGCAGAAAAGTTCAGAAATACTTTTGGGTTATAAAAGTGCTTTATGGAGAAGCATCTGCCATGTGTTTCTTCAGGAAGCACGCCCAAGTGCTTTTTCAGGAAACACTTCGATTTTTTATAAAATTTTCCACTACTTTATAATAAAAGTGTTTTTATTATAAGCGTTTATAAATAAAAGTGTTTTCTAGAAAAACAGTCACAAACAAGCTCTTAATCATACTTTAGGAAGCATTAGTATAATTAAGCCTATAAAAAATTTAAAGTAGACTTTGAAGTTTTCGCAGGAGACTTTGAAGTTTTCGCAGGAGACTTGTTCACTAAAACACCCAAAATGGGTGTTGAAATTATAAAAAAAACCCAAGCACTATTTAAACATATAAACACACCCAAAACCCATCATTACACACACTTAAAACCCATTTATAAACACACCCAAAAAGTTGACTTTGGGGTTGATTTTGGGTGTGTTTCTATGTTTAAATAGTGCTTGGATTTTTTTATAAATACATGTCTAAGATTGGGTTTATTTATAAATTTGTAAAGCTTTTACAGGAAAAATCGTAACACGTACACAGACATAACAGTTACACCCCACCGAAAATTCGTGCATTATATCATATATGAAGAATTATAGAGGACATTAAAATTTTTACAGTCCAAATCTTAATACACTCAACACGCCTACCAAAAGTCATGCATCTAGCGGATCTTTGGTCAAACATATATATGTCTAGTTGCCTAGAAATTTGCATGACAAGATAGAAAAATGAAATGATATTATAAAAAATTATGGGTTACGTATCGTCCATGACTTTTGAATTAAAATGATAGATCAATCTTTCGCTTTTCCTTAGCTTTGATTAACTAAACCATTTTGCCTCAAATATATATACAACCTAAGAGCAACCTAAACATATCTCATACTTCCCACCAAGATATGTGCTTGTACAACTTAATGGCTCAAATGACTCTTAGCTTCCTTGCCATCCTCTTTTTCTCTTACTTTGCATCTACAAATCATGAATGCCACCAAATTGAGAAGAGCTCTCTCATGTCCTTCTTCCTAACTCTCTCTTCTCCTCCTTTACATTGGACTTCCATGACCAATTGTTGCTATTGGGAGGGAATCACTTGCAATCAAGATGGTTGGGTTACCCATTTACACTTACCCTCCAAGGGGCTCAAAGGAGGCATTCATCCCTCACTTGGAAATCTCACACATCTCACCCACCTAAACCTCTCTCACAATTCACTTTACTGCCCAACTTCAAACGAAATTGAATTCTTCTTGCCCTTGAACCATCTTGAGATCCTCGATTTGAGCTATAACCTTCTTTCTGGAGAGCTTCCACTTTCCCTACCGTCTAATATCCAAATTGTGGATTTGTCCACCAATCACTTTCATGGAGTGGTTCCATCTTCATTCTTCCAACAAGCTAGGAATTTGACTAGTTTCAGTGTAAGCAATAACACATTCTCAGGGCCTATCCCTTCCTTTATTTGTCTCCATTCTTCTCCCATGATCAAGCTATTGGATTTTTCCTACAATAAATTTAGTGGCAATATTTCTCGCGGATTAGGGGAGTGCTCCACACTACAAGTTTTTCGTGCCGGCTACAATAACCTATTAGGATTACTTCCAGAAGATATCTATAATGCTACCACTCTTCAAGAGATTGTATTACCTGTGAATTTGCTTCATGGAACCATTAGTGATAGAATTGTCAACCTCAGCAACCTTGCAATCCTTAACCTCTACTATAACCAATTGAGTGGTGTATTGCCTTTCCATATTGGAAAGCTCTCTAAGTTGAAACTCATCCTCCTTCATTTCAACTATATTGAAGGTTCTTTGCCCCCAACTTTGATGAATTGCACAAACCTCATAGAACTGCATATTGGAGACAACAACTTGGAAGGAGATATCTCGGCACTTAATTTCTCCAAACTTAGTCAACTTAGTAAGCTTGACCTATGGAGTAACAACTTCACTGGCACCATTCCAATGAGCCTTTCTTTACTCATGCAAATACCTGAAAGCAATTCGATTGAGCTTAAACGATCTAGAGGGACAAATTCAACCTGAGATTATTTCATTGAAATCTAGAGGGCAACAAATGGACCAACATCACAGGGGCAATGAAGATATTGATGCGTTGTGAAAGCCTCGTATACATAACGTTTTCTTACAGCTTTATAGGTGAGGAAATTCCAGCTGATGATGGTCTGGTTGGTTTTGATGGATTTAAAAATCTTCGAATATTGTCTTTGTGTGGTTGTGAGCTCACTGGTCAAATACCCTTATGGTTATCTAAGCTCAAGAAGCTAGAGATCTTAAACCTGGATTTGAATAGACTCAGAGGATCAATTCCTAGTTGGTTAGGGACTCTTCCAAGGCTCATTTATATCAACTTAGGCTCCAACTTCATTTCAGGTGAATTTCCAAAGCAACTTTGTAGACTAGCAATGTTGCTATCTGAACGAACTGCAGCTCAAGTAGATCATAATTACCTTGAACTGCCTATCTTCATCCGATTGCGTGACAACGTGAAAGCTTTACAGTACAATTATTTGTTTTATTTTCCACCATCTATATACCTATACAACAATAGCATAAGTGGCAATGTACCTACTGAGATTGGCCAGCTGCGGCTTCTCCATAAGTTAGATCTTAGCTTGAACAACTCTGGCAGCATCCCAGACCAAATATCTAACCTCAAAGACTTGGATACATTGGATCTCTCCATGAATCATTTGACTGGAAAAATTCCAGATTCACTCAAGAGTCTTAACTTCTTGTCATATTTGAATGTCTCATACAATGATCTTGAAGGACCAATACCAACAAGCACCCAGCTGCAAAGTTTCAATGCCTCTGCATTTGAGGGGAATCAGAAACTTTGCGGTGCCCCGCTTCCAAATGAGTGTGGACTAGTTAATGGCAGTGATGCAGATAACAAGAACAGCCAAGATAATGTGGACGATGAGCATCAAATTCCATGGTTTTTTATTTCCATTGTGTCTGGATTTATTGTAGGGTTTTGGGGAGTATGTGGTTCTCTAATTTTAAAGACGGCATGGCGATATAGATATTTCCAATTCCTAGACAATGTACAAGATAGGCTCTATGTGATGAGAATAATGTGCATGACCATGATGAGGAGAAGGCCTAGAACCTAGATTGTATGTGTACATATGTAAACCATAAGTATTTTGATCAGTTTATTTTTTTCTGCCTTATGTAAGACACAGTTTTTTCTTATAATTCTGTCTTTTGTTCTCTTTCTTTTTAGACTATTCTCTAAGTTAAATGAAACCAACGAAAGAATACTTCTGCCTGTGAGAGCCGTGAATATACTTGTTCTTTGATTTCCTCAAACCATCCCTCAGACTATCTTTTTGAAGCCTAAGCTTAGTTCAGCTAATTTTCTCTTTTGCATGAATGGTTAAGGCATTGGTCGGTGTCCTTGGCTACTCGAGTTTCCCAGCTCTTGGTTATCCGGGTTCTGCAGAATTTTTGTTCTTGTTTCTGCAGAATGGTTAAGCCTTGGCTCCACTCTTGTTGCTGCAGAGTTTTGGTTCCTTTTCTAATCATTTCCTTCCTTGGCCTCTTCTGTTTGATTTTTCCTTAGTTGCGGTTGGGCCTATTGGCCTCTGTTGTACAAATGGAAAGGAAAAGAAAAGATTTGCTTTTCCACTAGTTCATTTTTCCTTTCTTTGGGGTGAACAAATGGAAAGGAAAAGATAAGATAAGAATTATTTGACATGAGAAAAAAAAAAAAGGGGATGGTAATCAAAGAAAAGCTGCAGGAAGAACATTAACATGTCACAAGATGTCGAAGTTTACCACATGGAATGGAAGGCAATCTCAATCCCTTGGAAGTGAGAGCTACCCGGTCATCTTCATTCTCCGATGGTCCAACCCCAAGATTTGAACATGCTAATTTGTTGGTTGGTACCATTCATGAAAAAATATCATATTCCAAGGCATCCACAAGAGCATGGCATGGCACCACAGAAATCCGAATAAAAGCAATCGGGTGCTACTTGAGAGAAGTGTACAGAACACGAAAGTATTTTAAAAAAATATTTATTTAATACTCACATTAATCACTAATATTGAAGTTTTTATGGGTTTTAAAAAGTTACAAAATAAGAACAGAAGCCTTAAGCTGGACTACCTGGGATGGATGGTGACATTTAAAAACTTAGTTAGGGTAAGTGGTCCATGGGTTCCACTTTTATTCAGGGCTCATTCTCATTTTAATGGTAATGTCCTTGGTGTCTGCATGTATTCAGAGGACTCATCTTCAATCCTCTGGGATGGGCTCTTGTATTTCCAAACCATATGGACAGCAACGCTGCACATCAGGCCGACTGAAATACATATAAATAAAAATCAAAAAATAAAACACTCTTTCTCATGCATATGAAATGAAACGAGATGACCAAAACGAAATTTTACCTCTATTGATAAGATAAATTATTGTATGGTATACGGTTACATGGTATAATTCATTCATGTGTTATAATATGGGTGGATGATATGGTTAAATTTTTCCACTTTTTGGATATAGTATCAACAAATACTCACTTATATTACGACACGTGAAAAAGTTATAGTACCACATGAACATACTCTAGTATCACACTATAATTACTTGATTAATACACCAAAGAAAGAAAACAAGAGTCAAAAATGTGGATCCACCCAATTTTATTTATTTTTTTTCCAGAGAATTTCGACGGAACGAAGAATTATAACAAGGGGCAAAATGTCTAACTCGGACTCAAAGAATCACATTATAGGACGTCTTGAATAAAATTAGGGGGCACCTAAAACCAAACAAAATTATCCTTATTATGTATACCAAATCGAGCAAGTCGATGTAAAACACCATTATATTTCTTATGAGTAAATTGAAAAGGATAGAGGAATCTGTTTCTTTGGATTACCCAATTAAGGTCACCAAAATAACTCAGTCCAGTTCAAGGAATCAGGGGTCCACCCAATTGCCACTCATATGACCTAAGCAAAGCCCAAAACGCACATGTTCGAAACTTGCTAAGATAGACTTCAGATCCACCGCCCAAAAAAACACCGAAAGCTAAGATAGACGATGAAATATCCAGTGCATGCAACCACAGGGGATTGCTACTCAAAACGCCGCGTAGACGAGAAAGGTGCCAAATCTCTGACATCCACAGACATCACTACTGTAATTACGCGCGCTAAGATGCACCGCGAGTGAAAGAATCGTATTCCTCCGACGCGCTCTAAAACCGCGTGCTATAACTTACTTTCTCTTTTGGATTTGTCGGTGCCGCATACCGTAATTGCTAAAGTAGTAAAAAATTGTCACTTTTGGACAAAGAACTTGATTTTTTTTTTTTTCTAAAAAAGAATTCAGATATTTTTCATTGATTTTTACCTTTGGATTTGGAGGAGGAATGTTTATTATTTTATTATTTTGATCCACTTTTGGACAAAGAAAGAAGTTGTTTTTATTTTAAACGTGTTTAAAAACATGAGAGGGGGGACATTTCAAATCACTAGTGACTTTTGCTCTCTTTTCACAAGTCAGTTTTTTTTATTTATTTTAATTATTATAAATATTTTCTAAAAGCTACAAGCCTCCAAGCACATCAAATTTTGATAAAAAGAGTACCATGGATTTTGAAGAGTAAAATAATCAGACCAGTATTAATGTTGAAATTTGTTTATAAAGTCATATAATCATATTCCATTTGCTTAAAATTTTAACAAGGACAATTGTTTAGTTACAGGGTTAATTATCATACCTAGTGGAAATGTCAAATTCATAAGACCGAGTTTACATTTGATGACTTGTGTTGTTAAATTTTTCTACTCCATTTAGTATTTTGAAAAATAAATGAAAAATAATAATAATAAGTTAAATGACAATTTCAACGACATATAATGCTTTTCAAATTCAAGTATAAGGCTGAAAGCTTAGGGCCTGTCTGATAATTATTTCAATTTTAATTTTTAGTTTTTAGTTTTTATTTTTTATTTTTTGGGCTAAAGTATAGAGGAAAATGAGAGTGAGAATGAAAGAGATGATGAGAGGGGAGGTTGGAGGGAAGAATAACAAAAGTGAAAATAATTTCAAATATATTTCAGTTTTTGTTTTCATTTTTGTTACTCCTCCTTGTCATCCTCTACTCTCATGTTCCTTCTTAATCTCATCTCCACTCTCATTCTCACTTCCATTATTCTTATTTTTCTTCTATATTGTAGTACAAAAAATAAAAATAAAAAAACTAAAATTGAAATGGTTATCAAACATACTCTTAAATTAGTGATTTTCACTCTGCGTATCATTGGACAATTTGAACGAAGATGCTCTATAAGCATTGAGAGGCGTCGTACTTTAATATGAACATCTATTATCAAAATTTGAATGAATGTTGTTAGTAAGGTTTCTTTCAACAATCATGATTGTCTTAGGCCCCGTTTGGTTCATGAGAAATGAGGTTTGGGGATGGGAAATCAATTGCTTTCTCATGTTTGATATGTCCACGTATGGGAAATGATTGCCCAGCACATTTCTATACAAACCGAACATGTAAAAAGAAATAAAAATGGTATTTCATGGTTACTTTCCAGGATTACTAAACATGAGAAATGAATCTTTCATTTCTCATCCCTTAGAAAATACATGGGAAATTATTTCTCGTCAAATCTTTTCCGCAAACCAAACGTGGCTTAAGAGAATTCAATTGCATAAAGAGTAAGTAAAGCATAATGTTGTAAATAAGGAAAGGAATAATATAGGGAAAAATAATGTCAAGTGAAATACAATAAACAGATTGATGATATCCACAAGCCAATCCAATTAATCAACACAAAGTAAGTTGGTTGGTGGTTTTTTTCTTGATCTTGGGATATGCTATAAATGCAATTTTTTTTTTTCATTCAATGGAAATTAAGATATAAAAAAGGTATAATTTATAAAAGAAAAGAGGAGATTGCGAAAAAGAAAGGTGGAAAGGGGTTTTAGATTTAGGACAGTCAGTGCAGCAAAGCGCGTGCATTAAAGAGAGTGGGCAAGTAGGTTTCTATAATTGAAAACCAAATATGAACCACGTGAGCATGGAAGGGACAGCTCATTGGAAAACCACACTTGTCTTGTATTTTGCGATCTGTTGAATGGACCTATAACGCTTTCCTTACCACTTGTTAATTTCCTATATCTAAAACCACACGTTATTATGAACCTTAATTATGGTAATATGATTTATGAAAACGACTCACTCTTATCTATATTAATATAATAGAAATGAAGTGTGTGAAACATTTTTATTATTATAAATGTGAGATACATAATTAAGAATGTTATATATGCTCACATATAGATGACAATAGCATTTTCTATGTATAGGTGAAGAAAAACTTCATTGTTCGTTATAGATGTGAATGCTGATTGACGAGGGTGTTTGAGTACTTTTGCTTTAACAATAACATTTTAACTAACCCAATTAAGTTTAGTAGATAATCCTACTCAATAATTCTAAAGTTCAATTATTTCTTGACTAATGCCAAATTGCTTATCTCTTAAAGTTTCATAACTAGATTGCATTGTTTATATGCGTGCTTAGGAGAATTCTTAATAATGTCAAGATCGCTACATTGCATTGTATATATAGCATTTGAGGGACGTTTTTCGATCGTTTTTTATATTGTGCAATTATTGAGTTGCATATTAAATATCAAAGGGTTATAGTAGAGATTTGTAGCATTATTTGCACTCAATTTTAAAGTTCGACTCCCCATTCTTGCTCAAGTCCTCCCTCCAAGAATTAACACTCCTTCGTAACACAAAAGAGTTATATTGTATTTTTGAATGCTACTATTTTGATCAAAGAAGCAATAAGAAAAATTTTATTTTAAAAACTGGAAGGAAAATGAATGGTTTTTGGAGAATTAGTGAATCTACTTGTCTTAAACATTATTGATCACATTTAATAAACAAAACCCATTATGATTGCCATGAAGCAATAGGCAGATCCAGCTCTAATCACTCTGGCAATTTCCAAAACTTCTAAACCATTCCCTATATTGATCCAACAACTAATGACCTTCCATGAGAGCATTTGAGATCTAATCCCAATAAAATTAACAAAGTTTTCACACCAATCCACTGCTACCAACCCCAGAATACTAACACGGTACCTCCACACATGGCCAATCATAGAGCGAGTAGCATGAGCAAGTAAAAACGAAGAGTGTAGGTCACTGTCTCCTTCCCTCCCTCCCAATGTCCCTTTAAATACATTCTGACCTCTCATTCTCCTCTTTCATATTCTTCTTCTCTTCTTCTCGAACCCCAAGAAATCTCTACTCTCTCTCTCACAACCGCTTCTCACCCATTTTGCCCAAATACCCCCACATACCCAGAACGTCGTCGTAGAGAATGGCGTCGGTGGCTAGAGTAGATCTAGACGGCAACCCAATAAAGCCGATAACGATATGCATGATCGGAGCAGGAGGGTTCATTGGGTCCCATCTCTGCGAGAAGCTGATGTCCGAGACCCCACACAAGGTTCTAGCTTTGGACGTCTATAATGACAAGATCAAGCACCTTCTTGAGCCCGAAAACGCGCATCCATGGTCCGATCGAATCCAGTTCCACCGACTCAACATCAAGCAAGACTCGCGCCTCGAAGGCCTCATCAAGATGGCAGATCTGGTATAACCCATTTTCTCTCTTCTTGTTTTCTTGACGGTTCTTGAGCATTTTTTCATAGTGGGTTGGGTTTTGATGGTTTGGATTTGTGGGTTTTGCAGACCATTAATCTCGCCGCGATTTGTACTCCAGCGGACTACAACACTCGCCCACTCGACACCATCTACAGCAACTTCATTGACGCTTTGCCTGTGGTGGGTTTCGGCTACTACATTTCAATTATTGTGTTTTTTTGGGGATAATGAAATTATGAGTTTGATTGCGAAATTTTTGATTTTGGGTTGTTAGTGTGGGAATTGATTGAAAGTTGATGTGGGTTTTTCTTACATTTTTGTTTTTTATGAAAAAATTTCGTTAGGTGAAATACTGTTCGGAAAACAACAAGCGGTTGATTCACTTTTCTACTTGTGAAGTGTATGGGAAAACCATTGGAAGCTATCTTCCTAAAGATAGCCCTCTTCGTCAGGTAGCCCTCTCCCTTTCTTGTCCACCTTTCTTTCTTTCTTTCTTTTTTTTTTTTTTTATAATGTTTTTAATGTTTTCTTGGGCACGATTCAGATCTGTTCTTTTCTTGACATTTTTTTTTATGATCAAGTTCTCCATTTTGCATAATTCAGATGGTTTGATTGCATTTTTCTGCTTTTGGGATCTACAATCGTGTGTCGGTGGTATGGCATTAGACTGTAATACTTAAACATGTGCTTGAATTTCTGATCTGATCTGATACTGACATTTTGTTGCATGCATAACAAATTTGGATTCCTTAAGATGGGTAAGCCTGAAAATAGAGGCCCGAGGGGGATTGAGAGTGAAGAGCCAAGTCTGGTCCGACCTTTTATAAGAATATTAATATCATAATATAATTAGAGTTCTTATTTTATCATTTTCCTAGTTTCTTATTATATAGTAGTCCTTTATTTAGGTACAAATGGTACTGGGTATTTTAAAGTGTAAAGAAAGTGCTGGGATTGGACTTGATCCTTTTCCTTGGAGTGGCGCTGAGGCTTATGAAACAAGTATAAGGCTGACCTGAGCTGGCCAGGCCTAATAAAGATATCCTATCATGGCATCAAAGCCTGGCTTGACCCCAGCCTGCCCGTTATCCAAGTGCATGGCTACTATCTTGTTCCAGGAAATGTCTTTGAAGTTTCAGTGTTGGAGTTGTCTTCATTTTGTTGGGTACCAGCATCTCCTATGTTTTGTGTGCCTTCTCATCCTAGTAGCAGCATCTCATACGTTTTGAGTTTCACTTTGTCATATCTCACATCTTTGGGGGTTTGTACAATTTTTGGATATGGTTCTTGTGGTCCAGGAAGTCTATTGTAGATTTTGCTTATGGCAACTTTAGGTTGTAATGTACTGGCACATTGGTGGAACAGAGTTTGAGTGTTTAGATGGATGGAGAAATGGTAGTAAATTGGGCCTTGTAAAAGTAGTTGAAAATAGTGATATAGATTTTTCTAAAGAACTCTAGATTTTTTCACAAGGTATGTGTGCTTTTTTAAAAGCAACATTTGTGACGCGATTTTATCAGTTGCAGCTCACCTGTTATTGCTAATTGGAAGTGAACACTTTTGCCTCCTTTTGGAAAGGGCGAAATGAAGGAACTCTAGGAAACAAAAAGTATTGTGTCCTATAGATTGTATGACAATTTATTTGTTCCTTTTGGCTCTCTAATTTTCCTGTGATATGATGCTGTCTATGTTTTCAGTTTGTAATGTGGTTTCTTCAGAATTAAGTCACTATTGCATTAAAGTTTGTTGATGCTGTATGATTTGCCTTTTTGTTAATGGAAAATTTACTTGTGTGCTGTGTTTTAATAGGATCCTGCATATTATGTGCTTAAAGAAGATGAATCCCCCTGCATTTTTGGCTCTATTGAGAAGCAGAGATGGTCTTATGCATGTGCAAAGCAATTGATCGAGAGGCTGATTTATGGTTGGTGATCTCCTTCTTTTACTTTTATCTGGCTGTTCATGAATTGGTATTTGTAATGTAGTCTTCTGATTTACTTTCTTCTTGTTTACAGCTGAGGGTGCGGAAAATGGTCTTGAGTTTACCATTGTGAGACCCTTCAACTGGATTGGACCTAGAATGGATTTCATTCCTGGGATTGACGGCCCAAGTGAGGGTGTTCCAAGAGTTCTAGCCTGCTTTAGTAATGTATGTGCGAAATTAGTTGTAATATTCCCTATTTATTTGGTATTTCATGTTTGTGTTGTGATCACATCCTGCTTTTCTCTGTTGCAGAATCTTCTTCGACGTGAGCCACTCAAGCTTGTAGATGGTGGCCAATCCCAGAGAACTTTTGTCTACATAAGGGATGCTATTGAAGCTGTTTTGTTGATGATTGTAAGTTATAAGAAAAACATCTCTCTTTTCAAATTAATATTTAGCATGCAAAAGAAGTTGCTCATCAATGTGACATCTTCCTCAGGAAAATCCTGCTAGGGCAAATGGCCACATTTTCAATGTTGGCAACCCTAACAATGAAGTTACTGTTAGGCAGCTTGGTGAAATGATGACTGAGGTGAAGAATTGTCTTTGATGTACCCTTTTTTCTTTAGTTTATTAAGTTGGATTAGCAGTCTTATATTTGGATATGAGGATTGATGTTCTTGCA
The DNA here is from genome assembly GCA_020226455.1 of Prunus salicina. Classification (NCBI taxonomy): domain Eukaryota; kingdom Viridiplantae; phylum Streptophyta; class Magnoliopsida; order Rosales; family Rosaceae; genus Prunus; species Prunus salicina. The sequence continues at coordinate 27,540,469 of CM035342.1, read as the reverse complement.
TATTGCAGGTCTATGTTAAGGTAAGTGGTGAACCAAAACTGGAGACACCAACCATAGATGTAAGCTCTCAAGAATTCTATGGAGTGGGATATGATGATAGTGACAAGAGAATTCCTGACATGACTATTATCAATAAGCAGCTTGGTATATATCTTTCTTGTACCCCATCTTTAATGTAAATGAGCTGTGACTTTGTGGCATTCTAACTATGTAATGTGCTATGTATGACAGGCTGGAACCCGAAGACTTCACTATGGGACCTGCTTGAGTCAACCCTCACCTATCAGCATAGGACATATGCTGAAGCTGTCAAGAAAGCCATCTCCCAAGCATCTGCTACAAGCTAAATAAGTATGGCTTTGGGAGGATTCTTGCTTAGGTGTGCTGTTGTTTGACAGGTGTTCAAAATTCTTTCTAAAGAAGTCTTCAGATGTATCCTAATGTCTGATTTGAATATATAGTACATTTTTTCGTCTTACCAGTGTCGTTAGTCAATAGTTCATGGTAGAGGTCGACAGTTTGTGCTTTGGATATGCCTGCAGAAAATCTCTAGATTTCATTAGGGAACTATATCATATTACTGTAATTTGTCACCAGAGCTTTTGCTGCGACATGCTGGGGGCTATATAGGCCACATTATACAAGTGAAGTTGTTTCTGTTTCTTTAGGGGAAATGCTTGCCATTCCTCTATTTTGTACTAGGGTGCTGTATTCATTTTCGATAACCCTCGCAGGCTCTTGTAGGCTCTTTTAAATTATTATTAATTTATTTATTTCAAGCATTCTACTAATTCTACTGCTTTTGTTCTCATTTACGGGTAAAAAAGAGAGGATAATTGAGTACTGTTGACTAGAGAAAGTTCCACTTATTTAAAATGCAGTGGTATATGCCTAAAATACAACGAAATTGTCCTATGTTTCATTCGAATTTGTGCAGTATGATGTTCTAAACAATTGTAGAATCTTGGCCAGTATGATGTTCCAAAAAAGTAGAAGCGGTTACTATCAGGTTAACGATTGAGTGCTCATGTGTAATTAATTATCCAATCATTAGCGCAGCTAATGTGTAGTTAAATTGCTATTTCCATTCACCTGTCCTATTTCTCCACTCACTTTATAATCAAAGTTTTGAAGACAAATTTACTCCTTTGCAAAATTACTTATAAGGATTTGGGGAAAAAACCTGAACTTTGATTATAAGGTGAGTGGGCAAATAAAACAAATAGGTGGAAATAGTAGCACTATTTTCAATGTGCTTCTTGATAATTTTTTTTTAAAGTACTAAAACAAAAATGAAGAAAAAGGGGTGGGAGCCAACCAGCTCCCCGTAGAATGACTTGCAGACGTCTTAGGTGTTAACTTCCATGGCACTTTGATAGTGTGTGTGAGTTTTCATCCTTGTACTTTAGACTATCACTTGTATTTAAAAATAAAAAATAAAAAATAAAAGGGAGTGGGGAGAAGTGTGGTTGGTATCGATTCAATAGCCCTTGTTCAAAAAGAGTTATTTATAAATAAATTTTATTATCCCAGGTCTTTTGGTATGTTAAGATGGAGAGGAGAAATTGATTACAAAATGAAAATCATCAACAAAAGAAAGAGAACGCTCTCCCTTCAAATGAGGTTGGCAACACAGTCTTAAATATCGAAATTATCGGCGATATTTCGCCGATAATATCGTTTTTTTGAATGAGCGATATTTTAGGCAATATCCATTTAATTATCGTCAATATATCGACATTTTCGTCGATATTATCGCAATAATTTCGTACTCGTTCTTGCTTTATTTGGGCAATATATCGCGATATTATCGATAATATCGCGATTGAAACTGAAAAATAAATGAAATTGGTTGAGAAATGGCACGATATTATCAAGCATTTTATTATCGATATTATCAGTACCATCATCAGCCCAAAATCATAGAAAATATGAAATATCATATTAGATCTACAAGCTCTTTACCCATATCTACAAGAACTTAACTCAGATCTCCAAGAACTTCACCCAGATCTAGAAGATGAACACATATATGTACAGAGAAACAAAACATGAAGAGAAAAAAAAAATGAAGAGGAGAAATAGTGAAAATACCTATATGATGGCTTAAAACACTAAAAGAGTAAAGTCTGCGTTTTGAGTAGTCAAGAGTAATACAATAATTTATAAAAACACGTCAAAAGGATTGATACGATGTATCAATCCTCTACAGTACAGAACGTACAAACAGATAAAAATACAAAAGTTATTTTACGTGGTAAAACCCTACATATGGGGAAAATCCACGGGACCTGATAGTCCAAGGCAAATCCACTATAGAATGATGATTACAAGAAGTATACAAACTTGTCCTAGACACTCTAGACAACGTACCAACTTCTTAGTAACTCAACTTCTCGCGGGATGATCTTTCGACACTCCTTATGTTGAACGCAATACTGATCACGATTGCTTCAAGCTCGCCGAAGTTCTTCCAACTCTCCTTATGTTGAATCCGATACTGGTCACGATCGATTCAAGCTCACCGGAGAAAAACCGCCACAAAGGTCTTGATGCCCTCAACCGTATGAGTCACCGAACATGCAAATGAATGCAATATGAATACAAAGATAAATCACCAAGATAATCTTACTCTTGATGATTTATTCTTCTGGAAAATAAAGCACAGCAACTTTCTTTTGTGTATATGAAAACTCAAGAAATACTTTGGTTGTTGAAAGTTGTATGTTAATGAAAACCCTAGCCTTGCTTTTTATAAAGGTTTTCAAAACTAGAAACAAAATCAATTACTTCCTAATCAATATATTAATTTTCCAAAATCAGACTAATTGATTTCCAATCAAATAAGACTTTTTAAAGTTCATAACATGAAAGCAATTTAATCTTTCTTAAAATAAAAAGTCTTCTTAATCAAAATGTTAAACAGATTATGACTTTGAAATAATGCCTGAAATACCACAATCAAGATGCATGATTGAATGAAGAATTTACCTTAGTGATCGTTGATTGATATATGAGTCTTCATAGCATATCTTGGAATTTTGACAGTCACCATCACAACTAATTTACCATCTATACTTAGTCTAATTTGTCTCTAGGAAATGCCAATCACAAAATCAATACTAACAAATAGAAAAAGAGAGTTGCAAAGAAAGAGATATAGAGGTAGAGAGAGAAACATAAAACCAAGAAAAAAAAATTAGAGTAATAGAAAATCAGAGAAAGAGAGGAAGAAGAAAGAAAATAAAGACGAAATGAGAGGAGAAAGAAAAAGATAGAAGAAATAAATAATAAGAGAAAAAGAAGAAAAAAGAACTGAGAGGAAAGGAGGCAAAAGACAGAAGAAAGAAAGAAGAAAAAAGAAGTTAAAGAACCAAGAGGAAAAGACGCGGAAGAGAGAAGATAGAAAGAAGAAGAGAGTTAAAAGAATCTAAGAGGAAAAGAGAGAGAGTGCGTGAGAGAAAGAAAGTGAAGTGAGAAGTGGGATTTGATAAGATAGGATTAGAGATATTAAAAAATGGCTTGTTGGACTTGGGCAATGGACTTGGGAAATTTGGGCTTTTTGTTGGTATAATGAAATAGTTGGGTTTAGGCCTAAAAAATTTGATATTTTAAATATATATATATATATTTTTTTTGTTTTTTTTTTATGTGGTACTAAGTTACTCATATATATATATATACATATATTTTTTTTTGTCAAGCTCATATATCTTATCATATGCAATATATTGTAGTAAATTATTATAACTAAAAAATTATGGTGCGTTTAATTTTCTTTCACTACATATTTTCTAAAGACATGTTGTTTGTTAGGTTGTTGCATAATCAACTTAAATCACTCTAACCCACCATGCCATGAATTTTATTCCAATTTTTTGTGATAAAATAATAGACAATTGACTAAATAAACATCCTCTAAAGTTTCAATAAAAATTTCCAAGTTTTTCTCACAATTTCCGTGATTTTTATTCAATTTTTATCGATATCGATATTTTCTCGATATTTCCATCGATATATCCATGTTTTTGGACCACCGATATTTCCGAAACTCTCGATATTTTAGACCTTGGTTGGCAGAATCTCTAATACTTTTTTTCTTCTTCTTTCTTTCCAACTTCTACTTTCCTTTTGAAAAAAAGAAACATATACATACAATCATAGACACACATATGATTCAGTTTTGTATGCAATCATAGGTTTAGAAACAAATGTTACGTATGATTTATAAAAATAAAATAATTATTGAAAAAAGGATATTACCCAAATTAAAAACACGTAAGGATAGTTCAGTAATTTTTGTGGGTTACAAAACTGGAAGGCATTGATATTAATATTTTAAAAACATAAAATAAAATAGAGAAGCACACCCGGTGGGACTCGAACCCACAATCGCCTGATTAGAAGTCAGACGCCTTATCCATTAGGCCACGGGTGCCTTGCGTTCGCTTTTGTTCAGTTTTCGTATCGAAATGTATTTATATAGCAACTACAGTCCACAACTGCGTGCGCTTTGTTTTTGGCCCAACACCTTGGCTAAAACTAATTTTCAATTTACTTATATATTCCCAAATTTTTTTTTTCTTTGGTGAGAATATATTTGAATATTTTTTGTAGTTACCTATAGCATTATCATTTAAACCGTATGCGGCCTCATATAGGATCGGTTCAGGTTCAAGTCCTACGATTAGTGAGAGGTTAGTGGACAAACAAAATATAATCATGTGCCCGGCCTCTCGCACTCACCCTTAATACACTTTTGCATTGATCCTAAAACAACTCTAACATATTTAGCCAGGGAATAATTAATTCCCACTCATGCCAAGAGGGTAGCGTTACATAATTAGCTAATGGGAATAAGACAACTAGATGAAGTGGGTTTTTTTTTTTGTTGTTCTTTTGTTTTATTTTTATTTTTATACAAGCGATATTGAAGAATGGGAATTTATTTTTTTTTCACACATTGATAGGGTGCCATAAGATTCGAACCTGAGATCAGTGGCGGAGCTAGGATTCTTAGCATGGAGGGGCCAAAATTTCAAAATCACTTCCATATAGATTTTTCATCTTCAACTGGGAGGGCCATCACTAATCTAATTGCAGTAATTGTATTGCTATAACATATACTTTATAATATATTACAATAGATTAAAAATTAAATGGGGGGGCCAGGGCCATGGCAGGCCTGGCTATGGCTCCGCCCCTGCCTGAGATCACTGATTTGCAATTAAAGGGCATTTTCCACGGGTTGGATGAAGTGGTTTTATATTGCTGTAAAACTCACCGAATCAACAGCTCAAGATTTGTATATGCAATAAACACCATGCATATGCCATGCTTAATTGTCATCATCATAATAGTAACACAACCTTAAACAAATTAATTATTCCAGCTAATTACTTACATTATCTACTTAATTCTCTTTACTTATTACTCTACACGTAATTAGTATAATCATATACACTCTGTCTAACTCTAACATTATGATGTTAATAAATGCATTATTTCCTATATTTTTATACTTTTTATATTTGGTTTCTGTCGAAATCATTCCAAAAGCGCAGTCTAGTAGAAAATAAGAAAAATCAAGTAATAAGACTATTTTAAATTAATTTTCTCTTAAAAAACTAAATATAAAAAATATAAAATTATCGGATTCATAGTGCTCGTTACTGCTCTCTGGTTCTGTATATAGATAATGATCATTATATGCACCTACCTAAGCTCATTAAACCAACCTGCTCATATAATCTACTCATGAACAAGTGGAATTAATGTTTGTGCATGAGTGCATTTGTTGGGCTTGGGGATCTTAAATAGAACTATTGTTGTAGAAGTCTCAATTTGTTGAAGGATGTTTCAAGTAAATTTATTTAAGGGATATTTTGGCGGGCCTATTCTGCATAGTTTTTGAATGATCAAACTCGTTTATTTTTTCACAAATCATCATTGAAAAAGATTAAGCAAATCGTAAACAGTTAAGACATTAGTGATAATGGAATAAGTAGACCAACACAGTTTTTTAAATAAACACTAGAATAGCTACCTACCTTCTAACCATGCTCAAACATCTGATTTGGGTGTTTTTTTTGCATATATGATCTATGAATCAAGACATGAAAATTTGATAGATCATTGAAATACAATGCGGAATAGACTCTACAAATATATTTTTTTAATAAACTTATTTAAGAGATCCCTCAACTGAAATTTCCTTGATTATTATTTTAGCAAATCAACAATATCAACATAATATTCTATTTTGCCATATCAAGACTCTTGGGTCATTTGTTATCGATATATACTGCAACAATTTCAACACAACCTACCAACAATATGAATAACGACATATCGATATGATATCAATATAATGATTTAATTTAGAACTTTGCCACATTAAAAATCCCATCCCATCAAAGAAAATCCCCTCAATTCAATCTTTATGATCCGTGGCAGCAGCTAGCTATAGCCCAGCTGTACCAATCATTTTCATGTTTGGCAACACATGGACATTTTCTGGAAGGATGACTGTGTCAAACATCAGGAATTAATCTTAGTAATGATAATAATATTGGTACGCAATTTAAACTGATTTTAATTTTCGTTTCTTTCATATGACGATTTGTTTGGGCTATTAATTTTGATTCATCTACACTGACTGCATATATAATAGATAGAGCACCCTTTGTCAATGTGCATAAAATATTAAATATGTAGTCAAATTTGAACACGTCTGTGTTTATTATGAGAATAAAAAAAACACATCCACATCACATGAATTATATAAATCATGATGTAAACAGGATGAACTTAAGATTTCAAATTGGGATGAGCTAAATTTACCTTATTTCGAAGGATCACGAGTAAAACGGTATTATGAGTAGGCTGTATCATAAACCCTTGTTGCAAATTGTCGCTCCCATTAAGTCTAATCTCGTAAAAGAGATTCCAAATTCTAGTAGAAATTTAAAACTACCCAACGTCACACGTAGGACCCGTAGAAGTAGTTACAACTCCTAAAGACATTCTTTAGGTTTTTTTATTTCATTACCCAAAAAAAAAAACAAAAGACATTATTATTATTTTATATTTTTTAGTCACAACAACACTAATACAACCAGAAGAATGATGTGCTTCTGGTGGGTCCCATGACCCACACTCACAAACACTCTGCAAAACCATAGTTACTCGGATGAAAATGAAATACGATGGAGTCAATCTTCCACAATCAGACAGACACCACGCGTTTGGGAAAATCATTGCAGGGAAGCTGTTTGACAAAAAGCCTCAGACAAACCACATTATTATTAACCTTTGTCTCCACACCCCATTATTTCTCGGCCGGCTAAAGCCCCATCGCTGATTGATGCTTTCGCTTCGATCTCCATTGCTATGTTTCCACACATGCCGGCCTCTTGTGTTTGTCCCATTTTAAAATTCGCTTGCTTTGCTCTCACACTTGGGACTGTTTTGGCGTCGTGATCTGTGCATCCTTTTCTGGGTTTTGATTATAGAATTTGAAATTGTGTTGGGTTTTTTTTATGGTCCCATGGTATTTGGTGGTGGTGTGGGGTTGGGGTTTTGCCCTTTGATGAAGGGAGAGAGTAGAGGAAGTCATAGCTGTAAAGGCCCACTGGTTGGTGTTTGGGCACACGACCTTTGTTTCACTAGGCTGGACTTGGATTCCTACTTACGTTGCTTGGCATCTTTAACCTCTTCTTCTTTTTTCCACTTTTGATTAAAGAAATCGTTTCTCGGTCTCTGTTCTCCACCCAAAATGAAGCTACTGTTTGGCTAGAGAGAGAGCGAGAGAGAGAGAGAGACAGAGAGAGAGGGAAGAGAGAGCCATACAGAGAGGGAGAGAGAGAGAGACAGGGTACTCTCTTCCCGCTTCAACCATGCCTCCAGCTGGGAAGGTTTCAGAGTTTCGCAAAGAAGGCAATGACTGGTACTCTCTCTCTTTCTCTTTCTCTCTCTCTCTCTCTCTCTCTCTCCCTTCTGCATTCACTTCCAAGCACAGAAATACAATCCCAATTGTTGAAAGCTTTAATTCTCGTCGTTATTGTTCTTTTTGAGATTGAATTAAATGGGTTATTGTTATTATGGCCCTTTTAAGGCCAGAGGCCAGAGGCCAGAGTCTGATTATATTTTAAATACGGCCTTCACTTCCATAGTTAAATTATAATTCAGTCTCAATACACCTTTCTTTTTTGTTAGAATGAAGTTTGATTTTTTCATTGAATTATATATGAAAGAGTTGGAGAGACTGATTGATGTATTGTGTTTTTTTGCCCCGCAAGGTTTTGCAAAGCGGGATTGCCAAGTGATATTACTGTTGTGGTGGACGGCGTGAGCTTCCATCTTCACAAGGTATGCACCTATCATTTGCTGTGGTGGGTTATGAAATTTTGGGGATTTAGAATGGATAGGAACTGATAAAAACGTTTGGGGAATTCCCAAACTTCAGAAATAAGTTGTTGACTGGCTTGTTAAGATTATGCTATAGATTTTTCATGAGCTTTTTGGTTTACCTGGTAGTTGGTGGTGCACTATAAGCTTTCAATATATGTATCCCTGAAAAAAATAGAAGGTATTTGTTGAATGGAAGCTGTGTTTTAAGTGGTTATTTTCCCCCTGCTATCTTTTTAAGGATGATTATATTCTGGAAATTAAAGCATTATATGCTAGACATGTTGTTGATAGCTTCATTTCACTGTTAGTGATAAACTGTTATGTTATGTTTCTTGGTTGAATTTTTCTGCATTGTGATCTGTTGTTGTTGCTGTTGTTGTTGTCTCTCCTGTCTTCCTCCTTATAAGGATATTTTTATAATGGAAAATATTGTCATAGCTGTCACAGTGAATTTAAATGGGGCTTATCACTTATGACAATTCATAACTGTCCAGTTTCCTCTCATATCAAAATCTGGGAAGATAGCACGTATGTATGAGGAGTCTAAAAGCACACGTGACAGGATTTTCACTGCACTTCTGGAAGAATTCCCTGGTGGCCCTGACACATTCCTCATTGCAGCTAAATTCTGCTATGGTATGCGGGTTGAATTGACTCCAAGAAACATAGTAATGATCTACTGTACAGCAGACTACCTTGAAATGACAGATGAGTATGGAGAAGGCAACTTGCTCTCAAAGTCAGAGAGTTTCTTCCATAAGAATATACTTCACAATTGGAAAGACTGTATCTTGGCACTTCAAAGTTGTGAGACTGTTATCCAAAGGGCAGAAAAACTTCACATAGTAAACAAATGTGTAAATGCTCTATCTGTGATGGTATGTACAGATCCTAGTTTATTTGGATGGCCTATGATGATGTATGGTAGTTTGCAGAGCCCTGGTGGAAGCATCCTATGGAATGGAATTAACACCGGAGCTAGAATTCGAAGCTCTGAGTCTGACTGGTGGTTCGAAGACATCTCATACCTCAGTGTGAGTTTGTTTGAGAGACTTATCAAGACAATGGAAACAAGGGGTATAAGACCCGAAAACCTAGTGGGTGCTGTAATGCACTATACCAGGAAGTACCTACCTGGTCTGGGACGATGGCAGGGTGGACAACATGGTATACCAAGAACAGTTACAAGTTTTAGTTTGACACCCATTGCCCTTGATCAAAGGGTAGTTTTAGAATCCGTCGAAAAACTTCTTCCCCGAAAGAAGGGGAAATCATTTTGCCGTTTTCTACTTGGTCTACTTCGTGTGGCATTAATTTTGGGTGTCAGTGAAAGCTGCAAGGATGCTTTGGAGAGGAGAATAGGAAGGCAACTGGAGTTGGCAACCCTAGATGGCCTTCTGATTCCTACATATTCAGATGCTGACGCGTTGTATGATACTGACTGTGTTGAACGGATAATCCATCATTTTATGTCGTCAGAATCAAAGGTCACACCATTTTCTCCATCATCATTTGACATGGAAACATCACCATCATCAAGACCATTACAAAAAGTTGCAAAGTTGGTAGATAACTATATTGCGGAGGTTGCTTCAGATGTGACTTTAAAACCAGTAAAGATACGCTCTCTTGCAGCGGCCCTCCCAGAATCTTCAAGGACTTTGTTTGATGGCTTGTATAGGTCACTGGATATATACTTCAAGGTTTAATTTTGCTAGACCACCTCTTGAGAGAAAAACTGCCTTTTTTCTTATTTGTTCAAATTTTTTTGAAGTTTTATAATGCTGACTGCAATTTTTCAGGCACACCCTTGGCTCTCAGATAAAGAGAAGGAAGAACTTTGCAGCATCATTGACTTCTCGAAACTCTCTATTGATGCCTGTGCCCATGCATCCCAAAATGAAAGGCTGCCACTTAGAGTTGTTCTTCAAGTCCTGTTCTTTGAGCAGATGCATTTGAGAACCGCTCTAGCTGGTTGTCTTCATGGCTTGGAAACTGAGAGTGGCCCTGCAGGTCCTGTGACTGTCCCAGGTGACATGGCTGGCCAGATTATACAGAGGGACGGGTGGGTGACTATGGTGCGTGAGAACCGGGTTTTAAAGGTGGATATGGAAAAGATGAGATCTAGAGTCGGTGAACTCGAAGAAGAGTTTAGTAAAATAAAGCAAGAGATGAAAAAGGTGAATAAATCACATAGCTCTCTCAGTTCTCCTCGTGTGGTTGCTAGGAGAATTGGGTGCAGTCTTCTTTCGCGACCCTCTGATGCTAAACCAGATACCATTGAAAGTACTGGGCCCTCCCCAAGAATATCAGTTGAGCAGGCACGCCCGTCCCTACGTTCTAGACACAATAAAAGTTTCTCGTTGTTCTGAGAGCTAGTATAAAGAAATTGAAGTCATGCCTCAACACATGGAGGCTCTGGTTGGTTCTCAGAAAACATGTGAGAAAGGAATCGGAAATCCATAAGCAGGGCCCTTGTTTCCCTCACGTTTCTGTTAACCAACCAGAATTCTTTCAGAGGTCTCTGAACGGAGGATGGTATGCAACTTACCCATACTCACAGAATGTATTGTTCTTTTGAAGTTGGATTTTGAGTACAGAGAGAAATTCTTTTCACCTATTGAGAGGGGAAGTCATCAAAGGATGAACCATTGTAATTTAAGAAAAACAAAAATAGAAGTTATGATTACCTGTTATAGAATGCTAGTCCCATCTAAGGAAATACACCTTGTTTCACATAGAGGAAAGAAATGTTTTAGTTTCTATTGTTTAAAGTTAGTTTGTTCTTGGGTTTATACATGTACATCTTTAAGAACCAAGTTGTAACTCATAAGTTTGTGAAATAGTGGAAAACTATGTTTGAAATTGCTTGGCTTTCTTGTGTCCTTTAAATTTAGCATGTAAATTAGAAGAACTTCACAAACAAACACTAACAGGAAATTCTTGGCAAAAGTTCAGCAAAGTAGGTGAGGACTGATGTGTTAGTTTGGATGATGACTCGGCCACTTACACTTAGTCAAACACTACTTCCATAATCAGACTGGAAGCATCTGTTTGGAGGAGGATAAAATTTTGGATTGAGAATCTTAAACCATTCTATAAAAAGATGCTCTAATTAAGAATATTTTCAATCCTCAAAGGAAGGAGAAAATTAAAACAAGATTTTATCTCCGTGTTACTTATCTGGAATGAGTATTGAACTTTGATTTTAGGAGTTGTAAGAGGCATGACTGTCGCAACACTAGAACCTGTGTTGATAGTGCAACTCCTTGAGCATGATTCCCTCCTGATGAACAAATGACACCCCTGGCTAATTGTTTCTTGAGAGCTTGGTGATCATATTATAGGCTCTCACAGTTTAAAGGAGAAGATATGCATGGAGTGTGAGTTAATTCTCCCAATTACATGCTTTTAATTTTAAGCCAAAAGTTGAAAATTTTGAAATAAAAAATAAAAATAAAATGTGTCCTTATGCAAAGAGATTTTGATATATGAAAGCTTTTTTTTAATTATTATTATTATTAATTAGGAGAAAGGAATTCAAACTTGGAATTTCTTCCAACATATTGAGAAGATAAGTACCATCAAATTGAAAGCTAGTTGGTGATATATGAAACCATTGAAAGGTAACCTTTGTCTGCATAAAGTTCTTTGTCGTGCCGACCCATTAAATTAATCAGATTGTGTCACGTCGGTCCATCTATAAAAAAAAAAAATGAATCCGAACATAGCCTAAAACCCAAACCCATATTAAAAAGGATCGTGCTGGGGCCGGACCAAGGAGACTAAAACCTACCAAGACTTAACCAACTTACCACCTCAACCATCATGCTTGTTTTGAATTAAATATTCCCAAACTTCTCCTAAACTTAGAACAAACAATTGACAAAACAGTGATAAAATAATAATAGCTAGCTATAATCTTCCAACCAACGATGGATTTGAACCTATTGAACTTAATCATTTGAGCTCAGATTGACATGGCCCATTGAACTTGATCATTTGAGCCCAACACGACCTAAGCTCTCAATTTTATTTGATCACTATCTAGGTAAGATATGGATGTGTTTGAATGGTCTCACTAATGAGACTATAAATATGATGTTCAAATTCAAGTCATTTCTCTATTGTGCTCTTTTTTATTATGGTGCTATGCTTTGCCTTAATCCCTGTTACTTTTCAAATAATTTTGGTAAAGCATGGTATTTGATGGGAGAGTGAGAAGTTTATGTGACAAGATACAAAAGGTAGTTGATGAGAAGCATATAAGGTTATGATTTTGTTTGCATGGGCATAATGATTAATGTATGAGTGACAACTTTGATTTAAAATAAAAGGAATATAGCCTTGAAGTTTTTAGTTTATAATATGCGAGTCAAATCGTTATAATATGTAAATAAACGAGTTAAGTAAATATTGATACCTACCATGATCAATTAAACTAGTTGGGTTAAAGTTGCCTAGTATTCATAGTAGGGGATAATACGCATAACTTGATTTCCACTCATTACCATATCCAACTCGTAAAACTTCGGAGAAAGTGAAAATTTTGTTTCGAGCTAATTCAAGTTCAACTCAAGCCCATTCAAACATTTGAAATTCTCAATTCCAATATCATAAGCTCAGCATTCCATAATACTCTTTTTAAACTTTCTTTAGTAAATATTAAACAGCATATTCCTTTATTTGTTCATACATTTTTGTTTTTCGTTATTTCTGTATGCATCTTTAAGTTTTAAGAAAGCAAATAAGTAAGCATCTCACTGCAAGACAAACATCAACCGTCGCTTTGGCCGAGTGGTTAAGGCGTGTGCCTGCTAAGTACATGGGGTTTCCCCGCGAGAGTTCGAATCTCTCAGGCGACGATTTCAATTTTTTTATTTTAATTTCCTAAAACTTTTATACAGCGGCCCAAAAAATAAAACTGTTTTGACAGCCATTCACCTGTTGACACGTGCTCCATTTCCATGGACAGAACCGCATGTAATGACAATCCCTTCGGTCAAATTTTCTTGGGACTTCTCTTCGTTGGTTTTTTTTTGGGTCGAAAAGGCTTCTCTCCGCTTTTGTGCTACGACTTACGAACAATGTCAGTCTGCTCGCCACCACCATCGCATTCCCACCTCCCAAACGCCGTCGTTTCCAACTCCGTCCCCGAATCTAGAACTCCTCTGCAATGTCCCCAAAACCCTAAACTCCATTTCGAGCTCACAAACTCCTTAAAGCTGGTGGCTTCACGCCATTCCTCGTTTCGTAACCGTCGGTTCTATCTCAACTGCGCGGGATCGGAGACGACCTTTGTTACGGGACAGAATGGTAATTTCACGGTGGCAGAAGCTAGGGTTTCTGAGCCGAGAATAGATGGCTCCGGTGGAGGCAATGATGGTGGTGATGGTGGAGATTCATTTGGTGGTGGGGGAAGAGGTGGAGAAGGAGATGGTGGTGATAAGGGTGGGGAGGGAGATGAGTTTGGGCCATTGTTGAAGTTTGATGAGGTGATGAAGGAGAGTGAAGCTCGGGCCGTGAAGCTTCCTCAGGACATGGTTGAGGCTGCGAAGACTACTGGGCTTCGGGAAGTGTTTCTTCAACGCTACTTGGATTTGCAGGTTTAAAGTTTTGCCTTTGGTCTCCATTTCTCTTGAAAAATCTTCAGATATATGGTTTTTGCTAAGTTGCTTATTGGGTTTCTAATATATATATATATATATATATATATATATACATATATATTTTAATTTCAGGGGTCAGTTTGGCCACTGGGCTTTTTGATGAAGTACTGCTCTATGCTACGAAATCGTATGCTTGCTGATCCTTCCTTTCTTTTTAAAGTTGGGACAGAGGTTTGTTTTTGTGATCTTTCTTTTTGGTAAATCTTGTTTTTGAGTAATTTGTGTTTCAAGTCAAGGGACTGTAAATCATTAGTGCTCGTGAAAGAATTGTAGCTCTGCATTTTTCACTGTAAATATCAGTAATTGAGTTTGTGGGTCATTGTTTGCATTGGTGATAGTCCTATGAATTCCATTAAAGATACCTTGCCTTCAAATTGGACCATTACATTTGATAGTTGTTGATCTTGTCGAATACTGAAGAAATTTCTCTTCCTCGACTCTTTTGTAATGCAGATAGTCATAGATTCTTGTTGTGCAACATTTGCAGAAGTTCAGAAAAGGGGAAAGGATTTCTGGGCTGAGTTTGAGTTGTACGCTGCTGATCTTTTGGTTGGAATAGTTGTTGACATTGCTTTGGTTGGCATGTTGGCACCCTATGCTCGAATTGGAAAGCCATCAGTATCAGGAGGATTATTTGGACGCCTGCAACATGCTTGTGCGGCCCTTCCTAGCAGGTTAGCACTGCAAGGCAGCAATTTAGGAACTAATATTCTGCTGAATTTTATCTTATATAATATGTCCATAAGTACTGCACTTGACTTGCGTGTGGCAAGAGCTCAACAAGTATTGATATTGTATTATTTACCCCTAATTTAGTCCATTGTACCAGTCGCCTCTTTTCTATTTTTAATTAATTTCATTGGAAATGTTAAAAATAGGACACATACCCAGTGGAAAAAGGACGTTGTGATGAATTTTTGGAAATCATGAATCTTTCTTCATCATTCAGCTCTTCTTTGAGCATAAATTGGTATCTTTTGGTTCCTCCTTTGGTTAGATAGGTTCTCTTGTTGGATGCACGATCATCATCATTTGTATGCATCAGACCTATTGTTGGCTCCAAAAATTTCTCTATATCTTCTTTTGATGTCATTGTTTTGCACATTGCAAATCTGCTAGAACTAAACGTTAGCTATTATTTTCACAACCTCATTGCATGGTTTAGTTCAATGAGGATCCAGTTACATTTTGATACTGAATTTGTCTGCTTCCAGATACTTGACTCAGTATAAAAGGGTTTTCGGTGACTTTGAAATAGGGGAGTATCCGCAATATATCTCTGATAACATGAAGAAGGATATTGATCTTATTGTATCTGTTCATTGAAAAATGATGAAAGATGCTGTTTCCCATCATTATTCTTTAATTACTCTTTTGGTGCTTCCAATAATTTGTAGGCCCACATGTGCCCCCCATGATGAAACCACATGACTAACTAGCAGTCACTTTTCCAAATGTGGGACTCAGGGCTGCCTCTTTCTGACCTCTTAACTGTGTTCTTATCCCACAGTTGGTTTCAAACCAATGATTCTTTCTAGCATTCTTCCTTCGTGAAGCTTTGGATGATCTTGAATAAGTTAATCACTGTACACTATTCCTCATATGCAGTGTCTTTGAAGCTGAAAGGCCGGGATGTAAATTCTCAGTGAAGCAGAGAGTAGCCACATACTTCTATAAGGTACAAGATCTTAATATTAATGTTGTCTTATTCTTCCTCTTATGCAACTGACAAGTTATTATTGGTTAGGTGCCCTCTGGGTTGTAAATATTGAAGAGAATGCCCCATCGAGGGATGGAGTTTTTTTAATTTTTCTTTAGTTTCTAAACGAAATTCCTGTTTAATGATTCGCGCTTTTTTCTATACCAGTTTCCTGTACCATTCTTATTTCTCTACAGCCCAAATCTGGGTTCTAGTTGTGCTATGTTTACCTTTAATTGATTGGTACGTGTTGGTCCAGGGTGTGTTGTATGGATCAGTTGGCTTTGTATGTGGTCTTATTGGACAAGGAATTGCAAATCTTATCATGAATGCCAAACGGTATGCTTTTCTATCTTTATAATTTCTACAGTATTTCTCCCTTTTTTGCCAGACCTTAGTCTCTCTTGGTTGGTATCCACTGTTAAATGTATCTTTTAAGTATGCATACTTCTATATACTTGAAAGAGAGGGAAACACATGAGACCTGAGATTTAATGTGATTTCATTCTCCTCTTGAATTTTGAATAATTTGAAATCACTGAGAGGTACGTATTCTTTTGTTTCCATTCAGGCTCATCTACCACCTCTTCAGGTTGACCAGAAAATGAAATTTTGTTTATTTTCTTTAAATTAATATCAGAGTGAG
This sequence comes from Prunus salicina, assembly GCA_020226455.1. Taxonomy (NCBI): domain Eukaryota; kingdom Viridiplantae; phylum Streptophyta; class Magnoliopsida; order Rosales; family Rosaceae; genus Prunus; species Prunus salicina. Next base: position 27,524,043 of record CM035342.1, on the reverse strand, counting down.
TTGGTTAGATGAAGGTCTTTTCCTGACCTGCAGGGAAAGGGGGTTTAAGTCTTTTAAATGTAGGTGCAAAACTTGATTATCTTCAGAATACATTGAATGGAACTTCTACTAGAATCATGCATGAATATTATTTTACCATTAAGTTCATTGATGAAACACTCATCATGTTGCCTACCAAGCTAGTGAGAAAAAAAGAGTGTCTTGGGAACATAAATCGCTAAGGAGCATACGACCCTCCCATTGTAATCTGTTCTTCAGCATTCAAAATATGCATCTTTTTCTAGTTGTTTCCCTCTTCGTAACTTATACTGAAAAACCTGAATTGGGTTTTTGGTCGTTTCGAATATTTGAAGTGTCAGGTAGTTTCTGTTATATATATTGAGGGATCCCTCAAATAAATTTGAGGGACACCTTTGTAAGGGCCACTCCGTATTGTATTTCACTAATTCAAACCGTCTATTTTGTAGATACTCATTCAAAGATCATCTCTACAAAAAATCACTTGAATCCGATATCATTTGACCACTCAATTGAATTATTGAAATTTTAGTACTTTCTTGAAGCACCGTGTTCATTGATTTTGTTGGACACAATTGGATATTGAAACGGTTTCCGATTTGTCTAATTTTTTGTTAAGATGATCTATGAATGTAAACTTAAAAAATCGATGGTTTCGATCGTTGAAAAAAAATTCGTACGGGACCCTTAAGGGTATCCCTCAAATAAAATTATTTGAGGGATCCCTCAATAGAAGGGACTGACTGTAATATATATATATATATATATATATATATATATATCTCTCTCTCTCTCTCTTCATATATATATATATTTTTTTCATCAGGAGCATAAAGAAGTCAGAAGAGGACATACCTGTGCCGCCTCTTGTGAAAAGTGCTGCTCTTTGGGGTAGGTCCTGTTCTTTTTGTTCTGATTTCAATTATTTCCCTCATCAAGTTTTTTTATTTTTTTGTGAAGTCTAAAACCTTTATAGTCATTGCACTGTTTACTTTTGTCCATTTATTATGCAAACAGCTCTGTCTTCGTATTGACATCAAGGAATAAAATCTAAACTAGAAGAATACATAAACATAATTGAACAAATAAATCAGATCCTTGTTCTGGTTTGATAAATCCGAATGAAACTTCAAATTTTTAGTAAAGAGACTTAACTATTAAGCATGGAATTTGATCGTTCCATAAATAATTAGTAGTCGTTATTTGCCTTGGTGCTCGTTTAGAACATAATTTAGAGAGCTTTTTTCTAGAATAAAAATACTCTGCACATACATAAATTTGATTTCTTGACTAAATTATAAAAATAAATACTTAAACCATTGTAATTGATAAGTATGTATGTGTGTCAAATAAACATGTATATTAATAAACAGTGCCTTAGTTGTTATTCCTGTAGGATGGGCTATCCAGGATAACATTTTCTGTTTAATGTGATACGCATCTTATGATATGGGAATGTTATTATATGATGCTTGCGCACAACCTTTGTTTCTGCAATCTGCACTTAAAACGAAGAGCACAGTATATTCCTGCCATTTGATTCCTTTTTTTCTGATATCGTAAATGGAGTCGATCTCAATACTTTTGACTTCACAATACAGTTTTCTTTATAACATTATTTGCTAGTGTGTTTGCACTAAAAGATAACATTGATGTAGTACGTAGTACAACCTCTGTCCACTTGTTACGCTAATTGTTTTGCTCTCTGAATCAGGTGTTTTTCTTGCTGTCTCGTCCAACACTCGTTACCAGATTGTAAACGGTCTGGAAGGGCTTGTTGAAGCATCACCGTTGGCAAAGCGTGTGCCACCTGTTGCAATGGCATTTACCATAGGTGTACGATTTGCCAACAATATCTATGGCGGTATGCAATTCGTAGATTGGGCTAAATTGAGTGGAGTGCAATAGCAGCAGCAATGCATACCAATTAATTACCAACTATAGAATGACAGATTTTGCTTCTGGTTCTCAAATGCTGAATGGTCGTGTATGTTCTTTATATTTTTGACTCAGATTTAGTCTGCTATTGATCACCCCCAAAGGAGGGGGCTAGATCATTTTGTTGGGGGCTTGATAATATATTGCTTATGTTGGTGATAAGAAACAATGCCTTGTGTTCATGAATCATGCATCTTATGATCTGCCTCTCATCTACCTCTATCTTCACTGAACCATAGTAATCATAAACCCCCCGAATTGAAACCCTGGTAAGACTTTCATTTACCATGGATTCGCAGCCACTGGCTAGTGGCAGCCTCTGCATTTTTCCCTATGCCATAAAGACGCCCTTTGATTTGTTTGCATCACCCAACATTGTACCGACGCTGCGCTTATTATTTTTTCTTTTTATCAGGTTGTGGTTTTTTTTTTTCGGTTAAGTTAATGGGTCATTTCATTTTCATGTTAATACCCAGTTTCAACATGTTAGGATTTAGGTTATTTTAATTAAAATATGTTCATGTTTTAGTTGTGATAATGTAAGGCCTCTTCTATTTAAGTTTTCTTCTAGTGATTTATTTAATTAATTAAAAATGTATATTTTATAGTTTTATAATGAGTGAAATTGGTGCTTAAAGGGTGAAATGGGTATATGTTCTACACGGTTTGAAACGAATTAATAGTGTTAATGAGTGAAACGGGTCGTGGCATATCGTATAATTCATTATGTTTGTGGATCCGTCTCGTATAGTCCATTATTTTTTTGGATCATGTTAACTAAATGAGTTGTGCTCGGGTTGAGTTAATTTCCATATGATATTCACGTGCAAATACATGATTTGTAGCTAGTTCTAATCCAAAACTTACAAAGTCATTTCGTTTGTATTTTTATATGATTATGATCAATGGCAATAGCCTATATGGAGTTCCTTTGTTGGTAGATGGATGGAGTGAATGCCAATCAAATGGATATCTGATCATTTTTGGATCGCATTTGTTAATGTCTATTTTATTGCTTTTTTTAAAAAAAAAATCTCCGTAATTCTTCAAGCAACTACATTTGTGATGGAAATTGATCTAATAATCTTGATGAAGTAACCTGAATTTGTTGGTTATTTTCTATACACTTGTGAGAGCATGTAGTGTATAAACCATTTACCTTTATGCCTTAAGCCACAACAGTTCGAGCATTCTTCTCTCTTTTTGAACTTTCTTGTATGAAAAGAAAGAGATAAATGCTCAAATGTGATTAAAACACAATGACTAAAATTGGAAAATTAAATAGTGACCAAATGTGAGTTGAGGCAAAACATATTGACCAGAAACACACATTTTACTCTAGAAAAAAAATTGACCAAAAACTTCATTTAAATCTTTTTTACAATTATGTTATGTACATACTAACCAGATTTATTATTTGTTGTTAAAAAAAAAATAATAATAACTTTATTTGAAGTCCTTTTAAATAGAAAATGACTAGATTATTGTTTGAATTTTAAAAATTGAAACTTGAAAAACAAATCACTATTTTATTTATAAAGAAAACATTAAATTTTAATATATATATATATATATTATTAAAGAAGAAGTAGACTTAAATTTAAGATATAAATATAATAATATTATATATTTTAAAAATAAAATAAATATAATTGAATAAGTGGGCTTTAAAAAGGCCTGCTCGTTGGGCTTAGGGCCAACATGGCCCATAACAGGCCTCAGGTTGGCCCAACTCATTATGCCGAATTACCTTATTTTGGCCCGTTCAAAAATCCAAATCATACTGTGTCAGGCCTTACTTAATCGAGCCGTGCTCATACGAATCATGCCGTACTCGGGCCGTCCGGTTCCTTTAGACACCTCTATTTCGGAGTGACTTTAGTTTGAGCTGAACCGGCCAACAAAACTCAACAATCAGCCGGACCCCTCTTCCGCCTCTCTCTTCTCCTTCACCGAATTTCTCTTCCCTCGACCCACGGCCGTCCGGTGAGAGGTGTCTCATCCTTCTCCTATATTCTCCCTCTTTCTACTCCACCTCCACCTGCTCCGAGATGCCACTGCCGCGACGAAAACCAGGATAACAGAGGCGAAACCCTCGCAGGTGGGTTTCAGATTCAGAGACGCAGAAGATGATTATGAGGATGTGGAGATCTGCTTCTACTTATCGCAACCTACGCAGACACAGAGGAGGTTTGCCTTTCCTTGAATCTAGTGTTTTCTTCAACAATTACTTGGGGGCTTTGTTTCATTCTCAATGTTTAGAGCGAAGAAAATATAAAAACACGTACAAGGCTCGGCATTTTGAGAGCAACTCAAACTCACCCGAAATCACTGATCTTGAGGACGCTTTGAATTTGTTCAATTCGATGCTTCAAACGCGTCCTCTGCCTTCAATTGTCGATTTCAATCCATTATTGGGTCAAGTTGCGAAATCAAAACATTATTCTGCTGCCATCTCTTTGTGTAAGCAAATGGATCTGTTGCCAATTGTTCCCAATGTCTCTACTCTAAACATTATGATCAACTGCTTTTGTCATCTGGGCCAAATGGGCGGTAGCTTATCGGTCTTGGCAAAGTTGTTCAAGTCTGGTTTTCAACCCGACGCTGCCACCTACAACACTCTAATCAAGGGCTTCGTTATGGAGGATAGAATTTCTGAGGCAGCAGCACTTTTCTGTAAAATGCTGGAGGACCCGCCCTCGTATTCCTTTACCAAATTAGGACATCCTAATGCCAGGACACATATCTTTACCCATTTAGGACAACCTAATGTCAGGACATATACGGTAATGATTAGTGGACTTTGTAGCAAGGGCCGAATAAGTGAAGCGGAAAACTTACTTACACTAATGAAGGAGAGGGGTTGTTCTCCAAATGGCTGCACCTACAACACAATTATCCGAGGGTGTATCAATAATAAAGAGACATCAAGGGCGTTCAGACTTGTTCAAGAAATGGCAGACATGGGTTTCGCTGCGGATAATTCAACCATGAAATGGGTAGTTGATTTATTGTTTGAGGATAAACTAGATCCTGAATTGGTTAAACGTAATTGGTATTTTAAATTATTTAACACAATGATTAAACCCTAAGAATCACTCCATATAAAAGCTAGCTGTGCTTCAGAAACTTCTTTTCCTTCCCAATATAAGTTGTCCATGTGTTTGGCTCATAAAAAGGTATCTAATTTTGCATCGTTGTGGTATTATATAATGTGAATTTGCTTCGTTTCTATTTTAGGTTTTTAAAACAATCTTAATTTTGCATCATTTTGATGATACCCGCCTAATGTTGAGAGAAATATCTTACTTTGAAAATGTGAGTTGTTGCAAAATTGCCTTTTATGGTATCAGACCATACTATGCGTCTGATAATTACCTGTACTCCCACGTAACTCAATATGCATTGTTCATTATTAAGGTTTAAGTAATGTCACATGAGGTGGCGTATTGAGAGAGATCTCACATCGAAAATGTGAGGTCTTGCATAATGGCTTATAAGGGGTTGAGATACTTAAACTCATTCACATTACAAAAAATATTAGTCCTGATATTCTTTTGATAAACAAACACATAAGTATTGTCATTCCAAATTCAAGATGAAATTTGCCCATCAATTATCACTTCTAGGTTTCTAATAATAAATTTTGACCCAATATTACACATAAATCTATTGAAAAAGAAAAGGAAAAAGAAAATAGAAAACCCATTATAACCCCAAAAAAACAGATGTGACCTTTTGATGTTTTCATGCGAACCTTCAACCTTCTATTAACCATTATTAGAGCAGTAAGCATATGCAATCAAATCCAATATCAGATTGCATAAACAAATTCTAGAGAGACCAAATATCATATCAGATGTACTAGCAAGAAGAAAACAGTTCTATTTGACCAAGAACTCTTTACGATTCTATATACCCAAAAGAAAAAATAAATCTGACTACCCAACTGAAGACAGGGATTATTAAAAGCTTTGATGCACAGACTTTTTAATAAAATTTGAAGAATTCACAATCAATTACGCAACAGAGTCCAACTAAAATTCAAAATGTGCTCTCAGGAAAACTAAAAAAGACTCAGAGTTTCCAAGTATCAAATTAAAAAAATCAATTCAACAGGAATACAGGTTCAACTAATCTCCATTGAGCCAAAGAGTGAGGGGCTTCTTGCCAGGTTCCTTGCTCCTCCCAGCTTTCACATCCACATCAACATACCCAGCGTCCTGCTTGAACCCAACAGTTGGCTGATTAGGCAACCTCACCACCAGATCCGGTGAAGAGGATCAAAGGAACCAACCACCATTGAGACAAAGAATGAGGGGCTTCTTTGTCAGTGTCTGTTTCTGCTTCAACAAAGTAGTAAAAATAGTTGCAGAATACTGCTGGGATAGAAAGTCTGCTTTTACTTTGTAATCTTGCTGAGACAGAGGCCTTGGGATGTAGCATGCATAGTAATGACAACATGCCCTTGGCATCAATAGTCAATACCATAGGGGTTTCTCTCAATCTTATTTGAGCAAGAAAGAATCTGTGTCATCAACATAGCCCTCTTCTTTCATTATTGCTGTCAAATACTTTAAGTTGCGATGATTTCACCAGCATTCGGATGAGACTTACTCCCTGCCTGCAACAAATAAATTTGTTTTCTCATTTTAAATTTTTATGTGATGGTTTTTTCAGGACTTCCGTCTACGAGATCTGAGTATGAAGAATGGTATGGTGAGGCACATAGAGAACCAGAATATCAGGTAAGGTAATTTATTCTGCATTAGGCTTCTATGGAAATATTCAGTCCACCAAGCATTACTCTTGGTATCTGAATGTTAACTTCAACTTTCAAAAAAAACTCTGGCCTGCTTAATTTGTTGTTATAAAGTTCACTTTCGTTTTGCAGCAAATGTATATGCAATTCAAGAAAGAAAAACCAACAGAGAAGTTAATGACCACTGTACGATGTTACCACCAGTATCACCGTAATTAAGAACACTGTACGATGCACGAATGAGAACTTCAGTCAAAAGATATATGCAAGATGTAAAAGAATAATTAGCTAAATAGTCTGATTAGGAAAGGTTGTTTTTATCACTTACTCACTGCACATACTCCAACTCTAAGGAAGTTTTAAGATTTGCACGAACGGCTTTCTGAATCTCACGAAGGTTGAAATAAGAATGTCTTTCATAGGTCATACATACATAACCTCCAGCACTTATCTTAGTAGCCTGCAGAAAATGGGAGTAAATGAAAAACTCATTGCAACAATGAAATGACGAGTTGCCTGAAAGTGGAAGATGAAAAAGAAAAACAGAAACTAAATAAAAAAGAAGTATATATGATACCATTTTCTGCAGTCTCAACTCTTGCTGCACTATAGACGGACAACAAACATCAATGATCACGTACTCGCCAACTATTTTATTTGCTTGAGATATTGCAGGATTGCATTGAACCGTTACATTGTGAGGTTCTGGAAAGACATAATTATCAAAATCACATTCGTTCATGATAGTAAGGCCACTTTCATAAGAAATCAATCCATGAGAACAAAAGTGCCGGAACATATGGTCCAATATATAGCAATAGCCAGTTGCAGTATGTAGTGCCCTGTACATAAAAAGCAGAGATGGTAAAAACCGATTCCAGATGACAGGTCTTGGAGATAGTAAGCGTGCAAAAGTAAGAATTAAAACTACTGCAAAGCAATTGCAATGGTTACAGTTAAAAAAGGTGTGATACGTTGTTTCACCAGGCAGAATATGAATTAAACCAACATGGAACAAACTCATTTTCATTTGCATTTAACATGGAAGCAATCGTTTCCCATTTAGGTAAACAAATGTTAAAAGATAGCAAAGTTACTAAATTGTCAAATCTCCCTTCAACTAGAAAATAAAGTGAATCGTTTTTGTTTTCATTTCTTACTTTTAACTGACTCAATAAATCAATTTTTTTTTAATGGATTACAAGTGCTCCATTTCCTAACACTCCTGAATAGAATTGACATATATCAGCCTTGCAGAACTGCATAACTTTCTCCAGTAAGAAACATTTCCCGAGATCTGAAAGCTAGAAACTTCTCATACCATTTCAACAGGAATGTGTGCATATCCCTTGTTGCAAAATAGAGAGAACGAGATTGGATCAAATCAAACCGAAAATTTGTTTTGAAAACCTGATTGCTAAGTTCTATAGCAATTACAAAAAATAACCACATACTTGAATCAGTGAAAAGAAACAGAAGTAGACGTAGCTATTAACTTTACCAGTGGATGCATCGCCAGATTTATAATCCGAACTTGTATTCGAGTATAACCATCCTTCTCCAGCAGGAGACTCAACAAAGAGGAGATTTGATGCTACAAGTGAAAAAAAAAAAGGGACATAATTTAGGGTTCCAATACTGAATTGTGAAACAGTGCATATTATATTTTCCAAAAAAAAAAAAGGAAAACTGATGTGTCCATTAAACGTAATATATGATATACCTCAATTCCATGACATTGAATTTCTTTGGAGGCTTCTACCATCACTGTAGGATAAAATGAACCCAGCTCTTTAAGGGCACCTCCACCGATAGAGGAACAGCCTGGACCTCAATACAAAGTTAATCATCAAATTGTTATCAACTAGTCGGTGTTTAAGAGCCTTACTTTCAAGATAAAGTTTCATTCTGGATTAAGGGGCATGATATACATAACAAGCAATCAGTTTAGAGAGAGAGAGAGAGAGAGAGAGAGAGAGAGAGAGAGAGCAAAGTTGCAGAATACTGCTGGGATAGAACACAATCCAAAAGCTAATTCTCAAATATAAAAATTCTAGGTATACAATATGCCTAAATAGGGTCCAAAGTGAATAAACTAACTAATACCTTAAGTATAGCAGCTAAGAAAATAGGTCAAGCACAACACCAGTTTTGCAAATTTATAAGACAATGGAAGGAAAATTCATAAAACAAGAAACTCCCACAATACATGACTGCTTCAAAATGAAAACACATTCCGCAAGAACTACATAAACTAGTTTTCACATTCAAAATACTAGAATCTCCGCATCGCTACAAAGTTTTTGTTCATTTCAAGATGCAAATTAAATTCACTGAGATAAGACTGCTTCAAAATGAAAACACATTACTTAAACTAGTTTTCACACTCAAACTAGAATCTCCACCTCGCTACAAAGTTTTTGTTCATTTCCTCTTTCTTTTTTCTTTTTTCTTTTTTCTTTTTTGGATCAGAAAGCTCTTGTTCATTTGAAGATGGAAATGAAATTCACTCAGATTTTTTTTCCACTGGATGCGAATCAGTATCTAGTTTGCCCTCAGCAATTAAGTCAACTATCATTGTCGTTGTTAAATCATCTGCAGAGAAACCCTTGGCCACCATTTCTTGAATAAGTTTTTGTGCCCTTGATAGCTCATCATTAAGGAGAAATCGCTGGATGATCGTGTTGTAGGTGACAGAATCTGGGGAACAGCCTTTCTCTTCCATTCCTCTAAGCAATGCTTCTGCTTCAGTAAATAGGCCCTTGGTAGAAAGAGCAATTATCAGTATTGTATAAGTCTTGACATCTGGTTTTAGTCCTTTTGAAGGTAAACTGCGAAAGAGATCCATTGCAGATTCAAATCTTCCAGCCATGCACAAACCATCAATAAGAATATTGTAGGGACTGATACCAAAATCCACGTTACTGCATTCCAACTCTCCAAAGAATTTCAAAGCCGTATCAATATGGCCGTTTCTACACAATCCATCCAGTAAAACACTATAAGTAAAAATATTTGGAAGTGGACCACCAACTTTCATCTTTGAGAATATGTTTTGTGCATCATCTATTCTTCTGTCTTTGCAAAAGCCGCCAATAAGTGTCGTATAAATAACCGTATCTGGAATCATTCCCTTACGAGTCATTTCCTCAAACAAATGCATTGCTTCCTTCATTCTTCTTTGATTGCAATATCCATTTATCAATATGCTATAACTAAAAACATCAACAATAGAGCCCTTCTTAAGCATTAGATCAAAAATGCCTTTTGCTTTGTTCATATCTCTTTGCAAGCAATAACCCGTCATGAGGCAATTGTAAGTAAAAGTATTAGGTTCCATACCTCTAGCAGTCATTAAGTCAATTGCTTGATTAGCTTCCTTCAACTTTCCGTTCTTACACAAAGTGTCAACTAGGATACTGAAGGTTTGAACGTTTGGAGAGATACCTTTACTGCTCATCTCTGTGAAGAATTGTGTTGCTTCCGTCAACGGACATGATTTGCATAAACCCAGAAACAAAGACGTATAGGTGACGATGTTTGGGGGAATACCCTTACTTTCCATTTCTGAGAAGAGCTTGAAGGCCTCAGCAACAAGTTGGTCCTTACAAAGGCTGTCGATTATTGTGCTGTAGACAACTACATTAGGTTGACAGTCATATTTTTCCATCAACCTAAGCATTTGAATAGCCCTGCCATTTTGCCCTCGTTTGCATGAAGCATCTATTAACGTACCAAAAGTAACAACATTGGGCTTACATCCTTCTCCAAAAAAGGCCATTTTGCGGACAAGTGAATCAGCCTCATCAACTCTATTATCAAGGCCCAAGCCCCTTATTAGAGTGTTGAAGGTAGTGACATCTGGTTGAAGCCCAAATTTAAAGAACAGTGCCAAGACTGAAAAACTAGCGCCCATTTGGTTCAAACGACCAAAACAATTCACGATAATGTTTAAAATAAAGGCATCAGGAACAACTCCCAACAGAGTAATTTGCTTATACCAAGATATGACCACCGAGTAATGCTTTAATTTCGCAACTTGACCCAATAGTTGAGTGAAGCGGACAACAGAAGGTCGACGACCCTGTTTAAGCATTTTATCGAACACATTTGATGCATCCCCGAGATTAGTGACATCAAATGGGTGTTGGGGGTCTCCAGATTTAGATTTCCTTGGGTTTTGGTTTGAGGACTGAGAAGAACCATGAAATAAACCCAAGTGATTTTTCGAGAAAAAAATCCTAGATCTAGATTGCAGACCAGGAATACCTGTGTGTCGGTTGCAAAAAGAAGAAGCAGATCTCCGCATAATCATCTTCGTCATCATCTTTACTGTCTCCGAGTCAGTCTGAGCGAGCCAACGTTCAAAGATGGTTCCCTTCAGAAACCCCTAAAACGCTTTTGAGTATCGATGAAAGCTTTCTCTTTCTTGAAGTTCAAATTGGACCTGGACTGTGGCTTATTTAAGTTGGACCATCCGCGTTCCGAGTCTGAGTAATCACTTATTTCTCAAAACTCAATTCATTATCCTGCTCATCAGTTTAATAGTTTTCTTAATCACTAGTTACTTTTTAATCACTTCGAAAAACCTGAAAACCATCCACTACATTCTTCTGATACTTCTTTTTTTTTTTTTTTGGTGTGGTTTGCTTCAGAAACCATTGTCATTTGTTTTTAAACCAAAATTAATGTTTGAGTGGCTAGGGTGGCTCATGGTGGTTGGGGGTGGTGGCGGCTGCTTGAGAGAACAAGAGGGCGTAGAGGCTGCTCGTTTTACTAGTTCGGATTAGTGGAGGATGTTCATCAAGACCTCGGAAAATTGTATGAAATTTCAGGAAATCCCCGTCCCTGTCTCCATCGGGGAATGATATCCCAAACTCGACCCGAATCCCCGATTTAAAAAAAAATATATCTATATATTTTTTTTATATGTAAAAAAAATATCTATATTATAACACTCAAGTTAATTTAACAAAATTAATAAAATCATATAATAAAAAAGTAAGTCCACAGTTTAGGGTAGCTTTTTAATTGTTATATTATATTATATTATATATTTAGTACTTAAAAACCTAATCAAAAGCACCTCCGGCATGCTTGAAGTGTTTCGTTAGTTAAACTTTCTATATAGGCCAAAAGTCACTTTTGTCCCTGTAATTTGACACTTCAATAACTTTTAACCCTGTAGTTTCAATTCCGTCAATTTTGCTATTGTAGTTTCATAATTGTAGCAATTCAAGGATAATTCTAATTTCCATCAAATTTTTGTTATCTATTAAGGGGTATTTTGGTCCAAACTTACATCCCCTCCCAAACCAACCAACCCTCTCCAGCTAGCCACAACACCCTTAACTGACTGCCACCACAGCCTCCCAAGGCCGCCCCAGCCCCAAGAAAGGAGGCAGAAGCAAGCAAGCAGAGAAGCTAGAAAAAGAAAAAGGAAATTGGTTTTGAGATTTGGGTGTCTGAGACAGCTAGAAAATGACTCACATTCAAGCTACCATGTTTGCCTATAAGATGACAGAATGTTGTCATCCAAACACATTGATCAAAAGGGAGTTAAAAAGGTACAAGTTTCATATATGCACCCAATAGATATACAGAGAGTTGCTTTTGTTCGTCTGAATAGGTAATGTAATGTTGAATCATGCATGAAAAGTAACACCAAGTAATAGTGGTGAGAGAGAAATATGTAATGATGCTTCGAGGAAGTGTTTTTCTGGGTAAAAGGAAGAAAGGACCAAAATGCGATAAAGCTTGACAAAACTGCATCTACTTCTCTAATCCATGTTTCTGCATCTCAACAGCATCACTTCCTCTATTTCTTCTTCTCCATTTCCTACTTCTTCCTCATGGTTGCATCTGTAATATGTGCTGGAGTTGGGGCGGCCTTGGGAGACTGTGGTGACTGGCTAGGACCAAAATACCCCTGAATAGATAACAGAAGTTAAGAATAATTTGGCAGAAAATAGGATTGTCCTTAAATTGCTACAAAAATGAAACTACAATGGCAAAATTGACGAAATTGAAACTATAGGGTTAAAAGTGGTTGAAGTGTCAAACTACAGGGACCAAAAGTGACTTTTGGCCTTCTATATAAGTATTTTCTGGACAAGCTTTAAATTTAGTTCAAGTTATTTGATGGGCTTAAATCTTCCTCGGAAATGGATAAAATCAATATAAGCCTAAACTAGCTTAATTGATTCGACCAAAAAAAAAAAAAAGAAGAAAAAACTAGCTTAACATGTCAAGGAAAGTGCGGGTACAGTAAAACACAGACAAATGGAAGTTTATATCAATTTCAACACGTAATTGTTTTGGGTAACTTTTTATTTGTTATATTATATTATATGTTTAATAACTAAAAATAAATACATCGCTTATCTCCCGACCAGTCTTCTATTAGGTATTTTGAAAAATCGAGGATCCTCGTACTCGTTCTAGTTTTTCCCTGAAATCTCCTCCATTAGGGCTGGGGACCCAACACGACGGAGATTTTTGTCATCCCTAGATTCAATGAGAAGAGTGTGGCTCAATATCCTAAAATGAACGAGAGTGTGAATGAGAATGCAACCGACACAAAGATTGGCTTTCATAAATAGGTCTTCATCCTGATTGTGAACCCTCAAATTTTTTGTATTTTTAGTTGGTGACATATGTGTGAAAGAAAAATATTTAGGGGTCAACAGTGGAGATTCAATGAATTTTTAGAAGTTATTTGGATTTACTCGAAGTGTAGAAATTTATTTGAAACATATTTTGAAGGTATTCGAAGACGTAAAGGTTAATGTTTGAGTAGCTAGGGTGGTGGCTGCCACTTGAGAGAACAAGAGGGCGTGGAGGTTGCTCGGTTTACTAGTTCGGATTGGTGGAGGATGTTCATCAAGATGTCGGATTCAATGAGAAGAGTGTGACTCAATATCCTAAAATGAACGAGAGTGTGAATAAGAATGCAACCGACATAAAGATGGGCTTTCATAAATGGGTCTTGAATTGATAGAAGAAATAATAATAACAAAATTGATCACCTGATTATAATACTAAACTAATATAAATTGTTTGTCATGTATCATATGATCATGCATCGTATGATCTGCCTCTCCTCTATCTTCACTGAACCAAGTAATCATAAACCCCACGAATTGACGATACTACCACTGTGCTGTGCATCTTTGTTGCAGTGACAGCCACATGAAAACCTGGTAAGACTTCCATTTACCATGGATTCACAGCCACTGTGGCTAGTGGCAGCCTCTGCATTTTCATCTTCCGTCTCGTATAATTCATTATTTTTCTGGATCATGTTAACTAAATGAGTTGTGTTCAGCTTGAGTTAATTTCCACATGATATTCACATGCAAATACATGATTTGTAGCTAGGTCTAATCCAAAACTTACCAAGTCATTTCGTTTGTATTTTTTATATGATTATGATCAATGGCAATAGCCTATATGGAGTTCCTTTGTGGGTAGATGGATGGAGTGAATGCCAATCAAACGGATATCTGATCATTTTTGGATCGCACTTGTTAATGTCTATTTTATTACTTTAATAAAAAAATAAAAAATCTCCGTAATGCTTCAAGCAACTACATTTGTGATGGAAATTGATCTAATAATCTTGATGAAGTAACCTTAATTTGTGGGTTATATTTCTCTGCACTTGTGAGACCAAATGTGAGTTGAGGCAAAACATCTTGACTAAAAACACAGATTTTACTCTAGAAAATAATAGGTTTTAGAACTCGTGACCGCTCTATTCGACTTGATCACCGTCAAAATAGACATGCTCATCTGATGGGCTACCGCCATTGTCAAGCATACCTTGGTTTGGTACTCAAAGTATCTAGTGTAGGAACCCAAGTTCTTTCTCAATATGCATTGCATGGTTCAACGTTTAATGACGAAATGGGAGCTTACCTTTATTTTCAAAAATCGTTAAGAAACTTTTATAAGGTAGGTTAGTTTTGTGGTGTTGGTGTTATTTCAGAACTTGGTTTTGCCAAAGATAATTCTTTCCGGTAACATTAATTTGGGCCTTTTCATGCTACTTTCCATTTAGTGGGCCTTTTCAGGTTTTGTTTGAATTCTTAGAATTAAATAAGCCTAGCAAGAAATTGACTTGAATTCATGCCGTGCGAAACCAGCAGACACATGCGTAATTGGGTATTGGGTAAAAGGTTAAAACAAATAAAAACAAATAATAAAAAAGAAACAATAAAGACCCACAGCTCATAAAAAAAAATTAAAAAACCTGAATTACACTTTGCAATTATTTTCCAAAAAAAAAAAACAAACTGTGATTATATTTTGCCTCTCTGTCTGAGGATTTAGGAAGAGAAATAAAACATTAAAATAAAAATAAAATAAAAAAGAAATGAAGAAAATGAAGAAGAAACAAAGGAGTATTAGGTGGAAAATGTCATGAAATGAAATGATTCAATTGGGCACGGTGAATAAAAGTCGTCTCCTTCCAGCACTGACCGACGGCTTTTCTTTTCTCAAATTTCCTCAGTGCACCTTCCTTCTCTCTCTTTCTCTTTCTCTCTCTAAGAAGGAGGCATTAGAATTAGATCAAACCCATTTTTGCGATTTTGTAATTGGAGGAGCTGCTGATCTTCACCAACAGTATTCAATTTCTGCTAGTCTGTAGATCCATCCAATACAAGCCCACAAGGATCTTCGACGATTGGGGGGAGCTGAGCAGTGGTGGCTCTCTCTCTCTCTCTCTTTGTCTCTCTGTCTCTCTGTGAGTGTGTTGTCTCGCCAGGGCTGGATCTGAGCAGTCATGGCTTTGTCAGGCATGCGAGGCCTCTCTGTTTTCATCAGCGACATTCGGAATTGCCAGAACAAAGAGCAGGAGAGGCTCCGGGTCGATAAGGAGCTTGGAAATGTCCGTACACGCTTCAAAAACGAAAAGGTTTGTCTTAGGGTTAGGTTTTCGCGTTTCCTTTGTATTCTCGTGTTGCAAATTCGTTTTTGTTAGTTTTGGGGGATGAGAGACAAGTGAGGTTTTTGATCTAGACCATGGTGGAATGACTTCATTGCTTAAATTTGGGATTTGGGTTTTCTTGGGTGTTTGTTGGGCTGCTGAGAAAGTCTGGGAAATGAAAGGAAACTAAAATTTTGTGATTTCGGGTTTTGTATTAGTAATTGGAAGCGAAAATGTGAACTTAGCTTGAGGTGGATTTATAATTAAGAAAATAAAGGTTACCTAGTTCTATGATTATCTGCGTAGAGTTTGGTGGCATCAGCATTGGTTGTTTTGGTTTTCATGCTTATTTAGAAATGGCTTTTATGTGGACTTATTATTGCGGAGAGGCAGTAGGAATTTGGTACTACATATATTCCTTGGATTTATAATACCATGGGTTTAATATAAATAGCTCAATGAACGGAACATGTTAGTTCCTACAGTTTCAGTTGATGGACTTCAAGTGATAGGCATGAACCAGAGGCGTTCACCTTCATTTGCTTTTCTTTTAGATGGATATCATTGAATCTGATTAAAATTGAGTTGAGATGTTACTACTTGTGTATGTTATCTACAATTTTTTGAAATATTGAACTGGATTTTTGTTATGGAAGTGAATAAGATGGGAAATGCATCCTAGTCTGTGCCTAGGGAGATTGGAGAACACATGAGGATAGTCTTGATGTAGCTATTTATTTGGTTGTGGCATTCCTTCACCTAAAAGGAGTCAGTGCTCCCCCATTTCAATTCTATTGCTTGTGGTGCTTTGGTCATCCAACATCCATTTTTAAAATTTAAACCAAGATTGAAAGGAATCCATTCAACAACCCATACCTAGATGTTCTTATGCTGAATTGAAGATTCTCTATAAGCACATTTGGGCTATCCTGTAATTGGAATATGAATTGTTGCTGTCCATCACTGAATTCAAATGTGAAGGGATGACTGTTTCAATTTTTATATATGTTGTCAAATATATTTGAAAGGATATAAAAGTACGTAGAAATTACCTGGAATGATTGAAATACCATAGTGGCAAAATGATGTGTTAATGTAGACGTGTTTCCTTAGAAAGGGGTATGCCACACAAGCAAGCTAAATTTGTATTAAATTTGAGATATGAATATTTTGAAACTTACTCTTGCATGTTTTTGATTATAAAATGTTGTCATGCGTCACCAGACCCCAAAGTTTTAAGAAATTCAAGGCACAGTTTGTATTGAACAAGGTTACCACTGGACAAGGGAAGCTGTTATTTTTTTTGCATTTTTCTTTAAAGGAATAAGATTTCTCTAATCTTATAAATTGTTATGTACCCGCATCTTCTGCCCCGATTCACTCACTGATCTTCAGTCCTTTCTCTGTAGTATCTTGTCTTAGATTGAATTAATTTTGATGACTAAACAAAGTTATGTTTATTCTTTATGGGTTATTATTTTCATTCTAGGGTTTATATGACAGTGGGGTCATTACTGTTTGTATTTGATTGTTACTTTTTTGTTACTTTCAATGTTGTTGTTGGAAATTGGCTTCAGTTTAAGTGATGGTAATTTCTCATTGTTCATTTCTTCTACTCCTTGTGCACACTCATGATATATGCTATGTTTCGCATAACCATCCAAGTGCTTGAACCAGCCTGGTAGAATTAGTAGTTTTATTGAGTTAGCGATCAGTTTAGTTTCTCTACATATTCTTAATGCATCATAGGATTTAATGGTCTATTCTTGGACTGCAAAGTTGGCAACTTAAATGATTGGGTATTAGGAAATTAATTGTTTTCTCGAAGATGCTTTGTGTTAGCGCTATACCAGAGACTGTTGTGCCACCTGTGTGGATTTTAGGTTGGGTCACCAAAGATGTACACTTGTATTATTTGATTCAGTTTTGATATCAGGAAACTCTTTCTAAGTTTTTTTTCCCCTTTATCTGTGGATGCTTCTTCTATGGTGTCAAGTGAAACTTATTGTTCTCTGTTTAGGCACAAGTATCGTGTACTACCTTGTGTGTTGTTATTACTGGTGATGCTTTTCCAGCACCCTGCACAGCCTTATTTTGTGTCCCAATTTTCCTGGAGGAGGAGGAAGGGTGAAGGTTTAGGAAGAGATGGTTATGTTTCGGGTAATTTGGCTGGAGGAAATAGGAGGATATTTGATACTTTTAGGTGAGAGGAGATGGAGATTTTATGGGATAAAGTTGGTTTTTGGTTTGGGCATCTTTATGGGCTCCATTTTCTTCGGAATTCAGGAAATTCTTGTTATGCAACTTTAGCTGACTGGCGGGCTGCTGTTATTTAGGTGGAGTGCTGTTTCTAATAGGTTTTTTTTTGTTTTTTGTTTTTGTTTTTGTTTTTACAACATTTCTGGGATATGGTGGATATCTTGTCCTTTGAATTGTACTTTTTTAAAATTCTATTTAGTGAAATCTTGTTTCTTATATAAAGTTAGCAAATTCATTGCTTGTGTTTGTTTTCTCTGTCTCTCATTAATGATAATGAAAATTGACATTAGTTATCTTGCACAAATCTTAGGTTGTCTTTGCTTTGGTTTTGCATAGATTCCACTAAATAGGTTGAGACATAGATCAGTTTTGTATAAATATGATCTTGTACCATCTTTTTATATGGTGGACGTCCATTTGCTTACACATACCTCACTCTTTACTGCTTGCTCACTATTTAGTTAGAAGTGCAACAGCTAAACCAAAAAGGGTGACTGGTTAATGGAAATTTTCTTGAATTCTTTCAACAGGGTTTGTCACCTTATGAAAAGAAGAAGTATGTTTGGAAAATGCTTTACATTTATATGCTGGGCTATGATGTGGATTTTGGTCACATGGAAGCAGTTTCTTTAATATCTGCGCCTAAGTATCCAGAAAAGCAGGTGATATCTTCTTTTCACATCAATATTAAAACGACTAGTCTTGAGTTTGGTTATCTTCCATTTTCCTTGCATTTATGGCAAAATGGCTTGCAATTCTAGGAAGTAAACCCATTCTCATCATATTTCTTTTTTGTACATTAACGGATGGAAACAGTGATAGACGTTGTTCATCTCAGGGTCATCAGTTTTCTTTCTGTATAGTTTTAATATGGTACTTTTGCATACCAATTATATAAATTTATCTTTGGAAAAAAACTAAAATGCATGTTTCTCTTCTGATATGCGATCAACCTCAATGGCAGTAGCTAATTCTTTTATCCCATGATATTGCCTTATCTTCATTGTCCAAAAAAACAGAAGAAAGGTTCTCACTTTTTAATTGACTGCAGGTTGGGTACATTGTGACATCATGTCTGCTCAATGAGAACCATGATTTTCTGAGATTAGCGATAAATACCGTGCGCAATGATATTATCGGTCGTAACGAGACTTTCCAGTGTTTGGCATTGACTATGGTATGACAATATCTGTTCAGTTTTCAAAACATACTATTCATTTTGATTTTAAAGTTCTATGTGATAATGATCAAAAGGGATCTTATTTTCTGGGTTTGTCTTCCAGAATTATATGATCATATGCTATGTCAATATTGAATAGGTCTTTTAATAATATTTGTAGTTTGATCTGATTTTGGGATATCTTGAATCTTTCATTTGGATAAGTTGTTCTTTCTGTTTTTGTTTCTTTAAACCTGTTGCTTCCATGTTTTCTTTTTTTGTCTTTCTTATATTCTCTCCTGTTGTGTCCTCATTAAAAAAATTTACTGCTCTTAGATTATGCCTAATGTACCATCATTATTTCATTTGTATTTGACTTTGTAGGTTGGGAATATCGGTGGAAGAGAATTTGCGGAGTCATTAGCACCTGATGTTCAAAAGTTACTTGTAAGTTGCAATCGTTTTTTCTGTTTGGCTCGAATTAATAAAAAATGATTTTGTTGACCAAGTTTTTTTATTTAGATTTCTAGCAGCTACAGACCACTTGTGAGAAAAAAAGCCGCACTATGTCTGTTGCGCTTGTATAGGAAAAATCCTGATGTTGTCAATGTAGATGGCTGGTATGTTCGCATATTACTTTCTTCACTACATGATGTTTTGCATTACTTTTTCCTTCCGTGCTTATTTGATTGGTCTATCTTTTTCCCTTTTAGGGCTGACCGGATGGCACAACTTTTGGATGAACGCGATCTTGGTGTTTTGACATCATCTATGAGCCTTCTAGTAGCCCTCGTATCAAACCACCATGATTCTTACTGGAGTTGTCTTCCAAAATGCGTTAAAATATTAGAACGGCTTGCTAGAAACCAGGATATTCCACAAGAGTACACCTACTATGGTATCCCATCTCCCTGGCTTCAGGTTTGTAATATGTACATTTCTTTTTGTTTTATTCGTCAGACTTCTTACCGGATACCAAATAAAATCAGCCGCCTGATTTATTTTTTCCTTCCGAAACAGATTAATCTTGTCATGTCTATATTAAACTGATATGGCTCTCTCTCTTTGCTTTTTTTTTTTTTTTTGCTTTTTTAAATGTGCCAACTACTCCACTTGTTTTTAAAGCTTCCACCAATTGCAGTCAATGCTGTCATTTTACTTTTCCATAGATTATAACTTAATCAGCCTTATAATAATAATATGTTTTTAAATTTTATTTTATATCATGTGCCTTAGTTGTGCTAAACAACGGGAAATTTGGTTCTGGCTTCAGTTTTAACTCTTTGGTTTACTATAGTTTTTAGGCAAGATCTTTTTAACTTTTTGGGATTTAAAATTCCAATGACTTTGAACCATCTTTGTAGTGCTGCCAGTACTTAGCTTCTTGAGAATATATTTTGTATTTTCTTGTTTTGCCTGGACAATTTACTAGGACACTGTTTCTATCACTTAAATGTGTTGGAAAATTTGTAGCATTTGGTGAATGTAGAACAAGTTCATGTTTTTCTTACAAGTGTTTTTTTGCACAGGTTAAGACAATGAGGGCTCTTCAGTATTTTCCTACTGTTGAAGATCCAAATACCAGACGGTCATTGTTTGAGGTCATTTTCTGTCAAGAACTTATTATCAGTTGTGGTGTTATATTTTATGCTTCTATTAAACCTTGTACTGGTGGTTTCAGGTCTTACAACGGATATTGATGGGTACCGATGTTGTTAAAAATGTTAATAAGAACAATGCATCGCATGCTGTTCTCTTTGAAGCCCTTGCTCTTGTAAGTTTTCTGCAGTAATTTTTATGTATGATCATGAATTTTAGACACCATTTATTAAAACTATACACGCATATAGGTTCCCCTAACTGGCTGACAATTTTTTTTTTAATACTTTTGGAACTCCAGTGGTCCTTCTAGTTACTTTTGCATTTACTTCCACTGAAATTTTGTCTTTTGCGTTGAAAGCATCAAAATATTCTGTGTACATACGTTGACAGAGATGCACGTGCATGTATGTGGAATCATATAAGGGCTTTTATAATTTTATGGCTAGGCTATGTAAGTGGAAGTGGTATCGTCTGCATTATTCTTCCCGCTCTCTTCTTTCTGTAAATTTGGGTTGTGCAGTCATCTGAGATTATAACACTTCTGGTGAAATCATTTTGGAGATATTTCTTTGCTAGGAAATGTTTGAAACTTTATTTCATTTTCTTTTGGGCACGCCCACACACAAGTGTCTTTATCTATTCTTTTTTAAAGGCAGCGGGATCTTATGTATTATGTGTTATTATTGCCCAATTTTAGGTCATGCATCTGGATGCTGAAAAGGAAATGATGTCTCAGTGTGTTGCACTGCTTGGAAAATTTATTGCTGTGCGAGAACCAAATATCCGATATCTTGGTTTGGTAAGTGGTGAAAAATAATTCTGGCTTCATTATTAGGCGAAGGATCAATAAATGAATAACAGTAGTTCAGTAAATATATCTTTTGGTTTTTCACATTTTCATTTTAACACAATCCCTGACTGAAGCATGCAGAGGAAGTATGTCTAAACTTAGAAGGGTAAATAGGTGGCTGCTGTAAATTTGCATGATTTAAATTTGAAATTGCTCATGTAGGAAAATATGACTCGCATGTTAATGGTGACGGATGTGCAAGATATCATCAAGAGACATCAGGCTCAAATCATCACCTCATTGAAGGATCCAGATATCAGGTTAAATTTGTTATCTGGCTGTATTTGGTTTACAAGCAGACGAGAAATTTTTTTTTCATTCATAACAATGCCATCCTTTAGCAATACTAGTTCCTAGGTCCATTTGGCCTGATTCCATGGGCTCACAACTAATAAAACGTCAAAATATGCAAGTTTCTCGGAGCTTACATGACCTCATACTTTTTTTGTAGCATCTTTTATCTATTGAAGCATTCCATCTTTTCTTTGATTTTGGCATCATGCTCACTCTATAGTCTGTACTATAATCACCTAGTTCATTTATCCATGCATTGCACATGTCTCTAACCCATAGTATTAACATTGCAAATTTATTTATTTTTCTTGGGCACGGTTTCCTGAAGTTAATTGTCCTAACGAAGAAATTCTTATTATACTTAAAGGATATTATGAGCACGCTCACTCTTATATTTTGTGCTTAAGTTTTATACATCTAAACACCATTAAGGGGTCACTAACATGAAATTCTATCCTCAGTATTCGTAGGCGTGCTCTTGACTTGCTTTATGGTATGTGCGATGTTTCAAATGCAAAAGATATAGTTGAAGAACTATTGCAGGTACATCAGATACTCTGTGCGTGTACTACTTGGTTGTATATGATTTTAGTAGATTGCCTCTTGTTTTATATTAGCAGACATTTATTCTCTCTCAATCACAAAATGAGGTATCACTGACTTTCATCTGCATTTCAGTATCTTAGCACAGCGGACTTTGCAATGCGTGAGGAATTGTCACTTAAAGCTGCTATTCTTGCCGAAAAATTTGCCCCTGATCTGTCATGGTAAGCATGGCTCTCATTCTGCTCTTTTCCTTTTTCATTTCTTTAATGAACATGGCTCTCCAATGAACGAGATAGGGCATGGGACCAATACACCAGTAGAGAAATCTGAAAACGGGCATACGAATCTAAATTATTAAGCAAGTGTAGTTCTAAATCACATTTGAGTTAATATCAAAGAGAAAAGAGAAATAGAGAAGCAGGGAATAATAGACGAAGACACAGAATTTTTTTAATGTAGACGGTCAATCTCTATTGCAATGACTCTTGTTTAAATTAAACACATTTTTGGATTATAAAGATATATCTAGTTTGACATTATGCAAGAGGATTGATTTTTCATGATCTTTTGAAAATGCTCAGTGTCTGTTTGGTCTTGATTGTATCATCTTGTTGTCTTCTTCTCTTTCTGTTTCTACTTTGAAAAAACTACGACTTTCTATGTATCATTTTACTTTGAAACTGCCATTTTCAATTTCCACGGTTACCTATGATGGGACTGAGGTGAAAAAGGATCAATGTATCTGACTTCTTTGTTTTTGGTCTGACAATGCATTCTGCATTTCGACTTTCAATTAGTTAGGATTAGGGAATTGACTTGAGTTTTTTTTTTTTTTTTTTTTTTTTCATATTGTTATATGTATATATAATATATACTTAATTAAAAACTTAAAGTTGCAATAATTTTGTTTTTGTTGGGTGGTGAATTCTGTGATTTAGTTATTTGTACTTCTTTTGGATCTTCTGGGTTCCTTTGTTATGTGTGGAAGTAAAAGCGCTTATGGGAAGTTGGTAAACCTATTATTAATTGGATGCATAGTGATGCTATCATTTTTTCTTTTGTGCATATTGATATTATGCAGGTATGTAGATGTGATTCTTCAACTAATTGACAAAGCTGGAGATTTTGTCAGTGATGATATATGGTTTCGTGTTGTGCAATTTGTTACAAATAACGAAGATTTACAGGTCAGAATGCTTTGCTGCATTTTTACTTTATTAGATATGTTTTTTCTAGTAATTATTTGACTGAGATGTTATGCACTTGATCAGCCATATGCAGCAGCAAAAGCCAGAGAATATCTTGACAAACCTGCTATACATGAGACAATGGTTAAGGTGTGTATAGACTATGATTACGTTTTCCATGCAAGCTTTATCTAAATCTGAAAGATAATACTATATGCCGGATCAGTGGGAACATTTTATACACGCATGCACACACACATACATAGGCTAATGTTTTGGAAGCACACTTTCTGGAAAAAAAAATCAACATGATCAATGGTCCAGATTCAATCTTGAAAGAGAACATTACTTTATATATAGAGCCATGATTGCATGATTTAGGAATTGTGTTTCCATTGCTGTGCACATGATCTGCGTGAGAGCTCATGACCCATATATAGAGCATGATTTTTTGTTAGTTACATAAGGAGGTCAGAATTGGCCTTGTTAGCAAAGTTTGTTGAGAAATTTTCTTTTGGAAATTCTTTTGGCATGCGGTCATCTGAGCTAGAGATTGCATTGATGCCAGTAGGTAGGACTTTAAGGTGCGGTGGAGGTTAAAGTTAAAGTCCAAATCTTTGGAAAGACATTTCACAAGGAATTAGTTTCTTTTGGGAGAATTAGATTTTTGGAAAATTTGGGTGGGTGATCACTCTATGGTTTTTATTTCTGTATATTTTAGATTATCATCTGTTTATAATGTGCCAAATTTCAATTGCTAATCTGTCGTCCCCTCTTCCATGTATTTTTCTTCTTTTTTTTTCTTTTTTTTCTTTGATTTTTTGGTAAGAAGGGGCCTAAGGCTTGGGTCTCCTCTTCCATTTCAATGGGCTGTAATTTAACTTTGAAGAGGTTCCGGAACATGGGCAAGTAGAATTTGATGGAACCTTCTCTTGCAAATTCTATTTAATTGGTTGATGGTAAACCATCTATCCTTTTTCTCAGTCCAGTGGGAACAATTGATAAGCATAATGTTTGCATATCATCTTCTTGGTCAAGGAGGAATTGAGACATAAGTTGTTTTGTGTAAGGTTGAAAACTTAGATTAAGATCTTCTCCTTGTCTTGGAAACCCTTGTTTTTTAATCTAAGTCATCTATTAGAAACCCAACGGTTATTATGTATTTCTTAGTTTTACTACCCAAACAGGATGAGAGAATCCTTTCATTTCTATTTAAAACCAAGGATAGCCAAGAAAGGAGAGGACCCAAATTTAAGGTTGAGTTGGAGGTTTCCAACTTTGCACAGATTTTATTTGAGAGAAATTGTGCTTTTAGTGGTAGGAAAAAAAGGCGACTGTTATCAACCTTCCATATCTTGCTCATCTTCTAGGTGGTCGAGTTGGTAAGAGTGTTGGATTCTTGAAGGAAAACATTGAGAGGACGTCGATTTCTTGTGGGAAAGAGTGCATTGTTGAGTGTGGGATTCTTGTTTTATGAGTTTAGTGAAATAAATTTTTCCTCATTTATGTGTCCTTTTTTGGGAAGGGGTTGGGCTTGCAGTTTCTTGGGACTTTTTATCTTTGTACTGTGTTTGGTGTGTTAGTGCTGAGTAGGTAGTTGAATGTTAGAGATTTGTTCAATGGACTAGTTATCCACTGCTTTTGTACTTTCTTGACCTCTTGTTAAAAAATAAAAAGAAATAATATATAATTGGTATGTCTTCTAAATAAAGTAAAATAGAAAGATTAAGGAGGTCGAGAATTGTGAGCTCGAAATGCTTAATGCTGATTCTCATTATGTTAAAAAAAGAGTCCTATGGTTTTGGTTCTGGATTGTATATCTTTGCACATATGCTACTCAAGAGATCCGTTTCAATTTGAACTCACCTTAATCTTTATTGTTTCTCTTGCATATATTTCTACCAAACGTAACCATCTAAGGAAAATAAATGTCTTGATTTGTTTGGATTCAATTCACATGCAACAGGTCAGTGCATATATCATTGGAGAATTTGGCCACCTTTTGGCCAGACGGCCTGGGTGTAGTCCAAAGGAATTATTTAGCGTCATACATGAGAAGCTTCCTTCTGTATCGTAAGGGCACTTAAAAACTTTTCCCTCTCTTATTCTTACTAAATTCAGTTACAATTCCTGTATTTATCTTAGAGTGTGTATTATATTTGCAGGACTTATACTATTCCTATTCTTCTTTCAACATATGCTAAGATCTTTATGCACACTCAACCTCCAGATGCAGAACTACAAAATCAGATTTGGGCAATATTCAACAAGTGAGATTGTCCTCTGCACCATTACTTTTCGCAAGTTGGTTAATTTTTTTATATCAAATTCTGTGCTTTTCTTTAGCATACTGTTTATTTCTTTCAGGTACGAGAGTTGCATTGATGTAGAGATACAACAACGAGCTGCTGAATACCTTGCCTTGAGTAGGAGAGGTGCAGCTCTTGTGGATATATTGGCTGAAATGCCTAAATTTCCTGAGCGGCAGGTAATTTGTTTTGCAGTTTCGTTCAGAAGAAGCTTATAGAATCAGGATATTCACAACAGTACCAAATTCTTGGAAATTATTGAAACCAACTCTTAACGTTGTTTTTTGTTCGTATGTAGTCTGCATTGATCAAAAAGGCTGAAGATACTGAGGTTGATACAGCAGAACAAAGTGCTATCAAGTTGCGGGCCCAGCAGCAAACATCAAATGCTTTGGTTGTTACTGACCAACGTCCTGCTAATGGGACCCCGCCTGTCAACCAGCTCGGTCTTGTGAAGATTCCCAGCATGAGCAGTAATGCGGTTAGTTTTGCGTTTTCTTTTTTCTTAAATTTAGGGTTTGAAAAAGGTAGGTTCAGATCCAAAGATTATATCCAGTTTTGATTGAAATTGGTGTATATTTGAATATCGTTACAGGATCACAATGCAACCGACCAAGCGTTATCTCAGGAAAATGGTACTTTGAGTACAGTTGATCCTCAACCTGCTTCAGCAGATCTCCTTGGTGATCTCTTGGGTCCACTGGCTATCGAAGGCCCTCCCGGTACTGCTGTTCAATCACAACCGAGTGTAATCCCTGGAGTAGGAGGCGATTCAAATGCAGTAGATGCCGCAGCCATAGTGCCTGTTGGCGAGGAGCAAAATTCTGTTCAGGTACTTTCTATAGCAGTTCTCTCCAATCGTTGGTGGGTGCATTATTGCTTCAAAGTTCTAGCATGTTGGGCAGAACCTGAATCTGTTCCAATTGCAATGTGTTCTGCACTGTAAACAAGACTGTCCATCAGAAATTGACAGTATATTTTGTTTTTAGAAGTAACGGTGTTTTTTGAGCTGTTAAATATGTTGAATAAGCTATAGTTAGCTTAATGTCTTTTGCCTCTGATTCTTGTCCTTTTTTCAGTTATACTTCTGTGTATGTTTGTTTGGTTCTTAGAGTTTGAATTCCCCTGATAGATGTTTTATCTGATTTCTTGTTCCTACCTGCATCTGAACTGGAAAAAAAAGTGTTTATGCTGCACCTGATAGGATATTTGTTATATTTCTTTATGTATAAAACTTAGTCAGATTTTATTTTTGATTTCTGTGATACTAATACATTTAACTAATTTTATAATTGTAACCTGCAGCCAATAGGAAATATTGCTGAAAGATTTCTTGCTTTGTGCTTGAAAGATAGTGGTGTTCTATACGAAGATCCTAATATTCAGGTTTTTCCCCAATGAGTACCCTTATTTTCTTGTATTTAGACTTGGTAGTTTTTACTCTTTCTTTGCAAGAGAGATTGTGAACATTCAGCTTGGCGTTATTGGGCTTATAGTGACATTCATGTGATGTTATCCCAGATTGGAATTAAAGCAGAGTGGCGGGTACATCAAGGATGTCTTGTTCTTTTCTTGGGAAACAAAAATACTTCACCGCTTGTGTCAGTTCAGGCTATAATATTGCCTCCCTCCCATTTCAAAATGGAGCTCTCACTAGTACCAGACACTATACCTCCCAGGGCACAGGTAATAATTGTTATTCATGTAATTAATCTGTGGTCGTTGATGAACCTTTAGGTCTCTTTTCTCTCTGTCTTTGTCTCTCTCACTCATTCTTTTCCTTTCCTAGTCCTTATATTTGTTTATTTTCTTCTATCTTTTTGGTTGGTTTTATAGGTACAATGCCCACTTGAAGTTGTGAATCTCCGTCCAAGCAGGGATGTAGCGGTTCTTGACTTCTCCTACAAGTTTGGTAACAATATGGTACTTAAATCTAAAATCCTGTGGTTTCTTGTGGCCAATGAAGCAGAAAATAGGTTATATTTGTGTCTTCATATATCTTATAGTAACCCTTTCATAGGTCAATGTCAAGCTTCGCCTCCCAGCTGTCTTGAATAAATTTCTTCAGCCTATACCAGTGTCTGCTGAAGAGTTCTTTCCTCAGTGGAGATCACTATCAGGACCACCTCTGAAGCTTCAAGAAGTGGTATGTGTGTTATATGTCGCATTTGTCTTCTTTTTATGGTTGAGGAAAATCCTTTATGGTTAAAAATGGTTGACAAACATTTATATTGACAAAGTGAATTCATTCATATTTATATACTATAAGTTGTGTCCTGTATCCAGTGATTGACATTTTCCTTTACCATCCTCTTCTGGTTGGAAGGTTATGATGGGTTTCATTTTTGTAAGTAGCAAAGCAGGAAGATAGCCTGTTAACTGTTACACTATCAGAGTAGGAAACACATGCTAACCTGTTTGTAGTCAAAATGTAGCATTATTCATTTGGCTTATTGCCAATTCCAGGTTAAGGCTAAATTATTATACATACCGAAGGTTCTGTATTTATCAACGTGGTGATATTATCCAGTAAACCGTGCAGGTTAGAGGTGTCAAACCAATGCCACTTGCCGAGATGGCAAATCTACTTAACAGTTTGCGATTGATGGTTTGTCCAGCACTTGTAAGTTCCCTTTCTGTGTTTGAAAGTTTCCTTGTGATCCGTTAGTTATTAAAGGTGTTCACTAACGTATTCTCTATTTCAGGACCCAAATCCAAATAACCTTGTTGCAAGCACAATGTTTTACTCAGAAAGTACACGGGCCATGCTTTGCTTGGTAAGATTTATATGTTTGCTTCCAGGACTTGAGACTTTAATTGGTGGATTTGATGCCACCACTTTCATTATTAGGACACAGCTGAAACTCCAGTGTTCAGTTTATTAATATATCTAAAATTATGTCGCTTGACCTTTCCCTTTCCTAGGAATCATATGAAGTGCTGATATTTTTTTTTCTTAAGTAATTTTTATGAGTTATCACATGACCTTTGCTTTAGAATTGTGAAAGGTTGGTGATTCAATAGCTTCTTTTTGGCTATTCAGGTTAGAATAGAAACAGATCCAGCAGACAGAACCCAGTTGCGTATGACAGTTTCTTCAGGAGACCCTGCATTAACACTCGAGTATGTATCTACATAATGTATTGCTAACCTTAAATTACAACGATGGAAGATAGATTCCTCTGATCTCTGGGTGATGTACAGGTTGAAGGAGTTCATCAAGGAACAACTATGTAGCATCCCTACAGCCCCTCGTGCACCTGGACCAGTGTCACCAGCACATCCAGTAGCTCAGCCAACCAGTCCGGTTGCAGCATTAACGGATCCCGGGGCTATGCTAGCTGGCTTGCTGTGACAAAGTGAAGATTATATATGAGGATTTGTTCATTATACACTCGTAAATCTGATTTATACAACCTACCCAATGGTATCTCTCGCCCAAAGTTCAAGAGGTGGATAGAGAAAATCCTGATGCAAGGGCTGGCGGAATCAAGTGTGAGCTAATTTGTGCGGACGGCTTAGTGTTTGAGTGGATCTCTCCATGGGTTGGTCGGGGTTTTCAAATTCTTTCTGTACAATGCAATTGTGCCTAAGTGAGAAGTTTTCTCGGTTTTGGGGTGAGGGTATTTTTATTTCTTTTTCTTTTTCTTCTTTCACATTTTTTTCCCTTCCCAATTTCAGTGGATTGGTTTCTGTAGTTACACAGTACTTAACAGAATGTAAGATATTGGCAGCATGAAGTAGATTAGTTGTAATATTTTGTATTTGGTTGTTAATGCATAAATATGTTTTCAATAAGAAAATTTATTGGGTGATCGGTAATGTGGTGTTGTTTCAAAAGATCATTGATTAAACCTTAAGGTAATTTATTTTGAACCAAAAAAATCTGATACATTTTTCTTTGTTGGGACTAAGAAAACTGTAAACAAAAGCTCCTTCATTAACAATGTGATGGTAACAATTTCTCTCATTAGCTGTCCACGTAGTGCAGAGAATACAAAAGCTCTTGAGTTTCAACTTGATAAACATTGAAACTGAGGTTTGCCCTCTAATGAATAAACACTCAAAATATATGAGAAAAACAAGATTTCTTGAATTCTGATTATTCTGGAGCCAACTAGTAAGTAGTCTGAGGTAGCTGCAATGAAGGCGGCTGCTGCTGCTGTGGGTCTAGAGGAGAGCCCAAGTCGCTATCACAAATTTGGATATAATCTTCCATCAAACCAATATCACCACCACCCAACAGCCAACTAAGATGATCAGAATTATTAGTATCCATCTGAGCTGGCTGCAACAAAGGCATCTGCTGCTCTTGTGATTCAAGAGGGAGAGGGGCCAAGTCACTATCACCAAATTGGATATAATCTTCCATCAAACAAATATCATTATGATCATCCAATAGCCAACTCACATAATCGTCAATGTTGCTCAGAGTTGGTGCAGCAGCAGCAATATGAAGATCTTCCAAATAGAAACCATCCGAATTTGTGGTGCAATAATCTTCTTGTTGGTGATGAGGAACTTGATCAACAAGCAACATTGATTGTTGTTGATCTGGTGGATCTGGTAGCACACTAGTCCCCATGATATTCTCGTAGAATTCCATGAAACTGCAGGTACTAGTTGTTCTAGTTTTGGTACCACCATCCCTCATCATCACAACTCCACTCTCATTCAAACCCTCTAACATGGTGTCCAAGAAACTGTAATCAGTACCCTTTCCGGCCGAGAATGAACCCTTTTCAATTTTCTTTCCCAATTTCCCTAGATTCTTATGTTTGAGAAGAATTGATTTCGCATCTTGTTGGTTTTCCGGCCAAGTCTCGATTTCGCTGTCAGCCCCAACAGCCACCACGCAGACGGCAACGTCGCACAATATCGAGAGTTCGCTAGCCATTTTCTTCAGAGTGGACATTCTCCTGGCCAAGGCGGGTTTCAGAACAGAGCCACCATTGGCGTCGATTTTAAGAACCTGCGGCTTCATCTTCTTGGGTTTCTTGGACTTTAATTGAGGAGGAGCCATTAGTTAATTCAACTCTGAAAGACAGCAACAATGGGAAAAATGGAATTGAAGAAACAACAGTGAAGGAGTGAATAGCGAGAGAGGAGGGTAACAGGGTATATAAAGGAATTCTAAGTTGACCGATAGTTGACCGAAGGTTAATTGGAGCCGAAGCAAACAGGAAAAACTAGCCGTTATGCTCATGGGTTAAATGGCAATCCTAGAAGACAAGATAGAAACACACCCAAAATCAACCCCAAAGTCAACTTTTTGGGTGTGTTTATAAATGGATTTTGAGTGTGTGTAATGATGGATTTTGAGTGTGTTTATATGTTTAAATAGTGCTTGGGTTTTTTTATAATTTCAACACCCATTTTGGGTGTTTTAGTGAAACTCCCTTTTATTTTCTTATTTGATTTTGTAGTTGTAGTTCCTTTTTCTTTTTGAAATGGGAAATAATTAATCTGTTTGTAGTTTGATGGAAGGCAACTCTAGTCTCTAATTTTTTTTTGGGGAGTGAAAACGATATTTCTATTAAGAACCTAAACCCTGAAGTTTGTTACAATTATTTCATTAAAAAAAAAAAAGTTCGTTACAATTATTTGTGAGAACATCATGAATAATTGTAACAAACTATCAATTGATAAATCCAAGGTTGTCCAACCATATTAAAATTGGCCATGTCAACGGGTCTTGACTTGCTGACAAGTGGTCTTAGGTTCGAATTCCTATGGTACCTTGATAGCGCGTGTGAGAAACCTCTCTCGTTTTGTAGTTTAGACTATTGCTTGTATTAATTTTTATTTTATTTTTAAAGTCATAGAATGTCATTCTGCTCATACTTCCATAGTCTCTGATTTTTATTGATTGTCTGTTTTTTGGAATTTGACCAAGTATTGTTTCATGAGTTCAAGTGAAGATTGTTTTTTTATGTTGAAGTTTCTGAATTTATATTTACCTTTGTAATTTTAATTGAAGTTACCGTGGAAATTACATAGGTTACGGTTATTTTATAGTTTATTTTTGGGATTTGTGGATTTTTATTTTATTAGAAAATGACCTTTTTACATATCTTTAATTGAAAATTTATTTTTATTTATTTATTTATATTATTCACAGAATTATTATTTTAAATGTAATAAATTTCAGTTTAATTCATCCAGCCACTTAATATTGCGCAACACCATACACAAGATTGATTAATGTAATCTAATGAAAATCAATCCTACCTCATAATTCAATCCAAATAGTCACCAAATATGGCCAAGTGAATTAATTCTTTTTTTTTTCTTTCTGTTTTTTCTCAATTGAATTCCTGTTAAATGTGTAATCCCACGAAATTACTGTACTTTGGATTTATTCTCTCAATTAAAGACACTTAGTTATAGTTTTGTTTTTTTTTTTTTGCTAGTTTATTTGTTTATAGAAACCACCTAGCTTGGGGTTTTTTTTTCTTTTTCTTCCTTCTTCCTTCCAAATGAGCGATAGTAAACTACTTTAAATAAATCTAATCAATGGGGAGGGGGATTCAAACTTGAGTGCAAGGAACATTCTCATTGTCCCAGCCAACTCTCACACCTGCCCGCCTAGTTAGGCTTAAGCACCAATGTGCCCTGTTTAGACATCGGCTAGGGCTAGGGCGCTGGTTTGGGTTTTGACCGTTAAGACCACATAATTCACATTCCTATGCTTTATTCTAAGCCCAGTAACAACTTCTTTTCGAACTAGAAATAGATTAAATAGTCGACAACGGAAGCTATCGAGTAGCGCACCTGGAGTCTAAAAGGAAGGATGCCAATTTTCTAAACCTTGTAGGGCTAAGTCTTCATTTAACATTACACTAAAAAGGGAATGCATCTACTACTTAAAACGCAACAAAAGAACTTTCTACAACAGCCAAAAAATAAAATAACTTTCTACAACAGCCAAAAGCACCTCAATATGACCTGATTTCAGAACGAAATTTGGGTAGGAATTTCATTTATACAAGCAATTCAATCAGATAAGCACCAAAAACCCGCTTATCGTCTGAACTGAGTTCAGACAAAAATATGAAGCTGGTGAAACAATAACCCATTTTCTGATCAGGGAAAAATTAGCCATTTTACAGTTGGAGCTCCAAACCTCCTAATTAACATGGAGGTGCCTAACAAACTATATAATTGGGAAGTCACAATTCAACTTCCCAAACTTCTCAAAAGAACTGAATGTGCTAGAAACTCGGCAGGAAGCAACAACCATATCATCATTCAATCGGAAGCACATCAAGAATGACCACCAGGATCAAAAGTAATGAGAACTGAAATTTCCATATCAGATGTCACCTCTAACAAATCAAAAGAATTAACGACAACCAACAGTCGTTTCCCAGCAACTTTCTCGTCCGGGAGAACTCCCCCTGAAGATCGTTTACAAAACAGAGACCTTAGAAATATGGCAAGAACATCTACCGCCACTCTCGGCACTGGCCACACTTCCAGCTGCCATTACCAGAAGATGACTCAATCCAAGGAGAACAATTACTGTGTATCAAGAGCCCACAGTTCTGGCAAGACAGATCAGCGCCTGGTTCTGCATGTGAACATATCTGACATTGCATGATATTCATATCAGATTCTACAGAAATAGTAGACTTTGATTGATCAGTGAAAGTAGCCATGTTATATTGTTCAGGGCCTCCATCCTGCAACACTGTATAATGATTTTCCAGATTTCCTGACTCATCTGCAAATGCTTGGCCTCCATCTAGAAAGCCATCATCATCATCATCAGGTGCCAACAACTCATTGATAGTGAAGACAGTTTGCGGTTCCATATTCTCGTAATTTAGATCTTCATAGTCATCCATTATCCCACTTTCGATGCCATTAATGGAAGCATCCCATTCAACATGAGGGGATGGCACAATCTCCATAGGATTAGACTGGTAATTTTTTTCACCAGGTGTAGCTATTCCAGAATAAGTTATGTTACTCTCAGGAAAGCTATCTACATCCTCTTCACGCTTAACACCCCTTCTCACTTGTAATTTCCGTGGCCCTGGCCCGGCAGTATTCCATTGATCATTAACTTCCGAATTGTACTCTGTAATTAGCTCAACTCTAGCAAGGGAAAAAAGAAGAGGATCACCATCCTGTTCCTGTATGGATGCTTCCTCCATGGGAAATATTGGAGTAGCAGGCTCACAAAATTTAGAATCAGAAATGGTTGCAGAATCAGAGTCGTCTCCAACTGTTTCTTGCTTTGGACGTCTAGTGCGAACTTTCTTGCTCTCTTGCATCTTTATATCTTTAGGATCAGTGTAAGGACACACAGGTGACTTTATCCTGCGACACTTGCAACACTTGAAGCCCGCCACATCAGAAACCTTTGACTCCTCCAGTTCAACAGCATCAGCATGGTACCAATCTGCACGATCACAAACAGAATCCATCTTAGACACACAAAAGAGGAAAATAATTTTGCCAGAAAGATGGCACTTGTCGGAGCAAACTCACTTCTGCAAGTTTCACAACATATATACATCATATCTGATTGATATGGCATATGGCACAGGTGGCAAACAGGATACAACCCACGGGATTCTGAACCACCCGCAAGAAGTATGTTATTAACCCGGAAATGAGTGCCAGCTTCCACACCATTCTTCTTCTTCCATATAATACCCCAAGAACAAATGCTGCGGCGTTGTTTTTTTGCTGCCAATCGAGATTCTGAAGTTGCCTGTTTTATCTCAGAACAAGTGTCCTGCGCTCTGACATCTGTTACTGGTTGACTGTAATTTTTAGGCCTTGCAACACTGGTGACGGTCACAGGAGTATGATATTCTTGCATTTGCAAGTGAAAAGGACTAGTTGGAGACTCCTTAAAGTTCTCATTTTTAGAGAGAGCTTTCGCATGGTAGCACTGCTTGCAAGTGATCAAGAACTCAACTTCCTCTTTTGTAGAAACTGTTGAGCTTATGGTACATTCCTCGTGACAATAACCTGACAAAAATATGGCAGAAATATAAACAATGATGAAAATTTTCCTATAAATTTGGGAAGTTGGTAGTTGATCACATGATTAGCACTTCATGTAATATTCGTAATATTTGGAAAGATTAGGAACATGGTAGAAGAGGTTATCAGGAACTCAAAGCCACTTTTTCTAATTATAACACCATATTCATGAAGCTTAAAAGAAGGTTTTCGTGTCAATGTACCTTGACAGGCACTGCACTTGGCCGCATTCCTGAATTTTACAACATGCAAAAGATGAGTGAATTTCAACATAGCACTGTAGAGAACTTAAAAATTAAAAACGAATAATTGTATGAAATGATTACCGCATTAAAACATCCAGTTGGCATGAAGAGCAGGAACACAAGTCCAGATTATCTCTCTTACACACAAGATAGAAAAATATGTCCCGGCGGGGAGCCTTCCAATGCCTTTTCTGTAACTTGCAGAACACATTCAAAGGCTCCTCAGCTGATGGAAAAAGCACTTTACCTAAACGTTCTTCATAGTCTTTAATCAAATATAAAGGAATCCGCAATTCAGGAAACCAGAACTTGTTATTTCCACCCTCATTTTGCTCCATTTCAATTATATTTTTCATTAAACGGGAAGGCAGATGCTTTTGAGTACCGAAATCAACCCCATATACGTTACTGTTCTTCACAAATTGTTTGTCAAATATACTTGCATTTCTAAAAGCAGAAGCTTCTGTCTCTACACCCTTCCCATCCGGGAGGTTCTGCTCAGGACGAACAAGATCACTCCATCTCAGATGATGGTCCAGATATCTAACCTGGTGAAGTTCCAATTGAAGTTTCTTAAGTTATCAATTACAGACCACCAAAATTTAATATGCTTCCAGGCCAAAAGAGAAATATAAAGAAAGTGGGGGGGGGGGGGCGAAGAGAGCAAGGAACTTGGGTATTTGCAAGATAATAACAAACCTGAAGCGCAAGCTGTGATGCGTTCTTACTCATTTCAACCGCAGCCCTCCATACTGATTGTCTGCTTCTTTTAGGAATCTCGGAGCCATCCGCATAAACTATACCAGAAATCTTTTTCCAACCACCTAATGGGCCACAAAAAAAGCCATTAGTACACATCCCTTCCCTTTCCACCGAATTTGTGTATTAAAACACTGGAAATCAAACAGTCTACAATTCAAAGATAACAAGGGGGGAAAGCCAGCTAGTTCTGCAGGAAGTGATGCAAAATTACCTTGGCGGGCTGCTTTTTTAACCAATGAGCAAGCCAAAATTGCTCTCTGGAATATAAGCTTTGATAGCTTCCCACCTTGCCACCAGACAAAACTTTTGTCATTGCAATCATCATCCTTATCTTCATGAATTGCATTCTGCTTTCTGCCCCTCCTGCTGCTTGGTCCACGTTTTTGTGTTGTACCAACAGTGCATGTCGTACTTTGAATCACAGAAGATTCAACCAACCAATCATCCACCAGCTTAATCCACTCCCCAGACAGTGCAATGGTTCGGATATTTGCCTCAAGCTGCAGATAAGAAACAAAATCATCCGTCACAACATATTCATAATCATGGATACTTATAACAAAATAATACATCCAGATATAAGAGAGATACAAAGCTATTGAATAAACCGAGGGATGAAGTCACAATTTAGGGGAGAAAATTAATATAGAGATGCATAATTGGCTTCCAGGCATCTTACGAACTTTCGAAACACAATTCATCAAGTCATAATTCAGTGCCAGTTGTACATTGAACTTTACGCTACAAGATACTGTTTTTCCCTAAAAGTTAAATAAAAGCAGAAATAGGCACTAACTGCAACCCAAGTAGTCATAAAAATGCAAGAGGCTTAATTCACTGCGATTACAGATTAAACATAAGTTCAGGCCCAGTTTGGTAACCATTCCATTTTTAGTTTTCATTTTTTTCTTGTTAGATATAGAGGGAAGTATATGGCAGAAAGGAACTGAACATGGGTGGTGGGAAGGATGCGGAAGAGATGCATATGAAATGGCATATAAAATGAAATTAAAAAAGACTCTAAGTAGTTTTCTTTTTCAAGTTTTTGTTTGAAACATTCTCCCTTCCCCCAGATCCCTCCTCCAACCACCCTCCCTCCACATTTCTCCATCCCTCATTTCTCCATCCCTCATTTCTCCCATATACTTTTCATCTATATCTAGCCCCAAAAAAAAAAAAAAAAAACTAAAAACTAAAAAACCAAAAACTAATGGTTCCCGAAAACGACTACGAAATCAAAAGTTTTCACTATGGTTTAAATGGTGATTGCACTTATAAGCCATGTATTTACTATAAAAATAAAAACAAAGCAAGTGCAATGGAACTGATCAATGAAATTGAAAAGTTAATTTGAAAGAAAATGATATAATTGCTATACACGGTAGGAATTTCAAAGTGGGTAGAAAAGAAGGACCACAAGGAGGCACCGAAGGTGATAGGGGGTCGACCTCTACCATATCGGGCGAGGAAAGAGACCCCTTCCCTCAATATATAAGGCGCGCTTCACTAATATAATGCTCAAGTAAAGGCTCCAAAGTACTCGTTGCCCACAAGCCTTTATTTGAGCATTGTACAAGTGCTTAGGATCCTCATGCTTTCCATATATCTACTGGGCTTTGAGATTCAAATTGAAACTCAAACCAGGTCAGCAAAGTTAAGACATAAGTGGAAATAAATTTGCATATAATCCTGCAACAAAATGTCCTAATGAAAATGTACAAAGCTACTTAATGCCTAGGAGAAAAATTACTAAGCCAATTAGAATCTATACCAAATAACCAGATATGATAGGAATTTAAAAAACTTACTTCAAGCAATAGCGCTTTTATTGTACTGAAAGTTGATGCTTGATAAATTCGCTTGTGCCATTGTTTTCTATAATTTTCATTGACGAAGGGACCAGTTATGAGACCACGTAAACTCTCCTCCATGTATAAAATGTATGTTGCGATGCTTACAAGATTCCCCTCCCCATTCTTTATTGGACGAAGGCTGGCAAGGATCTTCATAGCACCTTTGGTGGCACTCAAGGCAGCATGATTTAGCATACATCCCCTCTTGCTGGCAACTAGAGCCTTACAAGAAAGACACCAACCACACCTCTCCCTTGGAACCTCCACAAGCTTCTTTTCAGAACTTGGCCAGAAGAAACGTGAGGCTATTAATGAGAAGGCTTTTGTTTGTAATAAATTGTTTGCAGATGCAACTTTCCTGGGATTTGCTAAAGCATGACTATCGGAAACGCGAGCTTCTTCTGATGATATTACAGCCAGTTTGGTGGCAGCAGATGCAGCAAACTCCCCATGCATATAGTAATTTATGTATGCCTGAGGTTTATAAAGAGCCCCCATGTATGCACAATTGACAACTGAAGTAGAGTTAACCTTTCCAGAATCTACACGATTGCCTTCTTCACTATGTGTTGATAAAGTCACTGAAGGATGCACACCATTTGCATGCCCATTGTAACAACTACTGATGTTCCCTGAGGCGCAAGTAGTGAGGTCTACTGCAGTTGATCTGTCAGCTGAGCTTTGGTAGGTCAAGTCAGATGGATCAGCCTGCTGGCTACCAGAACCAGTTGAAGTACCTGATTTCATTTTCTTCCTTGCATGTATCTGCATCTTTGTAGGCAGGCACTCCAGTGGTGTACTGTCACCAGTGCTATCAACTTGAATCATATCAAAGGAGGTCTCTAGAGATGAAACTACCACATTATCGACTGTAACATTATGATTTTCCTTGTCAGACAAATTAAGTGACTGGGCAGAAAAGTTCACATCTTCCTTTATATTTGCTAATTTAATCTCTGTTTCACTCATTTCCGAGAAAGATAAGATGCTTTCTGGAATATTCCAATATTGTAAAATTGCCTTGCACACCCCCATGTAAAAAGCTGTGTGTTGCCCGGATGCATACAGAACTTTCAGGACTTTTGGAATGTCATTCTGATTGTAGTATCTAAGACATGCTTCCGTCTTGATAGTTGCCTTGACCCTGCAAAAATCATACCAAAAGATTATGAGCATGCAACAGGATACGTTGAATGACATTCCAAATGAATGAGAAGACAATAAGAGCAACACATAAAGACAGAACTGAAGAAAAAGTCCAAGGCAGGGATGGAGTTAACACAGCATGCCAAAAGCCAATAACAATGATTCCTTTGAAAAAGGGTTCATCGCTAATTAAAATGCGTAACAAACAGAACAATAGGGAACTAAAAACCAAAGATGTTGAAAACATACACCAGTAAGTGGTTGCAAGTACCCATGAAGATGTGCTCGTAAGAATCAATGCCAAAGATTTGTGCTCCTTTAAGGGATGTTCCCGTTGTAATAGCCGGCCCAATCTTATTAATTGTGCACTCAGGACAATACCAGGACCCTTCTGGTATAGACAATTTCATCAAACCTATACACCTCGTGTGGTAAGCAGATGGACACCCATCACAACAAATTAAGGTCCCATCCATGCCACAAAGCCGACATTCATCGGAGTTACGATCCACATCAACATCAGTAGCATCCGCATCCCCTTTTGCACCTTTGGAACCGATTAAATTTGAGTTACCAGATGATTTTATCTCATGAACTTCTGTAATAATTTCCACAGCTTCTCTGTCCTTGCAGGCAGAAGTTTTGGAATATCTGGGATGCACCCTTCTTGGCCCACTTACAAGAGGATTAGTTACTTCTGCATCATAATCTATTCCGACTTCTGATTCTTCGCGCGTGTCTAATTCAGCTCTTATATCTCTAGTATCTAAGACATCATCGCAAAGGGTTTGCAAAATCATTAACTTCCTACCAACTGATAATAAATAATACTCCTTGTCCAAAACCTCATCATAAAATCCTTTCCACTCAGGTCCTTTTGCATATCCCATAATTGTCACATACTGGACCAAGTAAACAGGCCAAGTCAAAGTATCAAGCAAGTTCCAATCAATGCACCTGCAGATAAATTGTAAACATGATCCTGAAAGTTTAGTGATGGAACTATAAATAAAAACATCAGATATAAGTATGACATAGATAATTCTTTGCTGCAACCATTTTTGTGGTTGTAAACATAATACAAGGGAAAAGGGTGTTTAACGCCATATGCACTTGCATGCTCATATGGTTCCTTCAATATACTGACACTGTAAGAGATTCAATCAACTAGAGGCATTGAGAGTTGTATGTGTAAGTACCTCAAGCATTTTGGAGCTACCTCTGAGCCATCGGATGAGAGTGTCTCAAGATGACGCCTCAAGGCACGCAGCAAAGCAACATGAATTGCATCCAACAATGTGTTTGGAGCACGGAAATTAAGTGACCCCACAAAATCATCCAATGTAAATGGGTTCAAGAACAGGGGGATGCTAAATGATCGCAAGAAACCATAAACCGAAAAAAGATGTGAAATATACTGCTCTGGCACGCCTATAGTTCCTGAAGAGGGCGGCAACTGCGGTGGCGGGACAGGTGGTGGCTCAACATCAAAATCCATATCCCTATCCCTTGCATACTCACACGAATCACTAGACGAATCCGCATCACCTTCAACTTGTGTCTCATCAGTTTCAATCGTTACTCCACCGCCCAACTCACTCAACGCAGGTGCTTCAACCCTATCCACCTCAGGGGTCGATTTCACAACATTCTTATCCAACCCAACTGCAGTTTTCAAACTTAATTTTGACGCCAAATCATCTAATTTCTTCCTCCTAGCACTCAAATCAGTATCAAAATCATCATCACCAACAAGGATGCCACGAATCTCACCACTCTCCAAGTCCTCACAATCACCGTCTTCATAATTAACTCTATACAATCCAGCCTCGTAATACACAACTTTCCCAAGAAAAACTCCACTAGTTCCGAAGTCTTTCAACACATATCTACCAAGCAACACCATCGTCCTTGTTTCCACAACCCGTTTCTTAGTTTCAGGACCCGCTTTCCGATCATCAGCAACATTTTCATCCTCCGCTCTCCGTTTCCTAGGACGACCCCTCTTTTTGACAACCGGAGGGTCCATTTTAGCCAATCCGATCGGATCCTAACCCGAAATCAACTGCCAAAAAACCCCTAAGGTTCCCCCAAAAAATAAAAGGGTCTCTTTTAGACCTAAGCCATACGATTGCGAAAACACTTCACCTAAGCGGCCAAATCCAGGATTCGCGCAGATCCTATAAAACCAATAACAAAAACAATAGAGGAGTAAATCTTTTGTGATTTGAACTAAATTTTAACAAAAATAAGGTTGAGATTCGAAAATGTTGTATATTTTGCTGTTTCAGAAATTGAACAAATATATGCACACTGGCGATACCTTGTTAGGGTTCGATAACCGCCATTGTAGACGTCTCTGGGGCTTGGCGAGAGAGATAGAGACAGGCACAAAGAGAGAGAGAGAGAGAGAGAGAGAGAGAGAGAGAAGCCCTAATGGGACAAAACAACTGCCTCTCCCCACTACCCCTGCACGAGTTAAATTGTCACGCGTTCGATATCCATGACTCGGAACTCGGTTTTCGAGTCATCAGTTTGCACTTGGAGACGAGTTGGAATTGACTCTGATGATTTATATTATTTTCGTAGCAAAAAATTATTCGTAACATGAGAGTTTTTTCGCTGCGGCTCTATGATACATTATGATGCGGCTGCGGGGCCACCTTATAAATAATTGTAAGCTCTCATTTTTCCCTTTTTGGGCAAATTGTGATAATAGCCAGATTTTTATTTGTTATTCTTTATTCATTAGAGGTAGTACTAAAATAATACATATGATAAACATTGACATTTAATCCTTAGCTAATCTATGATTAACATTTCAAAAAGAATTTAACTCAATAATTTGTACTTAAGTCTACGATTATATACTAAAATGGGTATTGATTTATTGTAATGAAGATTAAAATTAAGAGCTTTAATCTAACGACTTGCACTTTAATAGTTAGATCATCATGAATACAACGATATAATTACAAACTAATTTCATATGAAATTTGTTGAATCAAGGAAATTTTGAGATATAGTAGGTCACATAATAGTTATCCTTCTTCCCACATGTCCATTTTCATAGCAATCATAAACATAAGACCATTTCTCCTAGTTTATGATGCATTATTTCCAATATTTAAATTAATTAAACTTGAATCATAACTAGATATGGTGAGAAAAAACATAGAATAGAAAAAAGTTATAGAAAGGGCTTTAATCAAGTTTCAATACAACATGTCTATTGAGAATTTAATCAAGTAGCATATATTATAACTAAACACGGTCATGTTTCTTCACCTACATGTGCTAGTTTGAAAAAATTTCAATTGCTGTTTTACAGTGGAGTTACATTATGATTTATATGATGTAAAGATTCCTTGAAGATTTTTTTGTAATGTTTGTTTCTTGACTTAAAAAAAATTTTAAAAAGGGGAAAAAACATGACTAAACAGTTATGTGAACCCATTTCTTAAAATTACAAGAACAAATGTTTGAGAAGAAAGTCAAAAATTTATCTCTTTAAAAACCAAAAATTGGCTTTTTATATAGGCCCCACCACCCACTAGGCAAGCCCATGATTTGGTTTCGGTTTATATTTCCATTTGTCAGCTGATCAAACCAATTGTACAACAGTGAAAAGCTTGCGTTTGCAGTAAATGGAGCCCACCATAACTAATATTAAAAAGTTGAAAAGAAAACCCAAAAGTTTATATAAGCGAGACATAGAGTTGACTCAGAGTTGGAATGAGTTAACTCAGAGATTAATCCGATCCCAGGCCGTATTAAAGTCCACCGTGCTTAGTGTCGCAAATTTTGTTATTCTCCCATTCCCATTCACAGCAGAGGAACATGACACACTAGTTAATAGTTATTATGAGCAAAATGGCGGGAACAATTTCCCTCTAATAAAACTCCCCGCCAAATTCTTCAAGGTTTCAAATAAATAAGAGAAAATTGTACCAAAATAAATTAAATATTTCAAACGAAATTGGTAATTAAAATTTTGGAATGGAGGGTTGGGGTTGGGACATGAGTCACAGGACACACAATCTAATTTTAAGTGCAATTTATCTTGATCTAATTTCTTTTAAATATGATGGTGTTAAATCATTTTTCTTCTAACTTGAAAAGAGAAAACATAATTGTTCTTCTAAAATCTTCCGAAATTTAATTATAAATTAGAGACATGAATTTTGTTTTTCTCTTGTTAAACACTCTGACATATTATTTTATTTAACAATTAATCTAGGAAATTGGCACTCTAAAAAAGTCATCATGCATCATTAAAAGTGCACTTTCTCCCTTATGGTTTTATAATATATGCGTGAAAGATTATATAATCATTCCCATA
The DNA here is from genome assembly GCA_020226455.1 of Prunus salicina. Taxonomy (NCBI): domain Eukaryota; kingdom Viridiplantae; phylum Streptophyta; class Magnoliopsida; order Rosales; family Rosaceae; genus Prunus; species Prunus salicina. The sequence goes on along the minus strand of CM035342.1, from coordinate 27,480,836 downwards.
TAAACAGTTGAGACGATAAAATCATATTTGAATGCAACCTTTATTTTATTTAAATGTAATACTTATATGACTTTCATGATTTCTGGCAATGAGTTTTTTCACAGAGAACTCTCCCAATTTGAGAGTCATTGGCTTTACCCCACATGAAATGGGTGCTCTTTCCCTGAGCTATGTCTCATATTTGAGGCTTCTTGTCTCATATTTTGTTTTTCTTTGCATTTTCTCTTTTATTCCTTACTATGTGCCCAACCCTTGAAACCCTAAATCTCCTCTCTCTCACTTTCCTTTATTCCCCACCCACCTTTGCTTTTCATTCTTTACTTCTCACATTTACACTCCGTTCATATCCCCTATATTTTGAGGTCGTTCACCCATGGGCAGCGGTTGCGTCTCGCCACCAGTTCTCAATAACCACCATTTGCTCTTCAGTTCTGGGTCAGCCGCTCCTATCATTCTTCCCCGGTGCCATGTGGTGGTATGAGAATGCGATTACAGTGCATATTGCACTTGATTCTTAGATTATGGGAGCGCTTCTGCACGAGTGGCTTGCTTACCCTCATATTCTGTTTGAATTTTTGGTACCGATTACTCCTCCTTGGTGGTGGTGGTGGTGGATCTACTATGGTGTGGTTGTTGGCTTGCTAAGTGGTGTGGCCACTAATGTGTTCTAGATCTAGGTTTTTATTTGTTTAATGTAATTTTGGGCTTTTATTGTTTATTTGGGCTTTAACTTGGTTAAAATTATGCTTTGTATCTTTATGTTACGCCTTGTGCTCTATGGTGTGCTCTATGTGACATCCCGACCCAATTTTAACCATTTATTTAATTGTGAAATTACAATTTTGCCTTTCAAGTAGGGTCATTTTGGTCACTTTTTAATCCAGTAGGATTGTGGGGAAATGAATGGCACAGTTGCATAGAACTTGTCGATACGAGTTTGTAGACACGTAGTGGGTCCAAATCGGAGTTTTAATGAAGAAGTTACGATCAACGGAAGTGTAGTGGCACAACCGTAAATAATTCAAAGTTAGAATTTTAAAAAAGGGCAGCTCAGTTTCTCTCTCCACCCTCTCTCTCTCTCTTCCCTGACCCTTTCCCCTCGCGACGCCCACAGACCCGACCACTGTGTGGCCAGATAACTCCACCTTCCGACCACCAACTCCTGCAAACCAGTCGGAAAATACTCGAGGGCAGCTGGGGATCACATCTAGGCTGAGTTCTTACGAGATCAGCCCTTCACGGCTGCTCTGGGAGCTTGTAAGTGATGTTCGAGTTTTTCGATGCCATTTTCGACGTCTTTGGCCACCAAATTTGTCGATCCAGGTATGCTTTCTCATCCTTTCAACGTGATCTAGTTGATGGTTAGGTGGGTTATGATTGATTTTGAAGTTTTGAAGCTTGATTTATGATCTAAGTTTTGACCCCTTTTTTGCTCGAATTTTCGGCAAGCTCCGGCCACTTTTTGGCCGTAGCCCAAGAACAAAAGTTGTTCCACTAGTTGTCATGATCACGTAGGTATATGTATTGTTGGATGTTTTGAGAATTTTCATGTCGCCGAAATTTTCTCAAGACACCCATGTGCTGTCGGCATATGTGGCGGCCTATGGACCAAGGTTGGGTGGCCTATTTGGTTTTAAAATGTTTCCTATGTCATCCCGAGCATGACAGTATGCTCGAATTCGAATTTGGTTATCATTTGACAATCTTACGGATTTATGTACATTAGGTGATATCCGGGTTCGATATGTTCGGATCATTGGATCGACTCCCTTTTCAAATATGTCAATCTAAGTACCTCTAGGATCATGTAGGAACTCACAGATCAAGAATCGGAGTCCCGGATACTCCGAATCAATGATTCAAAGTTTATGTAAACCGATGACTGTCCGATTGGTTTAAATATGACTACTCGATTGAGACCAAGCTCTCGTGGCGTGTTATGTAGACATTGTTGGACTTATAAGAACATTCGGACTAGAAATTGGAGGTGGTGGGCCCAATGGGCCCAATTAGTCAAATTCTACAATCGGGGTCAAGTGTATTTTCCTATACAAACTCTAACAATTATAAAATATTGATTTGGATAGATGATAGAGTCCTGCAGAGTTGTAGTATCCTTTAGACAATATTTCTCCTATACCCTTGTGCTTGTAGTTCGATAGGAGTCCATCCACCAGGATTAAACTATCACAAATCAAAGCCTAAGCACTATGGCTTTGATTGCTGGCGAACAATAGTACGTTTTCTCTCAGGAAGTATTTATGTGTGAGAATGATATGCAATTTTAATTTCTATATGTTCTGGTTTGGACGAATTGTCAATATATAGAGGCCTAATACCTCTTCATCCAACAGTTACAATAATTGTTTAAACATATTCGAATTTCATATAATGATTTTATCTTAAAACGAATTTCTAATTAATAAAAAGAAATATTAATTAAATCAACAAAGTCCAAGAGCCTCATCGTTTGGCAATTAAATATATATAATTAGCCAATTATATATATACAATATTTCTAAAATGTTGGTACTTATAAACCATGAAAGGAAACAACTCTCTTCAAATATGAGACTAAGTAAAAATGTATTTTCCTATACAAACTCTAACAATTATACATTAAAAAAACCAATGAAATGATTGTGGAGAAAATAAAGTCACACTATGATTAGGAGTAAGAGACCTATGCTTCTCTTAACATGTACAATATCATGACATTAAAATGAATGAAATTGGGGTTTGAGAAAAGAACTAGTATTTTGATTCCAACATTAGGTGATTTCATGGATTGAATTGCGTTGTAATTAAGGACATACGAGGTCCCTCGACTGCATTATAATTAAGGATAAAATTGGTTCACAATATTTCTAATTAGTTCGGGTAACCATGATATGATACTAGAGAATAAACAAATAATCATATTATTTAATAAACAAAACTTAGGTTTTGTCCACCGCGTTGTGATTAACGAATTTTCACCATACACGTAAACATTTAGGGTTTAATTCACTATTTAAATATTATATTTGCTGAAAAATCAATCAAATTTGATATCATTTAGTTATTTATATGTATCAAATAACTGGACGGTTCATTGTGACAATCTTAATTGTTGTCAAAATCATCAATTTGTTCAATAAATATGAATTAATAAAAATCCCCAATTTGATTGATTTTTGTTGAGTTCATCTTTAAATTGTGATTTAGGAAATGAAATGTTTCGATTATGACATGTGTGTGGTTAAGATTTGTAAATCACATGATGAAAAAAATGTTGTCCTTATTAATTAGTTCTCATTAAATGAAAAATTAAAAAGAGTATTTCTATTTTTTCGCTACAAAAATAAGAATACATAGTCAAGGCATTTTTAAGGCAATATTTCCAGTTATCTATTAATTAGAAAGAATTTTATGTTTTTTTTATAATATATTTTTTAACCTTTCTTCATATTCGGGACATGCGGGGGATTTCCCCCCGGTCTCCCCCACCCCAATCCAATCAGATCCTCGGTGTTTTCCGTCTTTTGGTGGACCTATGTCAATATACTCTTCCTTTGATAGATATATTGTGTCATATATGGGCTGACTTTGGTTGTGCCTTATCTTGCGGGGCTGCTTTATGAGATGTTGTGACTTAGTCATGGTAAATCCATTGCTCATTGGTGTGTTGTGGCCTTGGACTAACTAGGTGGCGCTCTCTATGTCATGTCCCAGATGAAGATTAGCGGCAATTATGCTTCCTTTTGCGGGGTTGTTTTAGTTTTTTTAGTTTTGGTATAATTTGTTCAATAAAGTCTATAAACTCTATGAGTTGTCTATGTTATTTTTCTTTCATAATTCCATAAACTTGGTTGAGTTTTGTTGGGTTTTGTAGTGTCTTTAGGAGAATCATATTGATTAGCTACATGGTTTGTCTTGATGTAATTGGACTAGATTCGAGACAACTATGATAGTAGATAGAGATTTTAGAAAAGTTATTTTTAGGAGTGATTTTCTCCAAATTATTTCAGATTTTTGGCTGGCTCATGTCATTGGAAAAGGTTTTGCCCATGTACTGTTATTGGGATGACTTCCTTTACAGTCTTTTTCCTTTGTACTCTTTTTTTTTTTTTAATCCCAATTAATATGGTGAATAGGGCTGAATCACCTAGTATAGATTAGTTCTTTGGCTTGACCCACCGTTTTTTTTTTGGGTCATGCTAGAGAGATCACATTATTAGACGGCCTTATAAATCATCTCCCTAATATATGTGGAGTTTATTAATACAATGGAGTCTACCTCTATTAGAGAGGTGGTTTACCAAGTAGTGTATAAAATGTGGTTTGCCTAGCATTTCCCTTTTTTTTTTTTTGGTGGATTTATCCATTTGACTAGTGTCCACGTAAGCAAGTTTTCTTATGATTTATCCAACCTGGGTTCATCATTTAAGATCTAAATTCTATAATTTAAGAATTTTATGTAATTTTCAATTCCCTCATTTTAAGTTATTTTTCGAATAAGGATCAAAATGCAAATCGGATACAAACTAAAAAATTATTGTTTTTTTATTTTATAAATACAAGCTATAGTCTAAACCATAGGGGAAGGGGTTTCTCACACACACAACTAATGTCATAAGGATTCAAACATGAGACCTCTAGTCTGCAAGTCAATTCTTTTTTTTCTTAGGCCACTTCCAGCAGCCCCCGAGGGCTCGGGCTGGGGAGGGGCAAGAGCCCAAAACGACTTTCTAGCAACAAAGGCTGGCCCCGGCAAGGTGGGGTCCACGAGCCTGGGTTGGCCCGAAGGCGGGGGGGAGGGGGGTGGGGTCCACGAGCCTGGGCTGGCCCGAAGGCGTTGCTGACGTCATTGCTGATGCCAGCGTGACGTCAGCAGGCGCTTTTAAATTTTTTTTACTCGCACGTCAGCTTTTCCCCCAATGGCTCTCTGCGACATGGCTCACTTTGGTCCTTCCGATTTCGTCTTGTCATCCAATCCAACGGCCTGAAATTTTTCAAGGCAAAAAATTATGAAAAAAAATCGTAAACTTTTTTGAAAAAACCCCAAAAACATACTGAATTTTTTCTTCTATAAATACCAATACCTACTCTTCAGTTTTAACAACAAATTCTCATACATCTTCTCCTTCTCCAACTATTATTCACTTTCTACTCAATATTTTTTTTCACTTTCTACTCTAAATTGTTTTTACTTTCAAGTTTAGTTTGCTTGCCTTTTCATTTCATTGTATTTTAATGTTTTGTTTTAAAAATTAGTTGTAATTCATGTATTTTATTTTATTAGTAGTATTGGTTTTCTTTGAGTTACCAAAGAAACTATTAAATAAAATTCCTTTTTATTCAAAACATTCCATACATAAAAAAAACTAACCACAACCAAATCATTAAAAATATAAAAACAAACAAACCACAACCAAAGCATTAAAAATATAAAAACAAACAAACCCCAACCAACGCATAAAAAAACCAAACAGAACTAAACATAAAACATAAACATTAAAATCTTAAAAATGTTCTTCACTTCACTTCATTCACCGTCATTGCCTTTCACCGCCCATTAAATACTCCATTAAGTCAACTTGACGGCGTTCATGAATATACGAAGATTGCATCTCCGTATATCGATCAATCATACAGTTCATGAAAAGACCATCTCTAACCAACGGTTTATGCTTCACTGGTCCTCCATTTTGGCCCTATGGGTTTTTCATAAATTTGGGTCAAGGCCGTGTTCATGGGATCCGGTTCGTACACCTCTTCAGCTTCGTAATCATACTCATCCTCCACAATCATGTTATGAAGGATGATGCATGTCATCATTATGCTCCTCAACACCTCCACATCAAACATACGCGCCGCACCCCTAATGATCGCCCACCGAGCTTGGAGGATACCAAAGAACCTCTCAACATCCTTTCTGTAACCCTCTTGATATGTAGCAAATAATTTTTGCTTCTGGGTTCGGGGATGCGGAAGTGATTTCACAAATGTTGTCCACCTCGGGTAGATGCCGTCAGCTAGATAATACTCAGTTTGGTAGACGGTATTATTGACTTCATATGTGATTTTCGGGGCTTCTCCTCTTAAAACATCATTGAACACCGGGGATTGACCTAGGATGTTCAAGTCATTTTGAGATCCAGCAACTCCGAAGAAGGCATGCCAAACCCATGTATCGAAACTTGCAACGGCTTCAAGGATGATACTTTTTTGGCATTTTCAATTTTCGTAATCACCCTGCCAAGCAGTTGGGCAATTCTTCCATTGCCAGTGCATGCAGTCGATGCTACCAATCATTCCTGGAAATCATCTCCGTTCGGCTTTTTGTAGAAGTCGTTGCAGGTCCCTGGGCGTGGGTCGGCAGTAGGTAGTCCCTGGTGTACAAAGTTTCGACTGCATCACAAAATCTAACCAAACTCTCCAAGGCAGTGGATTCCCCCCCATCCAGGCAATCTCATCTACTTGATCAGCAGATGCACCATACGCCAACATTCGTATAACAGCTGTGAACTTTTGTTCGGGAAGCAATCCCAAAACACCAACACAATTTCTCTTTTGAACAAATTATTCATCATAATTGCAAATATCATGCATGATTTTATTGAACAAATGTTGTTGCATTCTATACAGCCCTCGAAAATGAATGTCAGAGTACAAAGATGTTGGGATAAAATAATATTCCATAAGATTCTTACCCCAAGAATGCCTATGTCTGTCAACATTTGGGGCACGACCTTCATGTGAACCACGACTGCTCTGGTTTTCTTCATCAAGCAAAGCCATATCCATGACAAGTTGCTAATCTAGATCTCTCTGCGCTCTTTTGCTTGCAGCTCGTCTACGCCTTTTTTCTCTTATTTCTCGCTCTTGACTCTCTAAGACCTCCTCCATGTCTGACATTGTGAATGGAATATGAAATATGAAATCTAAAATCTGAGAAATGAAAATTTTGAGAAGATGTAGTGTGAGAGGTTTGTGAGCTGAGCCTTAGTTTTATAGAAAAATTTAGGTCGATATACATGACACGTGGCGCAATTTTATAGGGTGAAAATCTTATCCAAAATTTGAAATTCAAATGAAATGTATCTGAAATGTGAAATTCAAATGAAAAGTTGAAATTCAAATGAAATTTATTTGAAATTTGAAATTCAGATGACACGTGGCGCGATTTTATAGGGTGAAAATCTTATCCGAAATTTGAAACTCGGATGAAATTTATCTGAAATTGAAATTCAAATGAAATTTATCTGAAATTTGAAATTCATATGAATTTGAAAATTTGAAATTTATCTGAAATTTGAAACAAAAATTTATCTGAAATTTGAAACCGAAAATCTTATCTGAAAATCTTATCCAAATATTTTATTAGAAAATCTCATCCGAAAATATTGTCCAAATTAATTGTTTAGGTAAACAAATTTGTGAAAAAAACAAAAAATTGAATAGTACCCCCTTGCCATGGCAACTGCTGGAAGTGCAACTTATTTTTTGTAACTCGTGAATAGTATCAGCCATAGCCCCCCCTTGCCATGACAAGATTCCCACAGCTGGAAGTCCACGTGGCAGCAGAAAGAAAAAAAAAAAATAATTGCGCCTGCTGATATCACACTGACGTCAGCGTGCTTTCGGGCTGGAGCTCGGGCTTCCTCTGCCTTCGAGCCAGCCCGGGCTCATGGACCCCACTCTACCCAGACCAGCCTTTGTTGCTGGAACTTGCATTTGGGCTCTTGCCCCCCCTCCAGCCCGAGCCCTCGGGGGCTGCTGTAAGTGGCCTTACGGCGACCCAGTTGGCAACTTATTGCTCATAAAAAAACCTGTTTTTTTAGAAGAAAATTTTTTGGAAAAAAACACCCAAAAAATGTTTTCCCGATAAAAAAGAAGAATAAGCACACAAAAAACCCATGAATAGGCGATTTTGTTTTTGGTCGATATGAATAGGCGATCTGGTCGTTCACTTTGTGCAGTGAAAAAGAAGAGGATCAGTTCAATCGCGCTCTGTTAATCCTAACGGTCAATCGAGAGATATGTCTTCAGTGGAAGAAGGGTCTTTAGCTCCAAAGCGTAGATTATCGTGTTCCACCTGCTTTGACGCTCTCTGGTTTTGCTATTGTAAGCTTCCTCTTTGCCTTCTCTCTCTCTCTCTCTCTCTCTCTCTCTCCCCTTTCTGTTGTTAAATATCACATAAGCTGTTCCCATTTCATTTCTGTTGACACAATAGTTTCGCAATTACATGTGGTACGATTCCAGTTTCTTTTTATTCAATTTTAATTTAAAGGTTACATGGGTTTTGGGTAATTGTTCATGAATCTAATGTACAATTAAACTCGGGTTTTATTGAATTTATGGACAAGATGTTATTTAATAGTTGCTAAAACCAAAAAAAAAAAAAAAAAAAAAAACCAAAAAGCTTGGTAATTTGTTCATTTTGGTTACTGCCCACTTAACAAGCTTCAAACTTGACAGTCACTAGCTTCTGAAATCAGTTATTGGTGGGTTTTCTTTTGTAATTAAATTTTCTTGATGATTCTTTGGTAGTTTTCAGTGACTGTTTCTTTTTCATGTTAGACTGCTTTATGCTCAGTTGTTTCTTTATATGGTCATCTTTAAATCTTGTTGATAGCTGTTCGTGATCATTGCACACAGCGATATAGTTTCACTATAAATGTCAATTATTTTAATACATATATTTTTCTGGATGTTTCCTACCTCACTCATTCTATTTTGTGATTGCTTTGCCTGTTTATTTCTATTTCTTGCTTTTAATCTGATGCGCACTTATGTTCTGGCAGCTCCAGTGCATCAGATGCAGCAGTATTATAGACTTGGGGTACTTGATAACTGTTCTGGGAAATGGACTTCTCTTGTTGATTGTTTGAGTTTGAAGACAAAACGGTCATCTGAAGTGCAGGTTTGATTTTTTGTTTGGTTAGATATTTCCACCCTCTGTATGGGTTAATGGATTCCTCTTCAATTAATGCGTATTGATGATTAGAGCCCTGCACCTGTCAATTATTTCTTTGGTTTTTAATACTGTATTTTCCTTGATGATTGTACAAAATGTGCTTGGATATTTCCTTCTGCTAATAAGTCACATTGCTTTATTGTTTTTCCCCTAATTTAAGGCCTATGTGGAGAAATTGGTATCTCCCAACATGAAAAGTACTTAGGACTGATGGTGTGACTTCCTGAATAGAAGATCCCATTTACTGCCACAACAAATTACAAGATGGAGTAGCAGGACATAAATACAAGTATATTGTTGAAACTAATGTCAATTTATTGCCAAAATCATCTTTACGCATTCAGTTCTGGCTTCGTTTGTATGCCACTGCAGTATTTTTAATCAATCATCTACCTAGCAGATCAGTGCTGCTAAAATCTTCATGCAAGAATCTCTTGATCATTCCAGATTGTAGTTTTCAAGGATTTCTGGATGTGCTTGCTGTCCTCATATCAAACATTACAATCAGCATAAATTATAATATACATTGGATTGCGAAGGATTTATTTGTCTAAATGATGGGTGTTGCCTATGATTATGGTGGACTAGATAATAGAAATTTTTTAACTCAAAAAGATCTGGAGAAAGAAATTTTATGGTTGATTTAAGTTTAGAGAAATTCGAGAAATAGAGAATAATAGGGAGGAGAAGATATCAAGGCACCAAGCCTTCAACGTGAGATAATTTTCATTCATCCAAATCGAATTTGCTTTGGAAGAAATAGCCTTAGTTATAGGCTTCATGAAAAAGTTGGTTATGCTACGAGGAGACATTCAATCCAAGAGACAGTAAATCAACAACTAGGTTTCTAGTTCACTGTTTCTTTTTCTCACCAAACCAATTGAAATTTACCCTCAGTTTGTTCAGAATGGAAGGATTTGGGAGTTGTGTTCATTTCCAGTACTATTGTTTAGGGAAGGAAATGTGAATTGGGTAATTCAAGCTGGATATAATTCTGTTTATTGAAAGGCGTAAGCTGTTTGGTTGTAGGGGAGGTGGTGCCCTACGTTAGATTTTGGTCATTCAGTGTCTTCTGAATTTTGGGATGCATCTTCTTTGGCTATCTTCACTGATTGAAAGAAGCTGTTCTTTGATACTTAATACCAAGTTTAGTGTTGAGGTCCTGGTTTTGGAAGAATTGTATTGTTCTGTAGTCTAGCTTTCATTGTTGTAATTGGTCTGCATAGTTCGCACTGTTGATTGATTGACTTTCCTTTCCAATAAGAAGGAAAATACATATCGAGCACAGATCAACTAGTTGATATGTTCACCAAGCCTATGTCCTCTACTAATATATTTTACATTGAAGCCAACTGATGGCGACTCTCCTCCATCTGTTTGAGGATGCACATAAAGTTAGCAGCTTGCTGTGGCTCTATAGCAGTAATGGCTGCTTCAGCTGATTGCTGTTAATGTAGAATATGCAAAGCCTTTAAATCGTCAGCTAGTTCCATGGATCTGTTAGTTTCGGTTGAGTGAGTTAGATAATTTTTATGTGGGCTTGCTATAACTATAAAGAACACAAGTTTATGAGCTGTAATTTTAAGCCTCTGTAGTGTCATAATTCATTATGGAACTCAGAAATCGAAAGTCTCATTTTACTTTCAGTTTCATCTAGTCTGTTTTTTTGCCTCAATTTTCTCAAGTTCTTGACACACCAGTTATATAGTTGCTAAACAGATAACAAAAGGGATTAGTTGCTATACTGGCTTATTCCTAACGCCCACCCACATAATATTAATATTATTACATATCTGTACATATTATTTAAATGTTTGGCATATACGTAAAAATTATTGGAAGAGCTACCCTTCTATTTGTTCCTTGTGAATTCTGATGTATTTGAGTGTTGGAAGTGTTTTGCTATTGGACTTTGATCATTCTTGTCACATGTTCTTTCAATTGGTGCTTACAAGTGTGCAAGGAAACTGTGGCTTCTTATATTGGGTTGGTGCCTGGAAAGAGTAGATCCATTTCACTCTTTCCCCCCTTGTGGTGATGGCAGATTCATGTATAAGATGGCTACGTAGGAAAAGCCATCCTTTCAGCTTGTGCTTTATAATACACCTGAGTTTGACCTAAAGCTAATACTCGCCATGTTATGATTCGGTTTTCAATAAGTTGTCTTTTTTCTTTTTCTTTTTCTTTTTCCCCTTTCCTTTCCCTAAGAGCTTCTTTTTTGGTGATTGTCAATAACTACTTGTGACAAAATTAACAGCTATGTGGCACTTAGGAATATGGCTTGAATTCAGTTTGGCTTGTGATATACATGATTCTTCAAGGTAATAACAAACTAGACTTTCTTAATGCAGGAAATTTTGGAAACTCGGGAAAAAGCGAAGCCTCACATCTGGACTTTTCGGACTCCCGAAGAAGCATCAGTTCACTGGAAAGAACAATTTGGACATTTAGATGAAATGGAATGATGGAGATTAAGTTCAGCATCCTTCTGTGCTCCTCCTTTGAAATTTTGCCCCACAGGTGAACCCAAAAAATAGACTTTGGTTTATAGTGGTAGTGAACCCACTTGATTTAAAACAGGGACAGAGAGAGTAAGAGAGTGAGATCTGCAATACAATATTCTTTGCTTGTTAATTTTGTTTCTCTTTTTGTGCTGTGGCATAAGGGGCCTTGTCTTTAATTTCAAAGTGAAGTTCACAGCAGTCTGGAAGGAAGATCAACTGAAAATTGTAACCGCAATCACGGCAATTTATCTTTCTGATCTGAAGGGTCCTTTGATTTTTTTTTTGGGTGGTCAATGATCTGAAATGTTGATTTGAATATAAGAGATAGTCTAAACTAAAAGGACGAGAGTTTCTCACACACAGTACAAGAGTGTCATGAGAGTTCGAACCTGAAGGGTTGATTTGATATATGAAAAATGCTAGGCTGGTCACATTTTTATGCCACGTTGTGTACCACCTCTATATACACAATGTGGTATAAAAATGACAAAAACAATTCTTGAGTAATATATATCAAGGGTAATGCCATCCCCAACACCACACCTATATTCGTTACCTTCACGAGACATGGTACTATATATTTTTTTACAAAAAATTGTTGGAAAAAAATAATATTTAAAATTGGAAGAAAATTATTAGGGCTTTTGTATATATCTTTCTCACGAGACACGGAACATATGAGCCTGCTTGTGTTGAATAAAAAAAGTGGACTTAAAACCTCATACTTTTTTTTGTTACATTGGAGGGAAAAAACTGTGATTCGATCCTAAATGCCATGGGGAGGGGGCACCACCATTGTGGTGGGAACCCATTGGCAGAAACCCCCTACCTTCACCTTCAAGTTTTAAGCACTAAACCACTAAGGTAAAAATGCTTCTAATGTTATTAATGCATAATGAATGTATTTAATAATTTTCCATCCAACTGTATTTAATATATATATATATATATATATATATATTAAGGTTTGAAACCCTAACATATTTCTTCTCTTGCGCCGTCTCTCTTCCATCTCTTGCTCTCTCCTTTTTTTTTTTCTTTTTTTTTCCTTCCATCGGTTTTTGACTCTTCTCTTCTTCTTCTCCTTTTTGCATCTGTCTTACACAAACTTCTCTATCTTGATCTAGAGATCCAGACCAAGCCTCCTCGCCCGTCGCCTCGCCTTCGTCTCCCTAAAAAACCGAAACCAAATATTCCAGCTTGGTGGTTCGGCGTCGGTACCAAGACTTCCTCCGTCCAAGCTATTGGTTTGGATAGCCGCTCGGTTATACCCTGTTTTTTAATGTTTAAAAATATATATATATAGTAGCGCGGCTATACTCCCAGTGTGTTTTTTAAAACAGTATAGCCGGCTATACTCGGTTTTATTTAATTTTTTTTAAAATAGTATAGCCTTGCGGCTATAATACGGTTTTTTGGGAAAAACAAAATAGTATAGCCGATCGGCTATACTGTTTTTGGCACGTGGGCTAATTGCTAGGCGGATCCTTCCTTTTTTTTTTTTTTTTAATTAATTATAAATAGTAAAGTCGCGCCTATACTTGGTTTTTTTATAATTTTCTTGTAAAAACTAGTATAGCCGTGCGGCTATACGTTTTTGACACATGGGCTCCAAATCGCTAGGCGGGCACCTAAGCGCTAGTCAGGTAATCTTTTTTTTTTATAAATAGTATAGTCGTGCGGCTATACTCGATTTTTTATAACTGTTTTTAAAAAAATACTATAGCTTGACGAATGTACTCTTTTTACACATGGGCGCGTAGTCCCTTTTTTCTTTTTTCTTTTTTTTTTAATAGTATAGCCAGGAGGCGATACTATTTTTTCTAATTTAAAAACAAATTATTCTAGCCGCACGGCTATACTACGATTTTTTGAGAGAAAAAAGTGTCTAGCCGTGCGGCTATACGTTTTTACACTTGGGCTCCTAATTGCTAGGCGGCTCCCTTTTTTTTTTTCCCAATTTTCTTTTATCGATAAGAGTAGTTTGATTTTTTACTCTTCTAGAATTATTACCCATATAAAGAATTTAGCACTTTCACCTTTAATACTGTATTATACAGGTACATATGTATTTTTCAATAATTTATCCATGTTCTGTACAAGTCATAAAGACTCGGTAAAATTCACGTTATTAAAAAGCAAATGTACAATACTCGTATTGTACATGTACGTATGTATTTTTCATGTTTAATACATATAATTTTTTATTTATACAAAATCATCAATAAGACACACAAAATTTACATATTATACACATACTCTCACATATTATTGAATAAAAATAATAAATATTAAAAAATGTAAATAAATTATATTAAAATATAATATAGTTGGTGAACTTTTAAGTTGAAATTTGTCAAAATTTTGTCGAGCGGTTATACTGAGGTTTCTTTTTATAAAAAAAAAAAAAAAATACTATAGCCGGGCAGACACATTTAAAATTGTTTTTTTTAAATAGTATGGTCAGGTCGCTATACTATGTTTTTGATGTTTTTACAAAAATAGTCTAGCCGTGCGGCTATACTGTTTTTGACATGTGAGCTCCTAGTCGTTAGGCGGGTCCCTTTTTTAATTTATAAATAGTATAGCTGGATATACTCGGGTTTTTTTAATTTCTTTTTTGTAAAAATAGTATAGCCGCTCGGCTATACTGTTTTTACACATGGGCTCCTAATCGCTAGGCGAGTTCCTCCTTATTTTTTTCTTCTTAAAATAGTATAGCCGGTTTTTTTTCTATTTTTTTCTAAAAATAGTATAGCCGAGTGGCTATACTCTGTTGTTAATTTTTTTTTAAAAAAGTATAGCCGTGCTTCTATACTACGGTTTTTTGAAAATAGATGCTCATGCAAGGTCGTTTTCCACAAGGACTATTTAGCAATTTATGTGAAAACAATTTCTAATTAACTACCTAAAATTAAAAGTAGAGAAATATGAATATGAAGTTGGTTGATTCTAAAAATAAATATTAAACAAAAACAAATACGATTGAAGGAAGAAGTTTTGAATATCAATTTATAAAAGCACTAGGGTTCCACCATCACCTAGCAATCCTATGAATTTTTACTAATTACTTATGATTTGCACATGCCACTTTGAAGGTTAGGTTTTCCTAATTTATATTATACTTGGAACCTCCAACATAGAACGTATATCTAACATGCAACCCATCCGGACGTTCGGATCAAATCTGAACATGAAAGACTCATTAAGTTTTGTGAAAACCCTTTGAAAAACCATGCAACCCTTAAGAGTGTGATGTTCGCCTTAAGTGAACTTACAATTATTAATCACAAGAAGCTAGCATCAATTTTAGGGAACCTTCTGACCAAAATTGCATCTAATTACTTTTCTAAAGGTCCTAATGATGATCAGGCATTAAGACAATCAGATAGTTTAAAACAGTGATTAACAATTCAAAGCATGCATGCACTCAATCATAAGCAATTAAACAAAAATCACATATTCATGCTAAGGCTCAAGGCTTCACCCTTGCAAAAGAGATTTAGTTACGCATGCTCATAATTGAAATCCAAGAAAATATCATTCGAGTGAATAAGAAAGAAAACACCTGAAAGTCGCGAAAATCCAAAACCCTAGCAATTGCTCCAAAAGCCAAAAAGAAGTTTTAAAAGGGAGTCCCCCTAAATTGCTGTGAAAAGGAGCTTAAATACCTCCTAAAACCTAGCTACGTACCCAATCCCCACAAGGAAACTAAGTTAAAATAAAATAAGACTAGGAAATAAAGTCCAAATTGGATTAGGAGAATCTGTCCACAATCTGCCCAGCCACGTTTTGGTCTCAAATCTCCTCCAAATCTGGCCCAAGATAGCTCGTTTTAAAGATAAAAATATTCCGAACGCTTCTCTAGAAGGCCACGAACCCATCCGGGGTCATCTTGGGCTCCAAAAACGCAATAAAAGCCCAAAATGTCATTATTCCAGCACCGTGCACTGCTCCTTTATTTTATCTCCAGAAAATAATCGCTTGGTAGAGAAGTCTGAAATTTCGATACAATCAAGCTAAGTGGCTCACGAACGTCCTCCAACTGGAATTACTCCAAAATTCGTCCATTTGATTATGTTTTGCTCCAGAGAGAGTCGAAAGTCTTATATTGGAAATATAATTCAAAGTATCAAAATTCTTTCAAAATATTAACCAAAATATATTAAGAATGAGGTTAAATATATAATATAAAATATGCCCATCAACACTACATAAAAGCGCTTTTGATATTTTGTTGAGTGTTTGGTACCTAGACAAAGAGAAGGAAGCCTTACCTTTGGAGAAAAGAATTCACAGCTATAGCTTTAAACCACAGTAGTCTTCTTCACAAATAAAGTCAGAAAATAAAGAGCAAATCTCTTCAATATTGAGAGAAGCCATGAGAGAGATGGAATGGAAGCTTAAGGGTTTCCATGGGTGTTTTGGCATCTGAGGGACTTTTTGAGATTAGTGTGTTAGTTTTAATAGGTGATAAAAAGATAGAGAAAAAAAGAAAAGAAAAGGGTATTTTGGCATTTAAAAAAAAAAAAATAAATATGGGTATATTTGGCATTTTAAAAGTTTCATTAAAAGGAGCGAAGTGCTTCCCGTGTTTTTGTCCTGCAGTGTTTTTAAGAAGAAGCACCTCTTAAGTGCTTCTTCCAAAACCACTCCTAGTGTTTTTGAATCTCACCCAAAGCGCTTTTGCAATGTTTGCCAAACACCATTTTTAAAAGACAGAAGCATATTTAGAAGTGCTTTTCACTGCTCCAAAAGCACTCCCAAACGAGCCCTAAATAAATCACAACTTATAATAAGTGGTTCCATTCCTAATAGTATCGAGGCCTTTTGTGATAAAACCCAATACCTATTGGGCTTTGTAGGTGGTTACATTGGGGACGATATTGGTGTTGCTAGGAGTGGGCCGCTTGCTCATTTCTCTAAAATTTAACATGGCATCAGAGCGGGTTGAATGACTGGGCCTGAAATATTGGGCTTTTACCCTTACTCCTTACCCAATATGTGGTGTTCACATATTGGGTTTGAATGTTTACCCTTACCCCTTACCCAGTATGTGGTGTTCACGTGTTAGGCTTGAATGTTTGATTCCGATGTGGACTTAGCTCCATGTGTGGCCCACTATGTGGTGGTCCCACATGAGGGAGCGTGTTGAAGAATAAGTACTACATCGGAAACTTGACTAAATAAATAACAACTTATAATAAGTGGTTCCACTCCTAATAGTACTGAGACCTTTTGTGATAAAACCTCACACCTATTGGGCTTTGTAGGTGGTTAAGTTGGGGGCAATATCTGTGTTGCTAGTAGTGGGCCACTGACCCGTCTTTCTGAAATTTAACATGGTATCAAAGCGGGTTGAATGACTGGGCTTAAAATATTGGGCTTTTACCCTTATCCCTTACCCAATATGTGGTGTTCACATGTTGGACTTGAATGTTTATCCTTACCAATACGTGGTGTTTACGTGTTGGGCTTGAATGTTTGACTCCGATGTGGACTTGGCTTCATGTGTGGCCCACTATGTGGTGATCCCATGTGAGGGAGCGTGTTGAAGAATATAAGTACCATATAAAAAACTTGAGTAAATAAATCACAACTTATAATAAGTGGTTCCACTCCTAATAGCACATAGGCCTTTTGTAATAAAAGCCCACACCTATTGGGCTTTATAAGTGGTTAAGTTGGGGACAATAACGACGTCGTTAGTAGTGGGCCGCTGGCCCGTCTCTTTAAAATTTAACACAATATTAATTGTAACTCTTTAACTCTTGTTATCTTTTATATCTCTACTAAATCTTGAAGCAACACATATTTTTACGGGCCCCTATCTCCTAATTGCCCCTGCACATATTCATGGGCGTAACCATAGTTAACTCTTTACTTTGTATTTGTGGAATCCTAGTTACGCTTATGGGTACATGTCAAGTATTGAGAAGGGTGGTAATAGTACATCTTGTAGATCAAGTTGTGAGCAAAAATGCTCCCCTTAAAGTAAGGCTTAAGAATCCTGAATGTCAACTTCAACTAGCACTCCTGGATGAGCCAATTTGTCATTACAAATGGTATAAGGGCAACTTAGCCTATTGCTTATGAGTTCTTACAACGACTCCCTACTAACACACAAAAAATATTTTTTTAAATGAAAACTATGAATACTTACCTTTTCACTAAGAGAGTCCTCCTAGTGAAAAATGGAAAGGGATATAATCCTCCCCTACACTCATACTTATAAATACTACTCAATTAGTCTGTTATGCAGTTTTTGGTTAATACACATGCTAGGGGACATTAGGATCGAGTCCCTTTTTGTCGTTAGTAGTTGCTAGTGTGGCTTGTTTTTTTAAGTGTGTTAGTTTGTTGCCTTCTTCGCTTGATGTTTTAGATGTTATATTGATGTTTTAGTTATATTATTTTAAGTAATATATTTTAAATACTTCAACAATGAAAAAGAAAACTTGGTGAAGCCATTACTGAAAATCCAAATATAATAATAAAAAAACCCTAAACACAAACTTTCCCCACCCACACCCCCCCCCCCCCCCTCTCTCTCTCTCTCTCTCTCTATGTGCCTTGTACTCCAAATAAAAAATTCAAATATTTTGAAATCTTCATATGGTAGGATATAAAATTTTAAAACATTTCTTTTAATAATTTTGGTCATGGTAGGATATAATTAATAAAATTTCAAAACATTTCCTCTTCCCATCTTTCTAGCTATAGAAGAGTCTCATCCGGTCCGACCATGGAACAAGTACTGTTAATTTCTGTTTTTTTTTTTTGTTTTTTTGTTTTTTTGTTTTTTTGTTTTTTTTTGTATTTTGAAGATAAAAGGAAAAAAAAAAAATTGATGAAGGAAATCAATTTACAAATTTTAAAAAGGATAGAAGTTAACTGAGATAATTTTGTGGGCTCAAATATAATCGTTTTAATTCAAACAAACTTATCTTTTTCCGTGCTGTTTTTTTTCCCAAATTTAATTTTTCAAATCGATCTCTAAAAAAAAGAAAAGAACCCAACAAGGAAATATCAAGTAATAATTCTATGGTAATTAAATCATATTTTTAAATTTTAAATCACGTATTCAAAATAAGCACTTTTGTTAACACTGAATTGTTACATATTTAATAATTTCCAGTAATTTTTATATTTTATATTTTAGAAATAAAATCTCCTAAATATCACTAAAAATCGGAAGAAATTCCTATACATAAATCGAAAAGATTTCTTTTCCCTTTTCAAAACATTAGATATTTAGGAAAAAGAGAGATTTTTTATGTTTTATTTTTTTGGGTGTACAAGAAAGAACTAGCCTAAAATGTCTCTGGGCCTATAGTCGCCAGAAGAAAACATATTAAGGGCCTTCCAAAAAAAAATAAAAAAAAATTCTGCTTTGGAAAGAAAAAATAAAAGGAAAAGAAGGAACACTCTTCTGGCGCCCTTTACAAGCCGAACTCTTGTTCGAACTATTTTTCTTTTTCATATACACACAGCCTCTCTCCTTCTACTTCTTGGTATAACTTTTCTTCTTCACCCTTTGTCTGCTAGAAGCTATATCTGTTAGTATTGATGGAAGAGCAGAACAACATGGTCACTAACTCTCAGTCTCCACAGACTGAAAGTAAACTGAACAATGAAGTAGAGACTTTCATGGAGCCTGTACAAATGAATATAGAGCCCAACCAAGATTTAGATCAATCCGGGGCCCCCATTGGAAGAGTAGAGCTAACAGGAACAGATGTTCTTGTGAAGAGGAAGAGGGGTAGGCCGAGGAAATATGAAATGGTTGGTGAGGACGGAAATGTGGTGGCTTTAGTATCAGCATCACCCGGTACATATTCGGAGAGCTTACCAAAAAGAGGAAGAGGACGACCTAAAGGTTCCGGTAAATTGCAGCTCTTGTCTCCCTGTGGTGAGTTTGCTGCCTGATATATATATATATTCCCCGAAAACCCCTAAGAATATGAATTTAATTAGAGTTTGTGTTTGTTAATTTGTCAAATAATGGGGTTGTATTTGTTTCTGTGTCTTTCTTCTTCCACACGTCAATGGTTCTATGTATGTTGTTTTCTATTTGGTTTTCTCTCTTTGTTTCTATAGGTTCTTGATGATGATGATAAAAATAATTGTTGTTTAGGACAGGAATTTGATTTTCTTTTTTCTGATGTTGGTTATATTTGTGAAGAAAATCCTCATATCTATTTGATTGAGTAATTTTTATAAGTTTAATTATTATTCTATACAAAGTTATTTGAACGAACTTTAACATGCTATTTCCCAAAAAAATTCATTTATGTAAGCGGGTAGATTAGCATATTTCTATCTTCTAACATCTACAACTACTTCGTTTTCTGCAGGTGGGTTGTCTTTGGATCCGGCTGGAGGAGGGTTTTACACTCAAGTACTGACTGCTGAGACAGGAGAGGTAATTGTTAGATAGATCTGTGAGACGTCTCAAGGTCACTTTGATTTTAGTTAGTCTTGGTTGTTATGTTCTTTATTCTATCTGCCACAAGTTTTATGGCTTTATTTTGTTTTTTTTTTTTCTGCAGGATATTGTTCATAAGATACTTTCAGTATCTGAAACAAATCCTCGATCACTTTGCATTCTTACTGCTACTGGTGTGGTTTGTAGCGCCGTCATACGCCAACCTAGTTCTTATACTGGTATTTTGAGATTCAAGGCAAGATTCTCATAAAGTTGGAATCTTTGCAGTAAATCCTTTTCTTTAATTTGTTTCTCTCAACAGCGATGGATGCTATATATATTTTTAGGTGTGACATCTTTAACACAACTCGAACTCAGCACGAAGTAAACATGAGTAACTCGAGAAAAATTCGTAAATAATATGACTTTCTAACTCAAATAATAAACATGCCAGGTTTTAGAGTTTAAACAAGGGTGAGTCCATCCTGACATAACTAACTTGTTTAATGGTATTGTATGAAGAACAAAATCATTTCTCCAATTTTTTCCCTTTGCTTTGATCTGATATGACATAGATCTATGTAGAGTTATAAAATTCATTTTCTTGGTTTTGCTAGCATCTAAATGAATGTCCTTATATCATGCACAAGCGATACATTTAGTTTAGTAAAATGGATCTTACCTTAATTGATTATGTGGATCAATCAGGACATGGTACGGTTAATAATGATATTAAGTATGAAGTCATCAAACATGATTACATGTTAAGTTAGAGTTCATGAAAATTCAACACAAATCCAATATGACACAACACCATATAACTCGTTACCACCCTTACTTTTGTTCACTTGTGTATCTAAGTTACACATTTGTCATGTCTTGTGGAATGCTAAAACACGAGCAGAAATGTTTGAACCTTGTTGAATGAGGCATGACATGATTAGCAGCTAGAAAAACTGAAGAAAAAAATTGATGCCATACATATAACAGCCATCAACAATTTAACAATGAATTCTCTGTTCTCCGCTTGATGGTGTCATATTTTTTTTCAAATAAGATGTAGTACTTCCCAGCCATATATTAGCTTTTAACATTGAAGGGTAACTCTTTATTTCTTACTTTTTTCCTTCATGCAGGGCCGCTTTCAGATTCTCACTCTATCTGGATCATTTGTATACGATGCAACGCAAAATCGACAAGGAAAAAATGGTATGTTAAGCGTTGCACTGTGCCATCCTGATGGGAATATTTTTGGTGGTGCTGTTGCAGGCGCATTGATAGCTGCTGAGCCTGTTCAAGTAAGTTTCTTTTTTTCTTTCTTCGCTTTTGTTTCTTTTTGTGACTCTGGAAGCAGAAGTGGAATTGCCAATGTTGCTCTAAGGACTCTTTCAAGTGACTGAAATTATTTGGTCCACAAAGGTATGACAAAATGAATTAGTACGACAGTAACAGAGTGAAAATCAAATATTTGGTATTGAACTATAGTCTTTATCCAAGGTACTTAAAAGTGCTTGAGGTAATTGCTCAGGCTCATTTTGGGTTATTGCATTTATCAGATCATTGCTACCAGTTTTCTGCAAGAAACTAGCAACAACACCAGCAAGGAATTGAAAAAGAGGCACCCAGCGGAATCTTCTACCTTGACTAGTATGCTAGGCAATTCATCATGCTTGGCAATGGTTCCCTTACTAATGCCTCCACCAACAATAGTTCATGATGAGAGTTGCATTTCGCCTACATCTGCTCTCTTGGAATTTCCATCGCATAGTGGAGCAGGTAATGTCATTGCTGCAAACCATAACATGAACACTGCTACAGTTCCGGGTTTTGGTCAGAATGCCTTGCAGCCAATGCCAGATCCTACAACATCTCCTCACATTGCCACCTTTATTCCTTAGACATTGTAACTTATTGTAGATTTTGTGCTTTGCTTTTTATTGATAATGTGGACTTGGAGTTGCATGAAGATACTGTTAGACTTTTGTGGTAGGAAACAGAAAGGTGCCAGAAACAATGCACCAACATGAGATCAAATCTCTGAATTCAATTTTTACCTTGAGACTTTTCAATGAATATTGCTGCACCAAAGATATTATTTTTTAGGAGATGGTGTACACATTATATTATGTAGATGTCAACTGACCCAAGAACAGCATGTGTGTAAAAAGCAAGTACAAATGAGAATTTCTGTAAACTGGAAAGTCATAATATTATGTTCATATAATTTTTACTTTTCACTTGTTTCTTGAACAATTCTAAAATTCACCCATCTGATTGATGGATCATAAAACAATTCATGGGTAATGTGTTCATACATTAGCAAATAACCGATAATTCTTGGCATCGAGGCTTATTTGTCTTACAGCAGCAATTGCAGCTATAACGCCCAAGATTGAGAAAACCACAGCAATAGTGGTGTTTAACAAGAAAATGGGGCTCTTTTTAGAGGGCTTAAAGGTCAAGTTGTAGAACACAACAGGCAAGATGAAGTCAAGGGGTATGAAACCAAAAGCCCCAATAACTGAATTGATGTCCCCAAAAAATGGAAGCATTGCAGCTATGGTTGTTGCTAAGACAACAGACAGCGAGCGAAAGATTAACCTCGGGATCACATTGCGAGTAGAGAACTCTTTGCTCTTTGGATCCACAAATGCTCGTTCAAGCACTTCATTTGTTGGCTGCAGATAAACCTGTACCAAAGCAATGTAGTTTAGACTACTAGTTTTAGTGAGTGTTTGGTTCCAGGAAAAAGATTGAAAAGAGATTGAGGTGGTGTTTTTTGATTTCTTACCACACCAACAGCTGATAGTTGGAGTATGGTGAAAAGGTTGGTCATGAAAATGAACCACTTTGGCACCAAAGGTTTGCCGTCATCCAAGAAGTTGTTAAGTATGAGGCCTTCAGCTTGGTTACCAAATGCCCAATAGCCAGAGATAGCAACACTGGAAAAAGTCATTGTAACTACTGCATAACAAAGACATAATCCCTTGAACATCTTTCCCTTCACTGGTGGTGCTATTGTTGCCTATTAACAAAAGTTACATAATTATTAGTTCCTAAAGAAAAAACAAAAGCGGTTTTGGTAGCGATTGGCTGAAATGGAAAAAACATGGTTTCCCAACTAGATTTTAGTGTTTCCTAGAGAAGACTTGATAATCACTTCTCTAGACAGCGCAGGTGAATACACAATGAGCACTTGGGTTTTTACTAAGATGTTTTTGTGTGCTTCTAACAAAACCAATTAAAAACACTTCATTCATAAACAAACTCTCCCAAACAGCCCCATTTAATACTCGAATCCGAAAGAAAATGAAAGCAAATTCGAGGATAACTGGACTATTTTGAACCTGAATTTCTGGAATGATGCCATTGCCAAATGTTGTAGCAATGATGGCATTGGCATTAAAGACCCCAAAAACGCGATTTTGAGTGTTGCCGTTCAAGGAATAGTCCTTATGCGGCCCTTTGGAAGAACTTCCTGACAAAATATAAAATTATGCTTGCTAAGTTTTCATCTCATGGCAGGCAAGAAAATGCTATCATAAGTGAGTAGCTATTACCAATGTAGATGCAAGCAGCAGCGGTACAAACGCTATAGGCTAAGCAAAGAACAACAGACACCAAGTTGATGTGCCTCAGTGAGTGAAAAGATGGGATTTGGGCCAAAAACAGCATCAAGCATCCAAATATGATCACAAACTCGTAAAGCTTCATAGTCCCAGTTGGGTTTGACAGCAAGTAAACTGCCTGCAAAGAAAATAAAGCACTTTAACTAAATAACCGTGACAAATAGCATACTATTGATAAAAAATGGAGACATCTTAGGTAGTGTCGAAGAATTAAAATCACCCGATTGATGTGATACACATGATTTGTTGGTGATTGCACGTATCTGAATCTTACAATAACCTTTTGTGTGGCACAATCGAGTGAGTCGTACAAGTTAAGAGAAAGGGTTAAAAGGATTAATGGGATTACCTTCATGCATTGTCCTCCCAAAAGAGTACAGGCTACAACAGCACCATAGCATACGAGGAACTGACTTGGGCCAACAAAATAGCGACTCCATCCAGGCCCTGTAGAATCCAGTACAGTTTCAATTAAATAATGTCAACCCTTTTTATAAAAAAAATATTGAAAGAGACATAATTCATCATATAAAGCAAAATACAAGGGATACTCAATTAAGACCATCCTAAACCGGCCTCAACCATGCATAAAATCACAAAACAAAAACGTAGTGGATGCAGTGGTTCTGTAAATCTTCTTTATGTCTTTAGTTTCTTATTATTAGGTTTTCATAATGTGGCATCGATCTTGCTCACTATTTTGTATATCGATGTATTGTTTGCAAGGACCCCTATAGGTTTCAGTTTGTTTTCACAAAATCCATTTTCTTTGATTGTTCATCCAAAATTGATGATTTCATTGAAAATACACTTATGCAAATGACATAATTAACCTCAATAAATGTATATGCAATCTAATCTCAAAGGAAAATTTTGTCATTTAGAGAATTTTTTGTAAAAATCATCAATCTTTGTACAAAAAATAAATGAAAAAGAGTATTGTGAAAACAATTTAAAATCTTAAAGGGTGTTTGTGTAATTTCTAAAATCTCAAGGAGTTTTGTGAAAAATTAGAAAACATCATGGAGCAAGAGTGTAAATAACTTTGGAAATTAAACACAAAGAAACAAAGATTCAGACGTGGCAAGGAGAGAGAGAGAGAGAGAGAGAGAGAGAGAGAGAGAGAGAGAGAGAGAGAGAGAAGGAAAAAACAAATTTAGACAGCTCAAATGGCCAACCTTGAAGATGTTGCATAGCCAAAAAGGAGAAATTGACAAGGGCCATTACAGTTAATGGCAGACAAGCCACATTCTTTTTGCATTCAGTTTTTTTTTTCCTGACAATTTAAAAATGAAAGAAAAGGATTTCATACTGATATATACGTACCTAGAATGTCATGAGCCATGTCTCTGAATCGGAGATGGCGATGACCCAATTGAGCATTATGTTCAAGAACCAAAGAGAGTAAATTGTATGAATAGAAGGTCACGATTGCTCCGATTACCAAACAAAAAATCCCAGCCGCCCATCCAAGGAAGGTGAAAGCATACGGCAGACTCAGCAGCGCTGGAGCAACTATTGAAGTTGTCAAGTGATAACCGCAGTGCACCCATGATCCTACATCATCAATATCAAATTAATACCAAATTTTACTAATTCGCTTCTTCTTTTTATGCAAAACAATCTAACTATTAATTGTAAAATATGAAAATAGGCCTTTATCTAAGGGCGGAGCCAGAAATTTTTTTAATGGGTGGACCAGCTAAAATTTTTAATTTAAAATCTAATTATTATTTTTATTACAAAACTTACAGTTTCTGTAGTTTTTAATAAATAAAAGTATAATTAATTCATATAAATCATAGTTTCATTAAGTAATTTCTAATAAGCTTTATCATAAATATAAAAAAAAATACATATTAAATGCAACAACAAAAAATACATATTATCAAAATGAATATATGAATAGGTTGTGTGCTCTTTTACTTGCTTGATTATGATGTTAAATCTGATGTTTGCAGTTGGAATATATCTGTTAATTTTTTTTTCGCATCAATCAAATAAGCTTCACAAATGCAAAGTGCAAAAATATAAATAATTAGATTAAGATATTGTGCCCTTTTTAAAACCCTTTTCCCACCAAAGGTAGCAGAGAAAAGAATATTTTATTAAACACCGCCAAAAAGCAAAAAAGAATAAAAATAGACTGAAAACAAATAATATTTCCCTCTTCTGGAGGTCTAGCAGAAAAACAGAAAAAAGAAAGGAAAAAAAAAAGTCTTGTGGAAAGAAGCAAACAATCTAACCTGTTGCTTACACGTTTATAGATATGGTTTTGATGATCTACTTGTGGAAGGAAGCAAACAATAATTAAACCAATCAGACTGGAGCATATAGATATAGGTTTATTTTTGTCTTCAAAACCAGCCCAGTAGTCGTGGCTGTAGTTCTGCCCTTTATCACATCTTCAATCAACATGTTGACCACTAATCAATTTACTAAAATTCCTAATTGAAAATTCATACAAGCGAGAACACCAAAGTCATTTTTAAATTCTATTTTGCCATCCTAGGAGAGAGAAAGAGAATTATCAAAATTCCTAATTGACAATTCATACAAGCGAGAACACCAAAGTTATTTTCAAATTCTATTTTGCCATCCTAAGAGAGAGAAAAAGAGAGAAAATAAGAAAGAGAAAGAGAGAGAAGAAAAGTCAGTCTAGTGGGGTTATTTCAACCTTTTTTTTGGACGAAAAGGCTTTCATTGAAAACAAAGGAGTACAATCAGCCCTAACACTGAAGAGAAGAAAGAAAACTCAGGGAAAAAGCTAAACTCGCAGAGTCTAGAAACCAAATAATTTCCCCACATAAACAAAACACTAAACTATTACAATTGTGGGGGACTAGGTAGTCCATCAGAAGCCAGAACACGCACCAGGGACGGAGGTGGCTGATTAGTCCATCCTTGCGGACACACCGCCCTAAATCCTATCGCTGCAGTCATGTTCAACCTTGTGTGTGTATTCTACCATATATTGCCATTCGACATGGCACATGGCCAAATGGTCTAATAATAGTAGTCGTAATAAGCTATAATAAGCATAGTTTCTAAAATATGATAATAAGCTATAATAAGCATAATTTCTAAAATATAATAAGCTTAGTTTCAGCAAAAATGTATAAGTTTATTCGATATGTGCGATTGTGAGTGGCTACATGCGGTCAATATTGGCTTCTTCAATAAAAATAATATTGTAATTATTTATCACCTCATTAATGACGGTTACAGAATTTGAAAATTAGGTAGATAAAACTTACATATTAAATTTGACTGTTTAAGTGAAATTTATTAATAAATATAGAAGTTAAATATATACGCATTCATACGATACAGATAAGAATAATCGAAGTCGACTAGAAAAATGAAGTAGGAACCAAATGGTAAAGGACAAAATGAGGTAAAAAAACAAATATGTGAAAGACATTAATTAAGAAGAAGAAGAAGAAGAAGAAGAAGAAGAAGAAGAGAAGATGCCATGATAATCAAGATAAAGATAAAGAAACAAAAACTAATTAAAACAAGTTGTAAATCAATGATATAAATAAATAAAAATTATCTCTGAAGCGGTCAATACCTTTGGATTTAAGAACAAAAAGAGCACCAGCGTCAAGTTGCTTCTCCTGGTCATGAGCTTCTTCTTGGCCAATAACCTTTGCATCCTCTGAGCTTGGTGGCTCTGGCAGCGTCCCCATCTCTCTCTCTCTCTCTCTCTCTCTCTCTCTCTCTCTCTCTCTCTCTCTCTCTCTCTATACTGAAAAAGGAAAGAGAGCAAAGAAGTGGGAGAATCAATTCTGGAGATATTGTGTGTATATATAGCCGACTGGAATTAGAGTCAACGAGGTCCCCTTGATGATGCGCAACTTTTCTTCATCATCGTCATCAACATATTATTATTATTATTTTGGATGTAAAGGAAAAACAAAACAAGTAAAGTGGCTACGTATATACGTCCTCTACTGAACAGTCAAACTTTTGGAGCTAACATTTTGGGGAGAGAGAGAGAGAGAGAGAGAGAGAGAGAGAGAGAGAGAGAAGGGGGACGAGAAGGACCATAATGACCCTCCATACCATGATACCGACACGGATTTATTGGTTTTTTATCGAGTTAATTTGTATATAAAAATAGTGTGGGCAAATTAGATGACGCTGTCTGAGTTTAGATCTATGGTTATTCTAATTTTTAATCTTAAAATGATTCCTTAAATTCTGATTAGTCAAAAATGATTCCTGAATCTTTTATGAGTGTTTGAATATGATCATTGACTTGGCGTTTGCTAGCATTCTTAGTTAAACATCATATTGGGTCAAGGACTAGTCTTTTATTTTTATTAATGGGTTATCTAATAGAGATATGTTCTTCGTTTTAAATAAGTAGTCAGAAAAATGATCAATAAATATGACACGAATATAACATTATTGTACTTTCCTTTGAGCTTGCATGAGAAACATGGAACACAACTAAGGACTAATTTGGATATAACTTATAAGCTCACTGCTATTTGCCATGCCAATTCCTTGGGCGTAAAGATCATTTTGCTAAACTGTGATTGATGTAAAATGAGGAGTTTCAATATATTTCTAGTGACACGAAAGATTGATGTAACCGGTGTTGTTTTTTTTTTCTTCCCAGTCTAGCGACTCCATTTACCATAGCCTCTGCTATCTGACAAATCATTTGGTTTGGCATAGTTGAGCTTCAATGATTCAACAACCTAATTAAGGCGACTTAGTTAGATCTCATTTGGGTTCAATCGCAAATATAATAGTTGATTATCTCAGTTAAGTATGCTTATGTGCTTATGTATTGACTATCGTCAGTTAACAAACTCAAAGCAATAATGAAGATCAAGTATCATCTCTGCCTATTTGAGGAAGATGTTTTACTATCTTTTTTATGAATGAAATCTGATTTTCTCTATAAAGAAAAAAAATATCATCTAGTAGGGGTGGTCACAATCGGGTGTAATTCAGTTTAAGCCTCAAATTAATCAACGTTAACATCGCAATTTATATTGATTTCATTTACCCTTCATAATCATATTCATACCAACCAATCAATTGCATAATATATTTTGATTTCATGTAGCCTTCATAATCATATTCATACCAACCAATCAATTGTAGAATAATATAAAAAATAAAGCAAGAAGGAGAAAATAGGAAGATGCATAGTTTAACAAAGTTCCTTATCACTGTACACTGTCAGTGTAACTAGATTACGTCTGACAACTTCACAACCCAAAGCGTTTTCACCCACACAAAGAACAAATAGAGAAGGAAATAATACAAACTCCCTCTCTATATATACAAAAGAGAGCTTTCTGTCTTACCAAAGCGTGGTAGGTATTTCGACCCCAAAAAAAACGTGGTGGGTATACCAATTCTTCTACTCATATTTGCAAAACAAGAGGCTTATACATGAGGATAACAAAACCCTATGGGCACATGGCTCTATGGCTCTCACATGATCATTTACCTTAAAAGAAAAATGTTCCACTTCATATTGGACTCACACATTTAGAAAACCCAATAGAAATCAAGCCAATATTTAAAAGGCTTAATTACACTAATGCTCCTTAAAATTTCGATTAAATCCCACTTTGCCTCCTCAAACTCAAAATAGCCCACTTTCATCAATTGACCAAGGTTTGGTGACCCACTTTATTCCCTACCATCAACTACATCCAAAAGTCTATTAATTTTCATGACATGACATGGTGTTTTTGTAATTTTGTATACATAAATCATTATCCACCAATTGAGTCGGTGACATGACAAGTGGAGCCCAATTTTTTTAATGACATGGATTCCATGTTGACAAAATAAATAATAAATAATTCTTCAATTAGAAAAATTAAATTTAAAAAAAAAATCAAACCCAGCAGCATTTTACCCCTTCCCTGCGTATCAACCCTACCACCCAGTCCCCAGCAGCCTCCCCACATAGCCCCACCTTGAACTCCCCCACCTGCGCACCTCCCCAACCCTCAAACCCAGTAGCCTTGACCCACCCCACAAAACCTCTTCGATTGGGGCGCTTCGAAGAAATTAATGGTGGGAAATGGGTTTGAGATGAGGGAGAAAGGAGGAGGAAATGGAAATAAGTTTCTATCTTCTTCCATTTCTTCTAATTCGTCGTCTTCTTCAGGCTTTGTACTCTCCGACAACCCGAAAACCCACAATTCTAAGCCCGCCCACATGTTTCTAGAATTACTCGAATCCGGCTCCTCTATTTCGAAACCAGACCCACACACTAATAGCTCTAAGCCCACTAGGAGAGAGAGAGAGAGAGAGAGAGAGAGAGAGAGAGAGAGAGAGAGAGAGAGAGGAATATGAGAGAATGAGAGAGTGGGCCGGGGAGGATTTGTGGGTGAGGTTTGTATGGCTTTAATGGTGGTTGGAAGGGGGTGTGCGATTTGGGGTTGGGTGCTAGAGGTTGATGGTGAGCCGTCGCCTGGGGAAGAGGTGGTTGAAGTTGGGGTGAAGAGGTGGTCGGAGATGGGGTGGGGCTGCTGAAATTTCAGGAGAAAATTTTCGAGTTCTGGGTATGTGTTGTGGGTTGGGTGATTGGGTGGGGGTTTCGATCTAATTCGTTGCAGGAGGTGGTGGCTAGGTGATGAACAGAAGTTATATTTCGCAAGTGCACAAATTGATATCATAGAATAGCAAGCAAATACGAGAGTTGTTCCTACAGAGATTTGTAAAGTTTAAAAAGTAATTTCAAATATGAATAGCTTAAGAAAAATAGAAAATAAAAATGGAATATTAAAAGTACTAAAGTAGCCGAAAATAAGATCACTCAATTTTAATCCAAGTGACTAGTTATGAGAGGAGTTCTAGACAATGGTTCATTTCGATGTTGGAAGTGTGGATTATTAAGTTCCCGAAGACAATATTTTTGAATATTGGATAATGGTAAGGAGAGTTTTACTTTCAAGATTTGGCTTGTGCTCTTTAAATTTGAAGAATATATAACCAGATGGTTTAAAATCTTCAACGGCCATCATCTACGAGATCAGGGACAATGGTAAGTTGTTTTGGTCAAATAATCAGTATGACCTTTATCGTTATGGTATTGTTATGTCTTTCATAAATTACAAGGAGTGAATCTTTTAGCTCTAATTATACCATTTCACCATGTTGATCTAGTATATTTGTTTTGCTCCTTTCTGGTGACAAGTGTTATACAGTAGTCTCTAACTAGGCTTGAAATATGCCATCAAAGTCTGATAAGTGGGGCTGGAAGCATGTTACTGTGTTTGGTAGGTTTGACAAAGGAAGTGGTACCAAATAGTGGAAATGCAACCACTGTGTTTGTGCCCCAAATAGGCGCATCATTTGAACATCTTCTACCCAAACCCCATCACCATCTCGACGCACGGTAGACCGTGCTGGCACGCCTTCACACAAACGCACCGCATCCAAAAGAAGGACGTCACGTGTTCGCGCACATCCCCTCGGCCCGGAGTACCAAGCCGTGAGATTTGCGACGTCATACACACTGTAACCTACGTTATAATGGATCTTATTCTCATGTTAGAGCACACCTACTTGGGTTCTCTAGTGTTAGGGTGAAAAGCTGCCCAGCAATAGACAAGTCTTTAAGAGAAGCATTTCAGACCTTAGAGGATGAGCGCCTAGCTCATCAGAAAAAAAAAAACTTATGGATGTGCAATGCCTAGCAAGAGCATTCGGACTTTACGACCAAGTCTCTGTGTCACTAAAGAAGATATAGATGAAATAGTAGAGCTAGATTTTTTTATGTTCGTGGATTGAATGTCAATGTCATCAACTCTCCATGCTTTCATGACATGGCAAAGGCAATTGCTTCTTTTAGCCCTGGGTATGAACCCCTCTCAATAGATGAGCTTTTTGATTCTTTCTTAAGTAGAGAGAAAGGAATGATAGATAAATATGTTGAATTATAAGTTCTTGAGCTGACTTATTAGTTAGTTAAAACATTTTTCGTTTCTTTTAATTTTGTAAGCCAAGTGTAAACATCTTATTGGATGTTTAAATGAATGGTTGAGATCTCCTTGTGATGTAAGGGATCCAGCTACTGTGCCTAACAGTTATATTCCCTCACTCTAAGTGCTTGAGGTTGTAAGAGACTGAAGGAGAATGAACATTCCTCTGCTACACGTATAGCAAAGCAGTTTTTCTAATATTCTTCCTCTCGTTTCTTCTCTCCTTCGTCACTCTCCATTCATATACTAAAAACACTAACATGGCCTCAGAGTCAAGTTCAATCATCTGAAGCTGGGCGTTCAAACTATGAAGAAAAAACGATCGGGGTATTTTGAAACTTATTCAAAGCTCACGAAGTTGTTTGAGCTCGATTACTTCTAAATATGAAAACAACTTGTTTTCAGGAGCATTTGAGATTAGAAATGGTTGGATCTGGAAGTTCAAAGGCGAGAACTCTGATTTTCTCTGATAAGAACTATGAGTTCTTGAGGATTAAGATGGTGATCATATTCAAATCATATGGGTTATGGAATCTGGTAGAAAAAGGGATTTCAGTTTCTGATTTGAATAAGAAGAAGAAGGCATATGAGGAAACCTCAGAGGAAGAAGACGATGAGAAAGTAGCTGCAATTCTCATGAAGGATGCAAAAGCTATGGGTATTATCCAAAATGCAGTCTCCGATCAAATTTTCCCACACATTGCCAACACAAACTCTGCTAAAGCAGCTTGGCAGCTGTTATATGGAGAATACCATGGTGGAGATTATGTTAGATCGGTAAAACTCCAAAATCTCATACGCGAATTTGAATACACTAGAATGCATGATAATGAGTCTTTGTCTGCTTACCTTACTAGACTGAATGATCTGATTAATAAAATGAAAACATATTGTGAGACTCTCTTGAATGATAGGCTTGTTGAAAAGGTCTTGATTAGTCTTAGCAAGGTATATGATCCCATCTGTTGGTAATTGAGAACTTTAAAAGTCTAGAGACGGTGGAATTACAAGAACTAATTGCCATCCTGAAAAATCAAGAGCAATGATTTGAACTGCACAATGTTGATGCAACTGAGAAGGCTTTTGCCTCATTCACTGCGAGTCCAAAAGGCCAAAACAAAAATGCAGCTCGATCTGGTCCATCCAAGTTTCAAAAAAATTGGAATTCTAAGGGCAAACTGTGGGAGTCAAAAGGCAGGTCTCAACAGAACAATCATGCACAAAATCAAAATTTCAGTTCATCACAACCAGTAAGTCAAGAAATTGTAAAACCTCAGTGCAAGGTGTGCTCAAAGTACCATTTTGGAGAATCCAGGTATAAAGGCAAGCCAAAATGTTACAATTGTGACAAATTTGGTCATTTGGCTAGAGAGTGTACTGCAGGAAAGTCTGTGCGATGCTAACTGTGCAACCACTGAGACAAAAACATATGGGGAATGGTACATTGACAATGGCTGTAGCAATCATATGACTAGAAATGTGAATTTGCTTGTTGATGTGAAGACAAATGTGGCTGGCAAAGTGTAAATGCCAACTGGTGCACTTGTAAATGTGGCTGGCATGGGTTCATTGGTTATTGATACAACTAAAGGCAAAAAATATATCAGGGAAGTGATGTATTTGCTAGGGCTAAAGGAGAACTTGCTTAGCGTTGGGCAAATGGATGAGCATGGATACTTCTTGGTGTTTGGAGAAGGGATGTGCAAAGTGTTTGACAGTTTCTCAATGAACTGTCTCATTATTAAGGTTCCAATGAAAAAGAACAGGTGCTATCCTTTATGTCTATTAGTTGAAAACCAATTGGCCATGAAAGCAACTGTCACTCATTGCACATGGACTTGGAATAAAAGGCTAGGACATCAACATTTCAAATGGTTAAAACAACTGAGAGACAAAGATATGGTGCATGGATTACCTCAACTAGAAGAGAAAAATGGTGTGTGTGTGAGGGCTACCAACTTGGAAAACAACACAGAAATAGTTTTTAAAAAGGTCAAGCTCAAAGAGCAAGCATTCCACTTAAGTTAGTCCACATTGATCTTTGTGGCCCTATGAGAAATGAATCTGTTGCAGACAACAAATACTTTATGCTGATCATTGATGACTTTACAAGGATGATTTGGGTCTATGTTTTAAGAAACAAATATGAGGCTTTCAACTGCTTCAAGAAATTTAAGTCCATGACTGAACTTCAATCTGGATACAAGGTAAAATGCTTGAGAAGTGACAGAGGAAAAGAGTTTCTATCTTCTGAGTTTGTACAGTTTTGTGAAGATCATGGCATCCAAAGACAGCTCACAATGGCCCACACCCCTCAGCAAAATGGAGTGGTAGAAAGGAAGAACATGACTGTGATTGAAATAGCCAAGTCAATGTTACATGAGAAGGGAATACCTTACTTCCTATGGGCTGAAGTTGTTCACACAGCTGTATACATCTTGAATAGGTGTCCTATAAAGGCTCTGAATAATATCAAACCATTTGAAGCTTACAGTGGAAGAAAGACTGGTGCTGCTTATTTGAAAATCTTTAGCTCCTTGTGTTATGTTCATGTGCCAACTGAACTAAGACATAAACTCGAGCCTAAAAGTGTGAAAGAAGTGTTTGTAGGGTATGCAACTTGTGAGAAAGGTTATATGATTTATGATCCAATCTCCAAGAAACTCACCCTATCAAGGGACATTATCTTTGATGAAAAAAGTTCTTGGACCTGGTCAGAGAACTCTAATAGAATAGTGGCATCATTTAGAGATGGAATTCAAAGTGAACATAGTCTTGGTTTGGTGAATGAAGATGAGAGTACTACTCTATCTCCTTAGACTCAAATTCAACAAGAAATGAGTCCATTGTTATCTCACACTTCATCATAATATAGGTCAAGTGATATAAGTAGTGAAGAGAGGAATACTCAACCTTATGATCACTCACCATTGAAATGGAGAAGGCTAGATGATGTGCTTGCACAGTGCAATCTGTGCATCATAGAACCAGAGAAATATGCAGAGGCAGTCTTGACAAATCATGGCTAAAAGCTATGGAAGATGAATTACAAATGATTGAAAAAAATGGCACATGGGAACTAGTGGACATACCAACTGAGAAACCAGTTATTGGAGTCCAGTAGGTTTACAAAACAAAGCTAAACTTAAATGGTTTAGTCCAAAAGAATAAAGCAAGGTTAGTTGCCAAAGGGTATGCTCAAAAACCCGGATTGGACTACAATGAAACCTATGCTCCTATTGCTAGATTGGACACCATTAGAACTCTCATTGTTGTAACTGCTCAGAAAGAATGGAAGCTATATCAGCTTGATGTAAAAGTAGCTTTCCTAAATGGTGTACTTGTCACGCCCCGGACCCGGGGGGTTGGTGGAAACCCCACGCCTGGTGCGTGAGAAAATAAAAAAGTAAAATAAAATAAAAAGAAAGTCGAAACATAAAATAAACTTCTTTTTATAAAAATAGCTCAAATTAGAACTTTACAGGAAATAAATAAAGCTCTATCACTCTCATCTAATTCAGCCTCAACTGGTTTAGTCTTTTTCTTGCCCACTAATTCTTCTGAAAAATTAAACAGGGTGAGGGGTGAGCAATCACAGCTCAGTAGGGACATGAGACCTTACCATAGTAGATTGATCTAACTAAATTAAGTGACATGCAATCACACAGGGAAATATCACGTTAATAATAATAATAATAATAATAATAATAATAATAATAATAATAATAATAATGCATGAATGCTCTTCATCTACTCCCATTAATTCATATAACTGGACAAGCAGACCTGCACGTCCCATACCATGCTTATACCACTTGGTCCTGAATGCCCATTTATATGAACTAACACCCATTTCAATCATCCCATAATTCCCCTTTTGTTAGTCATATTGTCTAACTCCCTTTCGCCAGTCCCGAATCACCCAATAAAAACCATGTGCACTGTGGGATCCCTGAGACCTGGTACCTGCCAAGAGTTAGACTCAACTACACAAAAGATCATTCCCATTACCCTCTTTTCCATACTTTCTTTATCAACCCAAGAATTCCAGCCATCACTGATAACATATGATCATGTAAATATTAATAAAATAATATAATGATAATTAACAACACTTAAACGCCCAATATCAATAATAATCAAATAAGAATATCATGCATAATATAGTGCTCACGAAATTTAATTAAATCAATCTTTGCAAAAGGGCCTTAAGAAACCCCTACCTTGTTTCTAAAGCCAACTCCAAGTTAAGAAAACACACAAGCTACGACCTCTAACTCCTTCTGAGAAATTGATCACCACTTGCTTTCTCTTGTTTTCTTTCTTCTTTTCTCTCTCTCTCTCTCTCTCTCTCTCTCTCTCTCTCTCTCTCTCTCTCTCTCTCTCTCTCTCTCTCTCTCTCTCTCTATTTTTTTTCTTCTCTTTGCATGTACTACTATGCAATGTCCTGTGTTTTCAATAATCAAAGGAAATGACCCCTATTTATACAAGAGGCGGCAACTAAATGGTTTCCTATTGGTTGGGGTTGCAGAGCTTATAAATTTGGATAACTATTCATTGCAATTGGCGGCAAGACAAAAGATAATGATTCAAATACTTACTAGCCAAGTAAATTTTAGATAACTCTTAAAGCTATTGACCAAGCATTTGTTGCCATCTATAAGGAGAAATAGAATCAGGTGTTTTCATGCTATGCCATAGATTGACAACAAACCAAGTCTAAAGTAACTAGCTAGTAAGTGGACGTATCTCAAGCTAACTCTTTTGGCTTTATCAAAATATATATAGGTTATAAACTAAATATGTAACAAAATATTTAATTTCCCAATATATATATATATATATATTAAAAATACAGGATTTCACAATACTGCAAAAAGAAGTCTATATAGACCAACCAGAGGATTTTGTGGTCAAAGGCAAGGAAGACAAGGTGTATAGGCTGCACAAAGCTCTATATGGGTTAACACAGGCACCTAGAGCCTGGTATGGAGAGATAGAGACCTACTTCAGTCAGTGTGGTTTTGAGAAGAGCCTAAGTGAAGCCACCTTATATACCAAGACAAGGGAAGACAAAGGCATCCTAATTGTTTCTATTTATGTTGATGACATTGTGTATACAATAAGTAGCAAGGAACTGTTGGATGAGTTCAAGAAAGACATGATGATGAAATATGAAATGACATACTTGGGTCTTCTACGTCATTTTCTTGGTATGGGAGTGGTTCAAACAAGCTCTAGCATATTCATCCACCAAAAGAAATATACAAGCTCTCTACTGAACAAGTTTGGCTCAAATGAATGCAAGACTGTGACCACACCTCTTGTAGCAACTAAGAAATTGACTTAAGATAATGGAAGTGGAGCCACAAGTGAAGAACAATATAGAAGTATTGTAGGTAGTCTCTTGTACTTAACTGCCACTAGACCAGATATCATGTATGGCTCTAGTCTACTTGCTAGATTCATGCATTGTCCTACAAGCAAACACTATGGCACTGCTAAACATGTGCTTAGATATATCAAGGGGACTCTAGATTATGGCTTAGAGTATGTGAAAGGGAAAAACTCAATGCTGATTGGCTTCTGTGATAGTGACTGGGGTGGTTCAATTGAGGATAGTAAGAGCACATCTAGATATGCATTTTCTTTTGGAAGTGGTGTTTTCTCTTGGGCTTCAGTCAAGCAAAACTGTGTTGCATTGTCTCCTGCAGAGGTAGAGTACATAACTGCATCAGAAGCTATTGCACATGCCATTTGGCTTAGATTTATGCTAGAAGATTTTGGAGAACTTCAAACTGAAGCAACTCCATTGCAATGTGACAATACATTTGCAATTGCCATCACTAAGAACCTCGTGTTTCATCAGAAGACAAAGTATATTGATTGAAGATATCACTTCATCAAAGATGCTCTACAAGAAGGCATCATTGATTTGGTATACTGCCCTACAATTGAGCAACTAGCTGATATTGTCACCAAGCCATTGGCTAAGGATCAGTTCAATTATCTCAAGAGCATGCTTGGAGTTAAATCAGCTTAAGACTTAAAGGGGAGTGTTGAATTATAAGTTCTTAAGCTGACTTATTAGTTAGTTAAAACAATTTTCGTTTCTTTTAATTTTGTAAGCCAAGTGTAAAGATCCTATTGGATGTTTAAATGAATGGCTGAGATCTCCTTGTGATGTAAGGGATCCAGCTACTGTGCCTAATGGTTATATACCCTCACTCCAAGTGCGTGAGGTTGTAAAAGACAGAAGGAGAATGAACATTCCTCTGCTACATGTATAGCAGAGCAGTTTTTCTAATCTTCTTCCTCTCGTTTCTTCTCTCCTTCGTCATTATCCATTCACACACTAAAAACACTAACAAAATCTTTGGCTCTAGTTAGGGAGTCCTTACCTCACACTAGATGCACAATATTGTGTTTTGGTTGCTTAGAAAGCATGCTAGGCTGCTTCCACATTAATATATTCATCTCCAATCTGAGAGGACTTATGTTTCTGAAAGCAGTAGACATAGGTGATACTGATGGAGCAGACAATGTATTTGTAAGTGTTATTGATGATACTGTTATGGAAGTTGGGCCCAGCAATGTGCTTCAGATAATCTCTCATCTAGGCAATGCTGGCAAATTATCTGATTCCATTGTGTTGTCAAAGTTTCCTCATATATTTTGGTCTCCTTGCACTTCACACTTTATATGCATGTAGATGGAAGAAATAGCTGAAATGGACTTATTAAAACCTATTGTCTTATTATGTGCTAAGGAAATTGAGCAATGCATTACAGCATATCAGCACTTTACTCCTTGTAGGTTCAATCAAAATCTGAAGAGAAGCTTTGGTCCACTTTCTGTGAAGTTTTCACCTTCCTTCAGCATAGGATTTTTGAACTAAAGAAACCACTTCAAGAGTTGGTTGTCAGTGAGAGGTGGAAGCAATGGAAGATTAATATACCAGATGAGATTTCAAGTATTGAAGCTACCATTTTAAGGGATGATTTCTGGTGCAGTGCTCATCTGTTGCGATTATTTGAGCCATTTGTAAGATTATTTGGTACGCTTGATGTTGACAAACTTGTCATGGGAGATGTCTGTGATTGGCGGGTGCAGGCTCTTGAAGCTGTGAAAAGTAAAGATGTTGATAATGGCACACTGAGTCAGTTGGAAGAGCTAATAGAGAACAGATGAGATGCATTATTTTCTCCACTTCATGCTACTGGTTACACATTGAACCCTCGATATTTTGGGAGAGGTCAAACTAGAGATGAAATTGTAATGAGAGGTTGGAAAGCCACCCTAGATAGATATGAATTTGAAAGCGCAGACCGGCGGGTGCTTAGAGAGCAGCTCAACTCTTACTGGTGACTGGAGGGCTCCTTCGGAGATGAAAATATTGTGGATTGTAGGGATAAAATGGCAGTTGCATGATGGGAGAACTTTGGATTTGAAACACCTAACTTACAGACACTAGCTGTAAAAGTTTTGAGTCAGGTTTCAAGCATTGCAATGTGTCAAGAGAGATGGCAAGAGTATGAGGAGTTTACAGGTCAAGAAACGGCCAGCAGATTTGGAGTGGAAATGGGATTACAAACTCCTTATCTGTCCCCAAAAATGTAAGTTTATGCTCTTCAGCTGGAGCCAAGACATGGAAGGGTGCTCAGCTTGATCAAACAAAGGTGACTGTAAGAACCTGATAATCTTTGTTACTTGTGCTCAATATATTGTAGTGCATTGAGGACTGTATAAAGTTACGGATGTAAATCTTTGCTTTTCTGGGCAAGTTGTGATTAGGGTGATATTCAAAGAGTTCTTCAGCTGTCATATTGTGTTTGACCTCTCTTGTTCAAGAATTCTTTGCACCATGTGGAAAACACAAAATCTATTTCTAGTCCATGATATTGCTAATTGCTCACGCTTAATAAGTATGATTGCAAGACCTGACATTATGTTCTATGCATTGAAAAAAAAAAAAAAAAAAAAAAAAGAAAGCCCGGTTGGTCCTTGGACCAAATCCCTATCTAACCCATGAGTTGTTGATTGGTTAATGGGCCACTAAGTCCAACTTCTCTGCAGATCCTTAAATCCAGACAATTTCTCCTTTTGCTGAGTGGATCTTCTAGCCCTGATATTTTATAGACAGAGGTCGCCCTGATACTTTATAGACAGAGGTCGCCCTTCAATTTGTTCTATCATTTTATATCCTAATCTGCTGACAAAATATGCCGTCAATTCAGACCAAAAAATATATATGCCGTCAATTTGTATCTTTTAGCAGACAATAAGTTACGAAAAATCGGAATGTAGTTACACAAGTATTTTTTAAGTAGGTGTGTGCTACTGATAATAAGGAAAATGCTAGGGGTCAGCTTACACAGTAATAAAACGAAAAAAACTTTTCTGATACGGATATTGTGCATTCTCTATCTCACTCCTCATTAGTGATTGGAACATCGCAATAAGCCAATCTCATAGATATAACCAAAACTAAATCTGAATTTCTCATCGCATGTAAATAGGTTAAAGTAATAAGAATGCTAAAATATGAAGCACATGAAATGAAGTAAAAAAATGACATATCACTTAAATGAGGGGGCCTAGGGACTGCGTCCATACATATGAATTGTCCTCGTTTGCTAAATTCAAGAACATCTGAACATTGTTAGACCAGGGCACTGAGCACAAATCATGGCACAAATCAGTAGATACAACTTTTTTTGAAGTAGCTAGTGGGAAAAGCAACCGCAGCCCTTAGTTTTATAATAGCTATATGGAGGCTCAAGTATCTGCTTTACGTGGAAATTAAGCAAAAGCCAAATTGGCAGATTATGTATTTGGTCAAGCTATAAGAGAAAAAATGCAATTACAAGACTGAAAAGCGGAAACAGAATTGACAAGTAGACAAAAGACGGTGAAGACCATTGAAGATAATATGGAGTTAGTACTTAATGTGGCCACAATGTGAGAATAATGGTGGGGATAAAGGATGTTAAGACCTAATTTGTCACAACTTTTGAAGTAAAGAAAAAGCACCTATGTTACATACAAGTTGAATAATGGGGAATAAAGAAAAAGGAGAAAGGAAAAAAAAAACAAAACAAAAGCTGCTTGATTTATCAAAAGGGGTCCTAAAAGGAACACGCAACGCAGTGTTTGATGTACTAGCCTTGGTGCATATGCATATATGTTTATGCAATTATATAGGGGTATGTTACGATTTGGTTTATCAGTGTTATTAATGAAATACTTGGAGTTATAACTTCAATCAAACAGTGTCATCTAAAGTTCTAGGCTCATGGGTTGTTTTAGGGTTTTGGTTATGTTAGGTTTGCGGACTTTGTCTTGACTTCTGGTTAATTGTGGTGATGTGAGCTAGTAGTTTTAGTGCGGATTTTGTCCGTATTAGTTTTGTTTTTAGCATGTTAGTTTATTGCCTCCTTGGGATTGATATTTTAGATGTCTTGTTGATGTCTTTAATTGTATAGTTGAAATTTATCTAATAAAGTTTCTATTTGATAAAATTAAAATTAAAACAAAAAACCAAAAAACAAAAACAGTGT
Organism: Prunus salicina; assembly: GCA_020226455.1. NCBI lineage: Eukaryota > Viridiplantae > Streptophyta > Magnoliopsida > Rosales > Rosaceae > Prunus > Prunus salicina. Next base: position 27,439,786 of record CM035342.1, on the reverse strand, counting down.
CATCTAACTAACATTCATTCTGTTTTAAGTTGATCAAGACGGCATGTTACCAATTCATGGCCACTACCCTACTCATGTGACAATTAATCAAACTATATATTAAAGCCATAATAATAAAGCTCACGGGCCCTTTATACAGATATTGTCAAGTAATATCTATGACATCCACCTTCAAATCATACCATAATGAGAAGAATAAACTACTTAGATCGAGATGCCATTATTTCAAGCTGATCATATATTGATATGTTTGCGTTTTAATTTTTTCATGTGACAGTACGTGTTGTCTTAAGATACTGCAATAATGGTAATTAGGAACCCCCTAATTGGTTATTTTCCTCTAGTCATGGTATTATCAATTAGTGTGTGCTTAAATTCAGAAAAAAGCTCAAAAAGTACCAAAGTTGATAGTTCATTAGAGTTTATTACAAAAAGTACCAAATTGATAGTTCATTAGAGTTTATGTTAGAATAATGATGAGGAGGCTGATGTATGTGTTGATAACATTCATGAACACCTCAAAAATCCCAATGCCTTTGCTCTGAGAGGTACTGTTTTGTCCCTCATTCTTCAAACTTACAGGTTCATTTGCTATTTTGTGGATGCTTTGTCTCCATCGGTGTGAACTTGCATTTTGAAAAATACACAAATTATTGTCGCTGTGTCATATAAAGATGTCAAATTAATTAAATTATTGATAATATTAATTTCTAATTAATTACTTGAATGCATGATTTAGAATTACAGTCTGCCTACAACATTATAATGTGTTTAATTACTAGTCAATTAATAAGTTAATATGACGCAAAAATCACCGTCTCAACCCACTCCACAATTAACTTGACCTTATTTTTCTTCGGTCCTTCATTGAAAAATCATCTTTGTAAAAACTCACTCAAATTGTACTTCCATATGGATACAAAAATGACAAGTCATGACCCAAAACGTAACGATAAAAGACTCATCACTTAACTGTTGCATTTTTCTTGGCAGAATTATCAATCACCTAGCAAGACAAAAAAATTATGGCACTAGTGTGGTGAGCCAGCCAACTGTGCAGGCCATGAAAGGATCTTCTGTCAACTAGAAAATTAATTAATTAGTCTGTCTAAATCATTGTTTAATTTTAAAATAAAACAGTTTAATTGTTAGTATGTAGCTCTCACATGAAAATATGGGGCACCATATACACACAAATGATCTATCTAAAATCCATTGAATATCATTGGAAGTCTACTATTCGGTTAATTAGTCATGTTTAATTCTAAATTAATATTTAGAATATTCGAATATTTGATATAATTTCAAACTTGGATAATTAAGTCATTTCAACTTGGCAGGGTCATGACCATGAGCCATTGACATAAGAAACACTAGAATTGAAATGGTCACAAGCAAAATAATTAATTAATATTATAGGCCAACTTACCCTGCCACCACGAAATATGATTTGTCAACTTACGTTATTTAAAATTTCTTTTTTTTTTTGTCAGGGGGCTAATGTTAAATACAAATGCACATGGGCTACTAACTCTAGAGGTCACCAAGTAAATTTTTTTTTTGTCAGGGAGCATATCCACTAGAAAACCGATTAAACCGGGAACATATTGGTTTAATTTATTTTTTTGAAATCGGTGCATAAACCGAACTGAACCGGTGATTTCGATTTGGTGGTTGGGAGTGAGATTGTATAACCGTCAGCGCGCCAAATCGAACTGATTTTTTATGGGAAAATAAAAAATTATTATTAATATATACATGGCAGACATTCATTGGAGGTTTTTTACATACCCTACAGCTTGCCGCAACTGCCACTCCCACTGCCACCAACAACCAAGGATGACATATTGGGATGGAATACACAGTAGCTGCCTTTCATTTTGGTTTCTAATTTTTTGGAATGTGAACACATTGGCTGCCTCAGATTTTGCTTTTGTAATGTTATTGAATTTGAATGGAACATAAGTTTAATTATTTTGGTTTAAATTGTAAGCCTTTATAAAGGCTCTTTAATGATGGATTTTTTATGATGAATGTTGGGATTACAATTATGAATATGCGATGTTGAACGTTGGATGAAGGATGTTTTGGATTGTGCTAGGAATCTGTTACAAGAATGTAGGATTTGAAATGTAAATCAGATTTAGGCCTTGAATTTGGGCATGTTCTGACTTAACCTAAAAAATAATCAGGTCTGTTGCACCAAACCAAATCAAACCACCAACTATTGTTAACCGAAGTGGTTGGTTCCTCCACTCTTTAGTTCGATGTCAGTGCCATCTTTCTTGGAACCAAAGGCTACGGTTCGATGACCGTTTTGAGCTCGAAATCGAACCAATTCGGACTGAGCCAACCCTAATTGTTATAAAATAAAACAAAAATTGATTTGTTTGATGCAAATGTATAACAAGAAGAATAGGAAATTTGATTATTTTCCATTAATTGACTCACAAAATGTTAGAAAAATACAAATGAAAAAAGAATTCAAAATAAACGAACACTACTGACCAATAATAAACCACAAATATAGATATTTATCAATTGGGAATAATATATGATAGAAGCTTCACCAGTAGCTATATATAAATATATTTAATTATTGACCAAGATATCAACTTTTTAACTGGGCCTTTTGTGTTGAAACCCACCGACTAATTTCTCCTCTGAATGTGCTCATCCATCCATCCATCCATCCATGTGTTTTGTTTCTCTTCCTTTTACTTTAACCTCACCAAAAAGGTCATATGGGTTTTGTCTCTTCTTAATTTATCTGGAAAACGAAAGACATGCTTTTCTTTTGTGTCAAGGAAAATTGATAGTTTCTATCTCCTTCTCACCAGACACACTACCGAGAGAGAGGAGAGAGAGAGAGAGAGAGAGAGAGAGCAGATGATACTGATCAAGTTTACAAGACAAGAATGGTATATAAGGGGTAGGTCCCAAAAGCCCACTCTTAAATGGGGGGTAGGTCACAGTGTCTATCTTTTTGGCACATTAGCCTCTTTTGATTAGCTTCACCTTCCCAAAATCGTTTCAGGGAATTTTCCAGCATCCAAAGCGTGGCTAGATATTTAGGGTCATTTACCCAAATCAAATTAATTATCAGAGTAGTAGCTAACGGAAACCTAATACGAAATGCCATATACGATACGACAGACTATGACATAGTTTGTATCGTCTTGGTAAGGATAGCGCCACTCTTCAATTCAGAGTTTTAATATTTAGGTCCCATTTGGTTTCAACCGGGCCTAATAAATCAACAAACCCTCCTAAGATTTTAAAGAGACAGACCAACTACCAAATATGAATCAAATCTACCATATCATTTGACAAAAAAGAAAAAAATAGCATGCGCATTCGAGCATTTATTATAAAAGTATCTATACTACTAGTTATGCGGCCACTTATTATATGTTGTATTTTATTTTATCTTTCAAATGTGGCACTTTATTTTTTCTTTAATGCAAGCGATATTGAAGAGGAGGGATTCGAACAATGGAGAGATTATAGAATAGGACAATTGATTATTAATTAACACATGGTTTGGTCAATTATAATTTTGTAGCATTTAATTAATATTGGCAAAAGGGGGAGTATTAATTTTCTGACAAAAAAGAACAAATTAAAAAGAGAAAACAATCCACAGTTTTGACAAATGACAGACATGTGGATTCTGAAATTCATGTCATTAATGATCCACATGATTAAGAATTCCTTTGTGTCATTAGCAAAATTTCACGTTCCAATGTGTGCATGGCATCGCAGCAATCAACTGTTTTAAGAATGGGAAGCGATATTTCCATCGCTTTTTAATTCTATAGCTGTAAATCCAAACCCATCTCACCAGCTGTAAGAATAATTTTCACATGTATGCATGTACAGTGCACTTAGTTTAATCATACTAATATAGTTCTAAAATAACTTTCAATTTTCTAATCGAAGAAGGTTAAGCAGTCTTTTTTAAAACTATATACATATTGTCTTGACCTAAGTTGTTTAACTTAAATAATAGTATACTAATTTGAGTTCGTAAGGCCAACATTCTAATCTAGCGATACTTCTTTTTCTAATGATAAAAGAGGTCCTAAAGTCGAACTCTCCAATAAATAAAATATGAAAACCTTATTTTACATGCTATAAAGTAATGAACTCTCATAAACAAAATTCTTAAGAAATTCTTTTTTTTTTTTAAAGCAAAATTATAATGGTAGTTCTTATCATTCGAGTGGCCATGAATTTAAAAACACATGATCTCGACATGTTATGTTACTACACTATCAATTTCAAAAGCACACATTCATGCAATTCTATCTGCTTTATGATTTTTGTTGATAGATTACGTTTCTTTCGTTTAGATATATTTTATGTAGTCGTGTGTTTTTTTGACTTTTGCATGTTGTGCAAATGAACCCCAAACAATTCTTAGGGTGAATGGCGTGTGAGTTGACACAAGGCTCTAGGATGAAAACACGCCGAGGATTTGCCCCTTTTTTTATTACAAAGTGACTCGAATTTTGTTGATTATAACTAATTCCACATTACCAAAGCGGAAATTATAAAATAATTATAAAAAAAGTTGACCATTTAGATTATAATCTAAAAAAATTTGTACTATGGAAAAGAAAAACAAGTGGACTGACAAATCTGTAAAAAAAAAAAAAAAGCTTAAAAAACAAGTGGTCATTTTATTTTACTGCGATTTTATGGGCAAGTTTAAATGTCTATGTTGCGTTTAGTGACAAAATAAATAATAATAATTTCTTCTCCTATTTTCTCTTGTAAGGGTACTTTGGTATTTTGCAGGGATGCTAAGCTTGCCAGCTCAAGCTTAGCCCGATCTTCTTTTATTAATGGCAAACTATAATGCCGGCTCCTAATATTTGCAAACAGTCTCAATCTCAAATGAAGCAGACTTTCTCAATTGTTCTTTTGAACAAAAAAAGGACTGCTGCCTATGGCATAATTGCAATTTCATTTTCCACGACATTTTTGCACAATATTTTATGTAATTAAGAGATTGGATGGAGTGGTAATATATTTTTTTTTTACATCGGATTTTCCTCCGCTACGGGTTTTTGAAGCAAGACTTTGACAACGCCACATAAGTTGCATCCAAGTTCTAATAGTACTTGTAATCAATCGTTTATATCAATAATGTTTTCTTTCTTTTTTTGACACAATGGTGACAGTGTTTTATTCTAGGAAAATAAGTAACAGGTACAAAAAACCAGACTATGTCCTAGAGGATTAAGCGAGTATTTTACACCAAACGAAGCGTAGTGGTTGTTGGTCTACCGAGGTAGCCTACCTTCTCAACCACGAGCGGGAAGAGGTGAAGAAAACATTAAATCCTAGGTATATTTAGCTACAAAGATAAGGTTACAATTAACCTTAGGCAACAAAGGTTTTAAAATTTAATCCTTGAGCTATTATATAACTAACCCCAAGTATCTTGAGGCTTAGTTTAGAGAGAGTAGAAACTTTACCCTTGAAGCACCACTCAAGGTTAACATCATTGGAGTTGATCACCAATGAAAGTGATCTCTAACTTTTCAACACCAAGGAAGATGAAGGATATAATGCAACCTAGGAAGGAAGGATACTAGTGTTCACTTCCTAGGGTGGCTGATCGGTGCATAATTACATATCTTTTTATACCCTTATAACTTATGATTTGGTTATGTTTTTGAGTTAAACTTGTGCTTTTAATAAAGTTTGTGTATGTTTCAGTGTAATAAGCTTGAGACTCATTACACGCATTTTGAAGACAAATTAGCTCAAAACAGTGTCTGCAGATCATTCAATTTCACGGATTAACCTGTACTTGCTCAAGAAGAACCAGATAATGAGCCATACATCTTTGGAAATATACGGAAGTCTAGTTTCCGTAGCATTTTACGGTTCATGATTTTGAGTCTTCTAGAGGAAGTTATACATGATTTAGTAGATCAAGGTCAAAATTCGGCAGCATCTGCGTTACTGGGCCATAAATGACATTTGAAGGTCTTCCCAATTTTTCCTTGAGTTGGGCTGCATATGCTTGGAAAGATAAGACAAAGGGCTTGAAGATCCATATTTTTGTAGAATTTTATGAATGTATTAACAAGCCCAAAACGAACCCAAAAGAAGAGTACAATGCATTGTCATGCATGACATATGCATGATGAAGTGCACTATCTAGTGGGATTTGTTGGTGAAGAGTACTAGCCAAAAGATTGAGTTTCTAATTACAAGTGCTATCTAGTGGGAGTTGTTGGTGAAGTGCACTAGCCAAAAGGATGAGTTTTTAATTACAAGTGCTATTGGCATAGACCATATTTAATTTAGAATTTCAACTCCCCTAAGCCTATAAATAGTGAGTTCTCCAAGCTTGTAAACACACCCCTAGGGGGGAGCTCTCAAACATTTCTCTAGAGCTCCCCTCCCTTCTCTCCCTCAAATTCTCTTAGTTTTCCTTTAGTTCTCAATTGTTGTAATAAAATCCTTTTGCTAAATGTTTCTTTGAGTTTTTCTGAGTTTTTCTTAACTTTCCATTGTAATGTAAATTCTTTTCTTTAGCAATTCAAGTTTGAGTAGTTTCCAAGTTTCAATTATGGTTTTTGTTCTTATTCATTATGCTTATAAGTTAATATGCTAGTTTGAATGATTGATCACCATTAAGGCTTGCATGTTAGCTATCTTGGTTTGAATTAAGAGTAGACACCATGCTTTAATTCGAATTGAACTATGAATAGGAAGAGTATGTATGGACATTCGACAACAGGGATTAGATACATGCTTGGTTGTTTAAAATGTTCTTCTATGCTTAATGGGTTCCTAATGCTTAATTTAGGTTAGACAACAAATGATCAAGTTAGGGAATTAGGAACACAAGGTTAGGACCAGACACCATGGCTTAATCATACTTTAGCTAGAATCAATCCGTTAATCTAAATTGAACTTGGGAACTTATTCGCTTGGGTTAATTTCTTTTCTTTCTTCCTTGTTTGATTTATTTTTTTTTTTTTTTTCATTTCTGTTTTGTACAGGGAATTGAATTAAATCAATCTATCATCAATCCTCGTGGGATCGACCTCGCACTTACATATGCTAAACTACCAACGGCTCGTGCACTTGCGAGTATCACAAGTTGAGGATGCAGTTGAATCTATTTTGGTGCAGCTGAATCGACGCAACAGTGGATGATTTTTGATAGGTGGGAAGAGCTTGATACTGTTCTAACTCCTCTCTTGAAACTAGCTAAAAACCCTTACTTTTCTCAAGAGACAAAATTCACTTAAATAGACACACAAGGGAGGTAAACATATATGAATTTTATTTTCCAATTCATATTGAACAATTCTAGTTGCTTTCTGGCTATGCGAGGAGAGTTGTGCGTCAAATATTAGGGTTTAGGTTTCCACGTTCAGCCGTCATCCCCTCCTCCGCCTAACCACCCTCATTTTCATCCACGTTCAGGTCATTGCCTTTCTCTTCTTAACAGTGTTGAGTCGTTGTCGTCACTCTTCTCTTCAACTCTGGGGTGTTGGCCTTGTTGTTGTCTCTCTCAGATCCTGGGCATTGGTTTCGTCATTCTCTTTATCCACGATGCATCGGCGTCTTTGGTGGTTGCCTTGGTATGGTGGTTTTAGCAAGTCTACTCTTGCTATTATGCCGACAGTCTCTAAGTCAACAACAGTCATGCTACAAGTTGCTTCGTTGTGGGCAGCGGTCACAGTGGAGGTGGCTTTCCTCAAGCCTCCTCCATTGTTCAATCTGCAATATCAAGCCTTACCTTCACGAGAAGACGACCGTTGTCCAGAGATTTAGTGTGGGTGGCTCTTCACCTAGGGTCTATAGCTTTTATCCTTCTTTTAATGATGTTGGGCCAAGTTTTTGGCAACTAGGGTTGTTGGAAACCATCATTTTACCCATATTTACAGGTTTGGTTGGTTACTCTGCGATGGGAACTGCGAATCCGGGTGATGTTGGTGTTCTTTTTGACAAACCTATGGAGACTAGCCCGGTGGAGTCTCTTGGATGCCTTCCTTAATAAGTTGTTGGAGCATTCGTGGGCTTGGCATCCGGGGAATGCTCTTATGCCTGATCCCCGTATTCAGGTTAAGTAGCTAGGCCAGTTTTGTTATTGTTTCATGGTGTTTTCTTCATTCTCCCTTTAATTGATCTTTGATTCTCCGCATGTCTCAATGACTGTGTTTTCATAGGAGGTTTCTTTGTTAGTGTTGAGATGATAGAGCGTGCTTGGGGGTCAATCCTGGCATGTTTTGCAGTTAGTCTCTTCTTTGTGTTGCTCCTTGCAGATTTCACTTACTGGAGGTGGCTGGAGATGGTGTGCTTAGTTGTTGTTTTCTTCCTTCTTGGCGTATTGTGTACTATGTCGGATGTTCTCACTGTTCTGTGGTTGTGCAAAGGACTATGATTTCATAGCAGGACTTTTTTTACAGTTGGATTATGTTGTATTGTTCTCCTCGAAGGTCTTTGCATCGAAGGTATATGTGTCAATTTGCTATTTTATTTTATCTTGCTCTAGCACTGGTCCTGCTGACCGTTTCAGACTCTTTTGTTAGTCTATGATATGTGTGGTATTCTTTCCTACCCTGAGGTTTGTCCCTCAGGAAGGTTTTAATGAGGCTACTATTTCGTGTTGTTCTATGTACACTACTTTGATTCAATGAATGAATTCTATTTCTAAAATAAAAAATAAAAAAAATTGACACACAAGGAGGAGACCAAAGGCTCCCCTTGGTAAAACTGGCCATGGGGTCTCTATTGGCCTCTTGGGCTTATGTGGTCATCCTACTATGTTCACATGTCTTAACTAACGCCTTGAACCCGCTTAGTTTAGGCCCAAATTACTCTTTTCCCGCATTATCTTAATTAATTCAATCTCCATTGAATTAATAAGTTTATTTACATCATATTTATTTTCATCTAACATTATCAGTGTGCGGTCCATTAGGTTCTTAATCGATTAGGCAGTGGGTGATCCAAAACTCTTTATTGATTGATTGTGAGTTAAAACTTCCTTTTAATTGTCCCTTCTTGAGAACAAGATTCTCTCTTTGTTCCCAGGGCTTCCACAAGCCGTGATGGCGTTGAGCAATTTGTCACGGTTGCCCAAGCCCATATAGAATGGGGTTGTGAACCTATTCAGTTGAGATTGCCATGCAATACAATCCTTCTCTTAATCCATGCTCTTGATCATGCTAATTAGGGCATGAAATTCATGTCAAGCCCTTAGCGTGATCTATAGTTTCATGTGATTCATTGGAGCATGATCATAATCTCTATTAATGATCTAGCTCGTTGCTTTAGCCAAAGACTTTCGAGTCACATCTTCTGATCATTCTCCTTCTTTACTGAAAGTAGAAATCCCTTGTTGTAAACTCACATGTCTCCATGAATTGATCATGAACCTTCGTCATATCTTTGGGTTATGCCTAGAGGAACACAACACTTCAACATGGCTAAGGGCCTACAACTCTTCCATGAGACAACTCGTGGTGCCTCAAGTCAAGACTAATTTGCACTATTCCAACTTGAGAGATCTTGATTGACATGTAAGTTAAACTTTCATTCAAGTTCTCTTTGTTGATCACGTTCGATGAATTCATTCTCTAATGAACACCCATACACTTATCTTAGTATCTCCACATAAATGACTCGAGACCAATCATCCTCTTGATTGAGCAGATACAATGCATGATGGTCTTTGTGGGTTATCAATGTGCAGTTGATTATCCTATGACCATGAACAGTTTAGGATATGGACATGATACCCTTAAGATCATATCTGTAAAAACTACAAGTTACAATCCTCAAAGAGAACATCGGAAATACAATCTGGTGGCTCTTCAAACCAAGAAATCACAGTTCGCAAATGTAAGGAAAATTTGGCGAGGCAATGGGCTACACCATTGACAGTACGGCTAGTGTAGGTAAGATTTATATCAATAACATTTTCTTAAAGATTAAAAATAAAAATAAAATCCCTCAAAATTTGACAGCATTTAAACTTCTTTTATTCATTGACTAAATTACCATTTTTCTTTTATAACGAACGATAGTATTTTATTCATAACATGAACAAAAACAAGTACAAGGCCACTATAGTGCAAAAGATGGATAAATCTTCATCAATGACCAAACGTAACAAGAAGTTAAATTGATATGGAGAGAATTACGCACAACCCACAAAGTTATTAAAATCCCTAATTTTGCAATCAAAAGCACCCCTACTCAAACCTACAACACAACTCCACCGCCTAACGGCAGAAACAATATATCTGTATCAAAAGCCGAAAGCTAATAAGAAATGAAGTTTCCTAAAGAAAAATAAAATAAAACCGCAACAACAGAGTTATATCTTATCAAAACCTGTAAAGCTAATAAAGAAATGAAGTTTCCTAGAAGAAAAAAAAAATAAATATTAGCAGAGAATCATTACAAGAGGTCCCAAGTTCGAACCTAAATAATAATATACTAATTTGAGTTTATAAGGCCAACATTCTAATCTAATGGTACTTCTTTTTCCAATGTTAAAAGAGGTCCCAAGTTCGAACCTCACAATAAATAAAATGTGAAAGGGACTAGAGGATAACAGAGAGGATAGGAGGAGAGGATAGAGAAGGGGAAAGGGAGGAAGGCCATCATTCCCCGAAGGGGGCTGCGACTAGGGTTGCTTTCCTTATGGTTTTCTCAAAGAGGGTCCCTCTTACATTAATTCTTTTTTTATGCCGAAACATTAAGTTAATGTGAATAATTGATTTTTTTGGTTAAATATGTGGACCAATAATAATTTTCCGAGGGAAATGAAAGAAAATTAATGAAGTATTATTTAAAGCAAGTGGTGTATAACAAAGAAGGAAAATATGGGAAAGGTAAGAGTAGTTCTCAATATCTGAAGGCTTACAAGTGTCTTATTTATCTTTAATGTGCATACTATTTATAGACATAGGAAATACATCATTATTGACCACCCATAAGTGGTGGTTACAAGGCATAATTATAAATGATAAGTATTGTAAATATAGTCTTTACGATGGGCATCCATAACCTATGAAGTTACAACAGTAAGGAATTTTTTTTCTGCTCATTAAGCATATATATTTACATTCTCTTTTTCTTTTTTTTCATAAGTCAACGGGCAATTAGTTCAATGGTAAAAAAAAAATATCATAATGACATTAGTGAACTACAAAATTTAGATAACATAACGACGCATGCATATTGTTTCTTCTGAGAATATGTTTTCTTGCAAGAAGTTGCGCAGGAGAATAATGCAAGATTGGGGCCATTTCAAATACACACCTCCTTATCAATGTGATCCCGTGCAACTTAGAAATGATGATAAATGGCTCTTTAAAGTTTAAATTATTTACATTATTTTTGTACATATATCCATGCTTGTCTATGGAAATATTGAACATGATGTTGTTCCCATTATCGTTTGCTCCTAGTAAGGTTGGGAAATGGAAGATCATTCAATTATTATTATGCGCAAAAAAAAAAAGAAAAACACTAAAAAAAAAAAAGAAAAAAAAGATGTCCTATTGTTTACTTTTTCAAGTGCGAAGAGATCCATGTCAAAATCATTTTCAGGAAATTTGTTTGAGACCGTTGTTTTTGAGGGAAACATGCATGTTCTGTCTTCATCTTCTTCTTTCCTTAATTTTTGACTTTCAAGATTTAGGTAGTTTGAAATAAAAATCATAAATTAAAAAAATAATAATAATCTCTAACAAAATTATATAACTACCGATACCTACCACAGTCTCCTGTCATCAATCAATCATCTATATTTTTGTGGAATTGAGAGAGATTGCCATAAATTACTCACTCCTTTCAGCATCAACATATATCTATATATATTAATAAAATAAAAAAAATAAAGACTTTAATAAAAAAAAAATTAAGCGACTGACTTTCAAAGACTTGTCAGATTTTTAATAACTTTTATAAACTTATGTATAGTCCCACAACTAAAGATGTCCGTGGGCATTTTACATTTTTCTAGGACCACCGATATTGCAGTTAAATGATCATAATTGTCTATTTTAGGTTCTGCTTTAAGAGTCATCTTTGCATAAAATCATCCATATTGAAAACTGTTTGGGTATATATATATATATCTAGAATTTATCAAAGGGTTTGCAAGAAAATAATATACCCAAAGTAAAGAAGAGAAAATAGTAATACTAATATGAGTTTCAAAAACAAAACGACAAAATGTTGACAAAAAGAAAATGAAGAAAAACCTCGTCCAGTGCCATTATGGGCGGAGTGATTGAATACAACAGAAGCAAATAGAGCCATTTTCACTCCATTAATGCTGATAGAAATAAGGCTTTCAAAGTTGAATTGAACTTGGACACTGCAACTAGTCTTTGAAGGTTGAATGACTTTCTCTACTACGCCAGTCATTCAGACAATTCACTAGGACTTTGAATCAAGGGCGGAATCATGAATTTTTAATGAGTGAGCTAGTTACAACTATTAGCTTAAAATCTAATAGTAATTTCTTTTACTAACAGTTTTTATAGTTTTTCTAGAAATAAAAGTATACATTAGATTATATAAATCACGCTAATTGTAAACACAAGAAAAAAGAAGAAGAAGGAATTAGAGCCATATTATTCACGAAGGGGTGAATTTTATTTAGAAAAATGCTTCTCTTTTGGAGATACGTACGTTAATGAAAAAGAATTAAAATTGATGTTTGGGACAAACTTTTACACCAAATACAAAATGTGGAAGACCTTTGACTATACCTATTGCTGTGTTAGGATATGCAGTTGTATATATATATATATTTTTATTTTTAATTTAAATATTAGGCTATATATGTGTAATTAATTTTTTTCCCCAAAACTTTCCCTAGGCTACAATCCAGGGCAAACCTTGGGCTAGTTCCGCCCCTGCTTCGAATCAGGGGCGGATTCTAGAATTTTTTGGAGGAGGTGCAATATTTAAAAGATTAAGAACTGATAATAAAAAAATTTAGACAATCAAATGCCCTTATAATTAATCAATATTATTATCTATTCATAGAAAGAAAAAATAATATTACAAGCAAGCTACAATTGTTGTCGACTTTAATCAATATCAAAAATTAATCTAAAAAAATATCAATATGAATTAATCTAGTCAAAATAAGATAACAATTTGATTAACACAAATACAGAGAGAAAAAAAAAAACAGAAGGAAAAAAAACAACAAGAGTGAGGCAGTGGCGTGAGAGACGTCACCTTGGATTGGGTTTGCAGCAGCAAGCAATTGAAGAGCGGCTCTTCAAGTTTGAAGAATTAGGATTGATATCTTGCAAGAGGACTCCTTGTATACACTTTTGCTTTTCCGTGGAGGTAAGGCTATTCCATGAGGTTTATTAATATAATTTTTTTAAACCTTTGGTCCAAAACAACATCGTTTGGGCCAGGAGTTTGTTTTTTTTAATTTTATTATTTTTAAAAAAGGCGTTGCACTGCTCGCAGCAACACAACAATGCAAAATAGAAGCTGCACTCAGGCATTTCCACAAGCAGTTGGTGGGCAGCTTCAACGCAGACCAGAGGAGCAAACTCCGCCACCTCTAAGGTGTTTTCTGACGAAGAAAGGTGCAGTTGTACCTCCTTGTGCCTCTGTAGGTCCGCCACTACTTCAAATCCTTACACATAGATTTGGATTTTAGGAAGAAAAAATAATAGTAGTAATTAACGGCATGTGTATGCTACCAAACTTATTTCATGCAATGATATGATACCATAATGGGTATATTGATCGAAATGTTATCATATAACACATGCATATATCAAAGAGTTTCAATTGAAGGATCCCTTAAATAAATTTATTTGAGGGACAACATTATAGGGCTCACATAAACCATCTATTTTGTAGATATCCATTCAAAGATCATCTCTACAAAAAATCACTTGAATTTGATATCATTTGTCCACTCAATTGAATTATTGAAATTTAAGTACTTTTTTGAAGTACCGTGCTCATTGATTTTGTAGGACATAATTGGATATCAAAATGGTTTCTGCTTTGTCTAATTTTTTGCAAGGATGATCTATGAATGTAGACTTAAAAAATAGATGATTTGAATCATTGAAAAAAAATTCTCAGGGGACCTTAAAGGGTAGGGCCACTTCAAGCCTAGAAATGGCTCCACCACTATATATATAAATATATTAATATTAGAGGGAATCAAATGCAGAAACTATCCTAATTCTAACCCATTAGGCCACTATCCTAATTCATAAACAGAGGAAGAAGAGAAAAAAAACACGAGTTATCTATATGTAAGGGTGGATTCGGTTCAACAATCGACTCGAGTGAGGAAAGCCGATTACTGAACCGAAGAGAAGCGGATTGCCTATGCATAAACTATCCTAATTAATATTCCTCATATTTCCAAGCCTTCATCACCGGGTAGAATTCCTGATAATAGGTACTTCATTTTTTATGAGCTTCACTAACGAATGCAACTAGTTTCTTCTCTTGAGACAATATAACACCTATACCCAGTCCACTAACAACACATTCAACCTATCTTCTATAGAGAAATTATGTAGTGAGGGTGCCATATATGGACCACTCATATGGACCTCCATATTAGCCACAAGATTATTTCATCTATATATATAAAGCAAAAGGCAGAGAATGGTGAAATATTTAAAATACCACAAAATACCCTTGGTTAATTCAAACATTAAGAATTGAAATTATTAATTAAATATGGACAATATGGTAAATTCACTTTTTTTTTTATATTAAAAAATATTAAATTTTTTTAAAAAATATTAGATAATAGGTCCTACTTTTATGGAATATAACTACCCATATTATCTTTTCTTAATTCTAAAATAAATAAATAAACAAAAGAAAAAAAAAAAGCCAATTGGCACATGCGTGAGCATGTGCCAAGGGGCTAGTTAAACTTAAGTGAAGTTACTATTCAGTTGAATCATGTAACTAATATGAAGGTTCACATCAATGGTCCATATATGGCACCATCACCATAGAACGACTCATCTTATATATCCCATTTTATTAAGGGATCCCTCAAATAATTTTATTTAAGGGACACCCTTTAGGGTCCCTTAAATTATTTTCAACGATCCAAACCGTCTATTTTTCAAGTCTTCATTCATAGATCATTTTTGCAAAAAATTAGACAAATCGGAAAACGTTAAGACATCTAATTGTAACAAACAAAATAGACGAAGACAATGCTTCAAGAAAAGACAAAAATAACAACCATATAATTGTGGTCAAATAGTTTCGGATTCAAGTGATTTTTTGCAGAGATGATATTTGAAGAAATATATAAAAACTATATGGTTTGGATCATTAAAAAAATAATGTGTGGTGAGCCTTACAAGGGTGTCTCTCAAATAATCTTATTTGAGGGATCCCTCAATTGAAGGGGAAATCGAACACAAGACCTTAGTTGTAGGGGTAACTTCTCTTAACCACTTAAGTTACAAGCCCCTTGCAAATATGAGATTATTTTTTCAATCTTATTTCAAGTACTCATGATTGAGTAAACAAGCTAACAAATATTTAGTCCTAAACAAGCTAACAAATATATCATAAGTTCAAATCTCGTGGCTAATAAGTATTAAACAAACTAATATTTAATTAGTGATGGAAAAGAGAAATCAAACTCATGTAATTAATCTCCCATTATGTTTAGCATGGACAAGAAAAGTATTATTACCAGTTACAACTAGCAAAATAAAAATAAAAATCTTGAACCCGACTTGTACTCAGAGTCAGAGAATATGCTTGCCGCATATATATTGTGTAAAAACTTGGACCACAAGAGTTCATATGAGTTCATTATAAAATGTTCGGTTGTCCTTTTTTCTTTTGTAAAGGCAAAGTGAGAAACACTCACAAGGCTTGAACCTTAACCAAACCCTTGGAAGTTGCTTTGCTGGCCAAAAAAATCCCCCTTGGAAGTTAATGGTTTCAAGTGTGGCTAAAAAGGCACTGTAAAATTTGTATTGAGTGTCATTTAGTTGGGTTTGTAGGCTTTTATTCTTTTGGCCGGAACTAGACTCTAAGACTTACTTGGCGGTACCTAACATTTTCAGAGACTCATGAGGTTCACTCTTGTAAAGGAGAAAAAGTTAAAAAGTAAGTACAACTTCTAAATTACCCAACTCCTAAAAAGATTATGGCTATTGACAAAGAGGTGGGTATAGCTACAACCCAAAAACATAAAAGGAATGTTGAGTCTATTCATCCATTACCAATTAATTTTGAGTTGGATCTTGTGCATCATATTTCAAGCCAAAACAACTAGATGATATTTTTACCAAGCAAATGAAAGGCTAGGTTGTTGTTAAGCTCAAACATGTTATTTACTACTTTCCCATTTGCATATC
This sequence comes from Prunus salicina, assembly GCA_020226455.1. Lineage (NCBI taxonomy): Eukaryota > Viridiplantae > Streptophyta > Magnoliopsida > Rosales > Rosaceae > Prunus > Prunus salicina. The sequence goes on along the minus strand of CM035342.1, from coordinate 27,423,392 downwards.
TTAAAAATAAAAAAAAATTTCTATTTGTCATTTTTTTCTTGCAAAGCAGTTTCTCAAAAACCGTATTTATAAAACGTTATCGGACCAACCCTTAGAGTTCGGTCTCTCTTTGTTTATCTCTATTATTCTCAAGGATCTCCTGATTGGATCTCAACCATTGGTAAATCAGTCATACTAAGACTTCAATTCTTGTTTCTCTTTAAATAAGTCAATTGCAATAGCGAGATAAGCTTAGGATTCATGGCCAAATATAATTTCTAACAACTTATTCAACTATTTATACGGACTAATGTGAACTTGATGTTACTTATTCATCCATATTATCACATGTCCATGTACGGTGATCAATATAATGTGTTGAATGTCAAGTTCATCATTTAGGCTAGAGATATGAGATCAGATTCGTAGTATTAGACCGGCTTAACAACGAGGTCTGCATTTATTAAAAGTTAAGATCATTCTTGAAGATTTTACTCTTGACAAAATAAGTAACACGTTAATGTTTTCTTTTTTTACCCCAAGGAAATTTACCTCTCATAAGTCAGAGCAAAAGGTAGAAACAAGCTTGGAAACTGTTAAATAGAAATTCAATCACATATAACGCCGTGATATTATTTTGCACTGATTTGTTTTCTATTTTAGGAAAACTAATTATCATATCATCGCAGTATATTCATGAGATCTCCAATAATTCAATGTGGAATTCAACTTTAGAAGTTACTTTTCAAGTCAACTTAGCAATGAAATTATAGTTTTACCCTTGTAATTTTCCAACTGAAATATTTATAAACCAAAATAATTTAAATAAATAAAAAAGATTTCACTGCTTGCACATCTAACCAAATATGGCATGAGCTCGGCGACAATGCCAGAGTAGCTAGAAAGGGAAGGAGGATAGGGGTTTTATTTATTTATTATTTTTTTTTATATAATAAATAAAAATTATTGAGATGTTCTATTATTGAGAAATGACAATGCTGCCCTTTTGCATTATTATTATTGTTTTTTTGTTAGAATATATACCTTGTAATTTGCAACAAGCAAGTAAAAGCTGGACAATAATGAAGTCACTCAGACTTGGAGTTGGAACAGTTAAAAGTGTGAGGATTCTCTTGATTGCAAAAGGATATCTACCTAAAAGAGAGAGTGAATTAGAATACATATAGTCTGAGAAATAAATAATACTAATAAATAGAAATAAATATGAAATTCCAAGTAGGGCCAAAACTGACTATAAAAGACCCCCCCTTTCTCTCTATGTGTCCTTCATACTCTCTCTCAGCACTCACAGTCCTGTCTCTGCTTCATTTTGACAAGAGGCAGAACAAGTTAATAGTTGGCACAGATCTTTGAGAGAGAGAGAGAGAGAGGGGATTAGAAGAAGTGAAAGTGTAGATTTTTTGTTCTGTACTTTCCACTTCTGAGTGAAGAGGAGAAAACAAGAGAGCCAATCTGTATTGCCTCGTAAATTTCCCTCTCTGGGTTTTTTTTTCTTCTTGAAATCAAAGGATTTTTCAGCCCATTGTTTTCTGTCTTGCCTTATTGAAGAATTTGAGAGCCGCACTTTAATCCTATACAAAACCCACTTCCCCACATTGGTCACATTTCATTTAAACCAAAAAAGTGAGTGAAAGATCTGGTAGTTAGTTTTGTTTTGTTCATTATCTTCTCATCTCTTGCCTTTGCAGAGTGAGAGATATGGCTGAGACCACAACCAGAGTTCTGATACCAGAATCATTTCAAGGGGGCACATATGACATTGCAGGCCAAATTGGGCTGATTTGGGAGCTAATCAAAGCGCCATTGATAGTACCTTTGCTCAGAGTTTGTGTCTACATTTCCTTGGCCATGTCTCTCATGCTCTTCTTTGAGAGGCTTTACATGGGAATTGTCATCATTTTGGTCAAGCTCTTCTGGAAGAAACCAGAGAAGCGCTACAAATATGAGCCCATTCAGGAGGACCTGGAACTGGGCAGCTCCAATTTCCCTGTGGTTCTAATCCAAATCCCTATGTTCAATGAAAGAGAGGTACATGCTGCTTTGCTATCAAAATCTCTCTGTTTTTGTTTTTGTGTGTTCTTAGATTTCACAAGCATTGTTGTGTGCTGTTATCCGTTTGTGAGAGAAAAAGCCTTAAAAGTATGGTGCTTTTTGTGTGTTCTCATGGTTTTTTGGGTCAGGTCTACAAGATCTCTATTGGTGCTGCATGTGGGCTTTCATGGCCGTCCGATCGTCTTGTGATCCAAGTCCTTGATGATTCAACTGACCCTACAATCAAGGTAAACTTTCCTAAATTCGGAAAACAACCCATCATTTAGATCACCCCACTAATTATTCTCCCGCATTTCCCGTTAAAAATGTAATCTTTTCTTCATCATTTTTCCTTCCAACCACCACCGCCAACAAATCTCATCATTCTAGTGACAAGGGTCTTTTCAATGTGTTTGTTAAAAAGCCACAGAGAATGAAGTAGCCCAATTATTGAGTTTTCTGGCGTGACCCTTGTGGTTTCTGACATGGGTTTTGTTTCATTTTGGCCATTTGACTCGTCGCATTAACAAAATGGGCAAGTGGGTTTTTAATAAAACTATCAAAAACTGACGTTTTTGCAGCAAATGGTGGAGCTGGAGTGTCAAAGGTGGGCAAGCAAAGGCATAAACATAAGGTACCAAATCAGAGAAACCAGGGGAGGCTACAAGGCTGGGGCTTTGAAAGAAGGCTTGAAGCGCAGCTACGTGAAGCACTGCGAGTACGTGGCCATCTTCGACGCCGATTTCAGGCCAGAACCAGACTATCTCCGGCGAGCCATCCCTTTCTTGGTCCACAACCCAGACATTGCCTTGGTTCAAGCTCGATGGAGATTTGGTAAATTAATTATAATTTCATTCATTTTTCTGATTATTATTATTATATGTTTTTTTTAACCTACCCTTCAATTGCGCTTATTAAATTTTTCATAGTGTCGGTGGTCTGATTTTGTGGATTTTTCTTTTTGTTTTTCCTTTTGGGTATTTATTTGGGCTTTTATTTTTTATTTTCCGTCGGCGGGATCAGTTTGTGTGTATAGTGTGCATGGACAATGGGTCTTCCAGAGTACAACCCATCAATCACGGAGTCGGGCCCACACAGAGCAGCCCTTCTTGGCCATCTCTGATTTTGACACCTGTTTGTCTGCTAGCCCTTCATCAAGGGCTGCTTGGTACCCACGTCTGGAAATATTAGAAAGTACTTGTCATGGACGGAAAGGAAGTGTGATTCATGTTCAATTTGTCAGTTTTATTGCCATTAATCCGTGCTTTTCTCTTCTAGATTACGTTTTCATTGGCCAAATGCAGAAAACAAAAAAAGAAGTCCAACCATTTTATTTTTGGACTGATGTTTTCTTGTCATCTAGCTTCTTATTATGTGGAAATTCACAGTCTGTCAACGTAACGTGTCTAACGTTCACAACAAATTTTGATTCCACGTCTCTCGTATTTATGATAAATGACGTAAGAGCCCCTAACACAGGATTAGGATCCCTCACTCAAGTAGCAAAGTCAGTGTCACCTTCTTCTTGTGAACCGGCATGATCAGATGCTAGAAATGCGGGGTAGGTTTGTCATTTTGCTGCACGAGAACAAGGACGGTAATTTTGTGACAATAAGTTGCCTTGTGTAAACCCGGGATTGTACGTTCGAACGGTCAAATATTTCGTAAGCGGCCGGAGCAGGCTGAGTTTCCGGAAACTTGAGTGCCAACGTGTCAATTTACGGACTCAAGATTTATATCCGCTAGTCCACTGCTCACGTGGTGTTGTGTTTACTAAAACTAGGTGGCACCATAGTAAGCCTTGCGGTGGACCCACATTTTCTCTGCTCCAGCCTTTACCGACACTTGGTTTGTCGTGCTCGTGCTAGCGTGGCCAACCTTCATTTGTGTCACGTGACCACCAGACCAGTTCTCTACTTTTAAATGCTTTTTGAGTTTCTTTCCTATTTTTGGTGGGGTCCACATCTTTTTATATTTTAATCATTGATTACATTCACATTGTTTTTTTCTTTTTTATACAAGTAATAATCTAAAATATTCTTAATTAATCTAACTTGGATGCAAGAGGTGAGCTAACTGCCTTGGCAAACTTGTCTAACTCACGTCTGCACATTCAGATTATTTATATTATGTTACATGTACATTTTTCTCTTTCTTTTTCTTTTTTTTTCTTTTTTTGGGGGTGAGCTAAAATTGTTTGTGTGGTTTTGCAGTGAATTCGGATGAGTGCTTGTTGACCAGAATGCAGGAGATGTCATTGGATTATCATTTCACAGTTGAACAAGAAGTTGGGTCAGCAACACATGCCTTCTTCGGTTTCAATGGTAAACCTAGTTTTAACAAATACCACTTATGGTCAAATTTGAATTATCATCCATGTTGCCCTTTTTTTTTTGGTGTCAAAAATATATATCTTGATTTGTCCCTGTCTATTAATTGGTTGACATGTGCAAAGTGCTGGTTCAGGGCTGCCAATTGGTGGGGACTAATTGGCAAATATATACATATAGTTGGTATGTGAGAGTGACTTGAACATATGAGAAAAATAGAAGATTGACCAAGTGTGCAAGACTAAGACTTTACTTTAGACTGCAGGGAGGGATGTTACACAGTCATTATCATGATCTTTCTTCATCAAAGTTATGTTTTAATATTATTTTTTTATACTAAATGAAATTGGTTGACTTCTAAGTCCTTCATTCCTAGCTAAAATCACGCCATTGCCAAAGTTTTCAATTTTAAAAGAGACAAAGTATATGGTCTTCAATAGTCAAACTGGATAAATTGAGAATTTGAACTCAAGTGGTTGTCAAGTTACTAATCAGACGCAGTAATTACTAGTTACTTCTTGTTAAAGTAATTTGATAAAGCATTGCATATATTTTTGCTCATATTTGAACTGCATATTAGTAGTTTCTTGCTAAAATGGTAATGCATATTCTAATTACAACTGCAACAGTCAACTCAGAGTATTTGCAGTTCTGAATTTGACATATGAAAACATTGCAGGGACCGCTGGTGTGTGGAGAATTGCTGCTATTAATGAGGCAGGCGGGTGGAAAGACGGACGACAGTGGAGGATATGGATCTTGCAGTTGCGGGCTAGTCTCAGAGGCTGGAAATTTTTGTACCTTGGTGACTTCAGGTATTTGTTAACCGAATCTGTATGTACATTGAACAAATCAAATGGTTCATCCATAGGTGAAGTCTAACTACTATAGGGATGATATGAACACAATTTCTGATCATTATCCATGTTTCAGGTGAAAAGTGAACTTCCAAGTACTTTCAATGCCTTCCGTTTCCAGCAGCACAGATGGTCTTGTGGTCCTGCTAATCTGTTTAGGAAAATGGTGATGGAAATAGTAAAAACTAAGGTTAGTTCATTTTAATTATATTACTCACTTGTGCCCCTAATGCAATTTCTTCTTCTTCCTTCTTCCTTCTTCATGTGTTATAATTATGTTTCTTTTATGTATGTTGCAGAAAGTTACATTGTGGAAGAAATTTTATGTCATATACAGTTTCTTCTTTGTCCGAAAGATCATAGCCCACATGGTGACCTTCTTCTTTTACTGCGTTGTACTTCCTCTGACCATTTTGGTTCCTGAAGTTTATGTTCCAATCTGGGGAGCAGTTTATATTCCTTCCATCATCACTATTCTAAACTCAGTTGGAACTCCAAGGTTTTGTAGACTCTACACTTGATTTCTTCATTAATTACTTTTATTACATGTTCTTCAATCTTATGAAAGTAATCAATCTTCTTGAATTTATGCAGGTCGATTCACCTGTTGTTTTACTGGATCCTTTTCGAGAACGTGATGTCTTTGCACCGGACCAAGGCAACTTTGATTGGCCTGCTAGAAACAGGGAGGGCCAATGAGTGGGTTGTCACTGAAAAACTGGGAGATATTGTCAAGAACAAAGCAGCAGAGGCTGCCAAGAAACCAGCCCCCAAATTTTTCAAAAGGCCAAAGTTCAAGTTTGGCAACAGGTAAAATTTCGTTAAACACTTTTATTCTTTCTACTGCAGACTTGCTTATTTTATTTTTCCATGTGCAATGTGCATAGAAATTTGTAACTATTTGCATTGACACCACGTCTACACTGGCACACAGAGAGCTCTGTCTTTTCTGCATAACTTTAAGCCTTGGCCAAAAAAACCAAATCACATGCACCATATGTTTTAATTATTTGCCTACATTAACCTAATCCCACAAGTAAGAATTATTTTCTGTTTTTACCCTTTTCATTACTGGAGATCAGAATCTTTGCATTGGTCTATCCACCTAAGTATCATATAAATCAACTGCTGCTGGCATATGACAGCAGATGAGAGTTTATTAAGAGTAAACATGTGGGGTTAGGAAAATAATATTATCTATTGGTGTTATGAAACCATCCCAAGCCTGTTATTTATTACCTTCTGCTTTGTCCTGTAATGTTTTTTCTTATTCTTTCCAACATTTCTACACACCATTTTCCCCTAATATGCAATCTTTTATATCTGTTGATCCTTGGCTAAACATTAACAGGCTTCACCTCTTGGAGCTGGGATTTGGGGCCTTTCTGTTCGTCTGTGGATGCTATGATTATGTGCATGGGAAGAACAACTACTTTGTATACCTCTTCCTCCAAACCATTACGTTCTTGATCTGCGGATTTGGCTACGTTGGAACCATCATCCCCAGCTCTTAATCAGTAGCGCTTCGTAGTTAAATTATATAGATTAGTTGACACAATCTCCCCTATTGTTTCTCATGCCATGCCAGCATATTTCTCTTCTTCAACAAAGATTTAAGTAGGGTTCTATGAGCAAATGTTGGTTGCAACTTGGATTATTTTCAGCTGAGTAAAATTCATCTTGCGATGGAAAAAAAACAAAAAGGTTCTACCTGCGCCTTCCTCGTCGAATCTCATGTCACAGTTCAAGTATACCTGGAAATTTTCAGAGAAAAGCCAAATGCTGATAGCTGAACACATTATACAGAGTGAATTGTCAAGGAAGAAGCAGACGTCATGGTTTTTTTTTATAAATGTTTTTCAAGGACAAGGAAATAGTACTATTCTCTTTAAATAGATTGCTTGTAATTGTGAAGTTTTGTTCTTCTTTCTTGGGTTTGCCAGCTATAGTTTTTTTTTTCTTGGATTGTGAGGAATAAGCTCCTGGATGGAAAAAAAGAAAAAAGAAATTTAGTTGAAGTTGTAGTCTTGTAATCAAATTTACTCATCATTTGATAATCATCATATATTCATATGCTTAGTCATTTTAGATTGTATCAGATTGATCAACTCCATTGATTAATAAGCTTGACAGTCTTTGTGAGGCTGCCAATGGTTTCCTTCGGTCCCTTCATCTGAAATTATGGTGGCAGAAATGGTTAAATTATTTCTGATATATAAAAAATGGTTAAATGATTCATGGATTCTGCTGATTTTTTTTTTTTTCTAAAAAAATCTCAGTCTGCCTATTTTTATGTGAACCATACACCTTTCTGTGATTCTTGATAGCCAGTGTATGCAACACAATTTCTTCTTTTTTGGTCGAATGCAACACAATTTCTAAAGTTTGGATATATACACGTTGCCTGTCTGACTCAGAGTCAGAGCTTTGTCCTTCTAAAGACCCCACTTGCATATGTTAATCATGAGCTGTGACATAAAGGCCCTAGAATTAGCATCCAAGAAAATTAAAATTCATCGGTTGACTATTCACACTGATTATTTTTACTTTATGCTGAGGGCTATGCTTGGGTCACTGCCTTAGGGCATGAAAGATTCTTAGCTGTTGATTCAAATGAAATTTACAATGTATAAACGATTAGATTCCAACCATTTGTACATGGGAGACTGATCTTAACAAAAAATTTAAACCAGACTATATAAAATATGGGTAACAAAATGATGAAGATATGTGATAATAGACCGCTTGTGTTGTTAGATTGTAAAACTGAATTACGAATCATGTTGATTGTTTCTTAAAATTGTGATCCAAAGATCATACAATATAGAAATATGTATGGCAAGAAAATATTAACTGCTATAATATTACTCAAGCGTGGGAGATTTTTAATCGTTGATGAATATGAGACTCATATTATCAAATGCATCAATAATTGTACTTGCAGAAGTGTTTATGTTGTCAGATTATGAAACTGATTCAGTAATTATGTTGATTCGTTCTTAAATGCGTGATACATATCCTCAATTAGACAATGTAAAGATATGTCTCGCAAAAGACATGTCTCAGAAAAATGCAAAGCATCTATAAATCACCTCGCCATCTGCCCTAAACCTTTCCCTGACAAGTAGGGCAGGACATTCTGGAACATGTCATTTTTCCTGCCTATGTCTCAATCATTTAATTTAATTAATTTTTTTTATTTTATGCGATCAATCATTAATTTGTAGCCTGTGATGATATGTATAATTTCATCACTGTCCACCTTTTACTGCCTTGTTATAATTAATTAGTTAAAAAGGATAAGCAAAAGAGGCTTAAACTTGAGATTAAAGTAAGCATATGATGATTATGGTTTTGGGTTTACTTGCATTTGAAGTGTCATTATCTGTTTAAACTTTTTCTTTACTTGAATCAGTGTGCGTCTGCACTCTGCAGAGAGACCTAGCTACTATAATAACCTCCAGTGCAGGCCTTGTGATAATAATAATAATGTGTATACATTATAATACAGGGAAGATATTATTTTTTTTATTTTTATTTTATTTTTTAATGCAGATAAAATATACAATGGAAACTTCGAAAGCAAGTTGCTCTGATAGGTTTGTCATACAAAAGAGATAATATTAACATGGCAGAAAACAATGGGCTAATTGGAGGAAAAAAACCATCTCCCTTCTTTCATCTATCTTTTTGGTCAATTGACAAAGTTACCATATACTTATAATTTCATTTTGATCTTTTAATTCAGTTTTTAAGTTATGTGGTTCTTTATTTATGTGTCATTTTCGTCCTTATCGTCAATCTCGTTAACCTTTTTAAAAATATTAAGAATAAAATCATACATTTCATCCATCACTTATATTCAATCTATATGTATAAGAAACTCATGGTTGTAAATAGAAAAAATAAATTTAAATACAAGAAAAATATTGATTTTTTTCTCTCTCTCTTTTTGGGGGTAGGGTAGGGAGCAATCAAACTTAGCATATACCACATAGTTATTCTTTTCTCCATTATTATGATGTTCAGAAGAACGAACAAAGCATTCTGGTAATGCAGAGCTGGCCATGTTCAATTTAGAGGGTGAGTGCCCACTTGCTCTCCATGGTAAATACAGCAGGTCTTCATATTGCCAACTACACTTTGTCAGAAATGTCACCATGTGGTCTTTTGTGACATTATTATTACCAATCCACAAATGGTGTGGTTCCTACCAAACTTTGTTGCATTGCATTATTGTATACAAATTTAAGACTTACTTGATCCCTACTCCTATATCTACATGCTCGCCTTTTCTTTTTCTTTCTTCTTTCTCTCTTTTTTGTAACAAATCCACCTAGACTTACTTGATCAAGGTTTTTCTTTAGATCAAATTCAGCAAATAATACACATTACTTAAGTCGTAATGTGATCAATTAAGTTTGCTAAATACGACCGTCTATCTATATTTACGTGACTGAGAATAATTTACTAGTGTCGAAATCATTTATGCATTTGGGTGACTTATGCTAATAAAATCTGTGATAAGAAAAAAAGGATAACCAACAAAAACTCTGAAAATGGTAGTTGAGTTGAGAGAGCAATGAATGGCATAAATGAGGTGAACGAGTTTTTTTTAAAGTGTCGGCGGCAGACTGAGATTTAACTTCAACATATTGTATGGTCCATGGTTTGATTCCTTTATGACCAAAAAATAAATAATTGATTTCTTTACAATATCATATTTATATAAAGTGGCACATGCCTAGTAGATGCTTACATCAGTGTATAGATCAGTTGTCTTTTTCAACAACTTCCAACCATTAAGATTTGGAAAAATTAAAAAAGAAGAAAAGGCTACATGGGTTTCTAAATATTTGGTCCCACAGTTTCTCCAACCGACACAGAGAGAATTAAGGCCAGCCGGCGGTACAAATGCAATGTAGTTTTTCTTATTTCTTTCACCAATTTAACTGCCTTAGAAAATTTAGCATTTGCCAACAGCTCAGAAGTCTCAAGTTCGAATTCTCACGGTATTATAGTTGTGTGTGAGAGAAATCTTTTTTTTTCTTAAACCTTCTAGTTTAGACTATTGCTTGTACTAAAAAAATAAATATTTTATTTATATTATTTGTTTGGAAAGTTTGCTTGGGAATTTCTTCAGCGTCTGCCTCAGATGTGCTTATGAAATTTAATATGTCATTGTCAAAGACGTTAAGCTATCTGACTCGAATTACAGCTAGGTATAAAAGTAGGTATTCCTTTTCTAAAGTGAGAAGTTACAAAACCCTTCAGAACTATTTCAACATTTAGACATGTAGAATGTGTGTTGAAATTATACTACAGTAATTCATCATCATCGCGTGTATTGATTTTGTGATGTATTTTTAGGTTTTAGACATAAAAAAATTTTCACTTTTGGAAAAAGCCAAAGCTTTTTCAAAAAAGACAGAAAAATCGCTCAACTTTTAAATCAAAGACATGCAAATGTATTGGATTCCTTAGTAAATCTAAAAATAAATAAGGGCATTTTTGTCCATTTTGGCTTCTTTTAAATTTTTTTTCTCTCTTTTGGCTTTTTCCAAAATATCCCTAAGTTTTATGTGCATCAACGGTCAGAAAACGTCCATGCTTACGTCTCTAATTTGTCAATAGATTGTATGATAAGTTGGTGAGGGGTCTCCTCATAGTCTCACACAGACAATTGCTATGTGCTGGCTTGGGATAATTGGTATTTGGATTGAGTCTTGTCTTGTATTGACCATTGCCCCTCAATTATGGAACTCAAGCGTCAATTCTAGCATTGGCATGGGGTCATCCCCCATTTAATAATATTCCACGTCTCTCGCTTTCAATCTCTCTCTCTCTCCATCCTCTTTCCTTTTTTTTAAAGCGTAAACGATTCTGAGGAGGGGGAAATCGAACCTAGAATCTCGGATGAATGAAGAGTTGTTACATAATAAATAGAGAACTTTAGTTGTGCATGTGATTTTGTTTTTGTGGTTGGACCAAATCCTATACGTATAAGTAACACGGAAATTAAGCGGATCTAATCTTAAGAAGAAGTATATAAAGGTTGACACTTGACACAATGAGAACAAGCACGTAACATGTTGAGTTTGAATCTATGAAATCTATGAGATGATGATGGTGATGATGTGGGAATATATGGCAAAAACAAGGGAACCAATAGTTTAGAGCCACATCATCCCATCCCATTCCATCACACATCGATCTGCAATGAATAAAATAAAACTTATAAGAGAGTGATTAACGGTGAGGCATGTGTAGGGATCACCATTTACCAATGGTGAAGCAGCATGTCCAAGACCAAGAAACAGACGAGAGATAGATTTATAAACAAAACCCTGAAATAAATGCAGAAAAGGATGCCCAAAAGTCCAATTTTCCTGCTGGAATTAACATGCTCGCACACAATTCTGACCTTGCCCTACGTTTTTTTCTTTATTATTATTATTATTATTTATAAATCGATTGTCTGCATTCATTTCTAGGGGAAAAAGAAAGGTGGAAAAGAAAAAGGAAGATATAATTTTGTTGACCAAGTGATTTGGGGTGGAATGGTTGATACTAATTTCAGGCGTTAATTGGGTTTAGTGTGGAAGTTGACATAAGTAGTTGGTGGACCTTGTTTGCATCAACACGCCCAAACGCCCGAACGCCCAAAATTGAAGTCACCCTTCATATGCACCCATTTCTTTGATATGTGATCATCCTAAAATTACAACATATAAACACACAAAGAAAAAGAAGAGACCTAAACAAAGAAGACCAACAAAATAAACAACAATAACCAAACAAATCCACAACAAAAACAAAACTTGCAAGAAAAACTCACCAATACACAAACCGAGAGCTCTCTAGTGAGCTCTCTTCCTCCTCCTCTATTTTGAGAGTCTTTGGCTTCTCCCCACCCTTTATGGGTGTTTTTCCCCTGAGCTCTGTCTCAGATCTGGGGCTCCTTGCCTCCACTTCGGTTTCCTTTAGCCTTTTTCTGTTTTTCCCTAAGTTAAGCCCCCTTTGTGAGACCCTATCTCCTCCATCTCTCCTTCTCTTTTCTTCCCCAACCACCTTCACTGTCCACCCTCCACTTCTTACTTCTCCACTATCCTCACCTCTCCTATGTTGTGATGACGCCCACCCTTGGCCAGCGACTTCGTCTCGTCGCCAGTTTTCAACCACCACCTTTTGCTCTTCGGTTTCACGTCCGCCGCTCCCGTGGTGGTTCGTGGCTGCACTTGCCTCTTGGATTATGGGAGCGCTTCCGCGCGGGTGGCTTGCTCACCCCCATCTTCCGTCGGCCTCTTTGGTACCTCTTGGTATCGTTTACTTCTCCTTGGTGGTGGTGGATCTGCTGGTGGTGGTGTTGGCTTGCTTTGGGTGGCGGCTGCTCTTGTGTTCTCGATCTAGGGTTTTTTGTTTAAAGTTTTCTGGGCTTTGTTGTTTATTTGGTTTTGTATATTTGGGCCTGCTTTATTTGTTGGTTTTGGGCTGCATTTGGATTGAGTTTGTAATGTTTCCCATTATTAATGAATAGACTTTCCCTTGACCAAAAAAAAAAAGACCATATTCAATCTCAACAAACTAAAAATTAAACTTGTCTTGAGCAAAAGGCCGGGCAACCATATGAATACCCATATCCATAGTGAATAGGATTTATTAGGGCTGGGCAACCGAATCAAGCCGGACCAAATGGCCAGAACCGCCCACCAAATCGACAGTCCTAAATCCGATTTAGGATGAGGTTTAAGATTTTTGTAATTTGTCCCATGGGAATAAGTTTGGATGCAAGCTATGAGTGTAGAGAGTTATTTCATAATTCTTTTTAAAGTGTTATTTTTTAAAAAGTATAAATTTTTAAAAAAATATTGGAAAAGGCCATAACCTTATCTTGGACTTGGACTATAAGAACGAAGACTCTAACTCAAACCAACCCGAATTGTACAGCTCCAAGATCCAACCCAAATGCCTCAACTTATCCATTAAATCCCCCAAAGTTCAAATCCTCTTACAAACCCGGTTTTGTTTTTGTTCTTTTGGGCCTTGTGCCCTCACATGTACCCAAAAAGATAAAAAGAACAAATGGTAATTGAGAATTCTGTAGTTGTATACTAAAAAAATAACAAATAAAAAAAATTTGAACTCTGCTTATAAAGTGAAATCATATGGATATAAAAAAAAAAACCAAAAAGTTTTAGGACAACAAGAATTTTAAAGGTTTCAAAAACAATCAATATGTTTCTGTAAATTCGAATGGCGAGATTTCCCAAGATGATGCAGTGTATTCTGATATACATAAATCATATAATCATAAGGGTAGTAAATACTCAGCTTTTTATGGAATGTAAGATTTCAAATTCTAAGATTGACAGAATTCTTCCAATCTAACGTGACAGCAGTAAAAAGTTATTGTCAATTGCAACTCTCTCATCTGTTATGTTTACTAGTTATGGGGCTGTGACAGCACCAAAATTGCTAAGTTGTTCATCGAATCTAATATTGTCCGAAATTGATGAAAAGTTGGCACTAGCAGAGTAAGCCTTGCTATTCAAGTTAGGACATCATAATAAATAGCCTTTCATACCAATACATCCTCACCAGGAGAATGAGCTTCGAAGGACCTCAGCGTTACTCCAACCGAGCTCTACAGAAGAAAACAGACAAAAGTCTAGAGACTGACAGGAGACCACCAGAAGAACAGTGGCTCTGAATCTTCTGATGAGGTTGTAAGTAAAAACCAAGATGGCACTCAATTCTTCAGGCGTGTTTTATATGAATGATGTGGATCAACACCTCTATGTTGTTTAAAGACTTAATCAGCTTAGATCAGTCCAGGCGGAGGAAGTTTGATATTGGCATATTAGCTGCTCCGAAACAAATGCATCTGTGAAAATTATATTTACGCATTTCACTCGCTAACAAATATGTATTTTCAACTGTACTCATCTGCCAGAATTTCAAGAATTCAATTCCATTATCAACTACCTTTCCCACTGCCTATACGAGGATGGTATTTTTGTCCACATATAAGTGCTCCTTCAGAATTTCTCTTAGGTAATCTAGCTGCTCAAAACCACCTTGAAGTTCTTCCCACTACAAGAAACAGAAAATAATCATTCTGTTAAAAAGCACAACTAGAAACCACTCTTATCCAATAAACATGCAAGAAGTTTGCTATTGATGAACCAGATTTCAATATTTAGGCATGACTAAGAATTCTATTGTTGGCATAAAACAACCTTCTCCTAAAACCTATATGCTTATTGTCAGCCTCATTTATGTTTACACCTACTAGTGCAGAGGAATTTGTTTTTCCCTAAATACAGTAGTGGCACTGAAACTCAGATAAATCTGTACACGATTGAATCAAGCTGATCTTCGGCATGGGCAAGAATAAAGGTGAGCTACTGGTCTCAACATGCCTAGGCACATATGCGCAGCATAGAAAAACTAAACTAGAAAAACCTTCAAAGTAAAGAACAAAACATAGAGCTTGTGCATGTGTGTTCGTGTGTGTCTGTTAAGGTGATAAGTCATGGATGTAAGAAGTGAGAACTCACCTCTTGATGAGATAACGACACAACTTTCCAACCAGCAGCAGTTATGTAGCGCCTTTTTAGTATAGTATGTCCCAAGGGCACCCCTGCATGAAGCAGAAGGATATCAATTGAATAGTAACTGGGGGACTAAGAGTAGTCAATGACTCATATGAACACACGCACAAAGAAGATGCTGCAATATTATGTGAAGGATGCTCACCAGTATTTCTTGAGAAATGCGTTGGGCCATCAATCTCCATAGCAACCTTCTTATCAATCAATACAGCATCCAAAGTGTACCCATCCACAACATATTCTTTGACCCAATCGAGACCAGTGCTAACAAGAAGACGGGCGACTTCCTTTTGAAATGATGATGTCATTTTCTGATTAAATCTCTTAGTTTTACCAGCATGAGCAATTTTCTCCTCAAGATCTCCCCTTAAAGATAACTGAAGGTGGGGGTACTCAAGCTTCAAGCACTGGTTCACTAGATGAACCTGAGAAGCAAACATGATATCCTCCCTATACTGCTCTGAAATCCTTTGTTCTTCAAATTGGCTCAGAGTTCTCCACACATGGGAAAAGAAAGTCCGATCCATTTGTCCAAGAACAGCATAAGACCAAGCTATATTCCCAAGCTGATCCCTTCTGAAACTGAGAACAGGGGAGCTTATAACGCCATCAAAGTCAAGATCTCCTATGTTGTCCACACCATTTTCTCTGTCAAATTCTGAATTGTCTTTGCTTGAGCAGCATATAAATTGGCTTTCATCATTGAAAACATTATCTAAAGATTCCAGCAAAGGTTCAGCAGACTCGGATAAAGAAGCAAAAGCCCACAACACCTGAGCAAGCTCTTGCTCCTGGAAAGTGTGAATTATATCTGATGCCCTTTTGGATAATTCAGAAAAGAGATCAGGAGCAGAGTGCTTCATTGAAGCAAAAGCACCTGCAATATTAGCCACGTTCTGTGAATTAAACTCCCCAACCTTGGTTAAGGCCACCTCTGCAACTCTATCCATTTCTGACAAGTAAATCAGATCACCACCAATCTTAGACAATGCCCATGAGATATTAGAGATACCTTGAGCTGAACACTCTGGTAAGGCTGTCATTGCTATTCCTACAAGCATAGACATCTCTCTTTGGCGAGCAAAAGCCAACCTACGTGCCTCTATCATTGAAACTTTCTCCATGTTCTTAGCAATTCGATGAAGAGCGGTGGCAATGTTCAAAGGAGAGAGAGGTGAGGGACTCAAGCCTTTCCCAACAGCCATGATAGTCTCTGCAGTAACCTCCAACACTTCTTCTGCAGTTTGTGCGTCAATAATAGCTCTATTCAAGTTGATTTCCTTCTTACGATCAGATGGCCCCGAGAATTGGGAAAGCCTCTGAACAAACTCTTCCATGGTCTTCTCCTTTTTCTCTTCAAACATCCCACCTGCCAGCACACTCACAGTTCTTCTTATATGACTAGCACCATTAAGAGTATTTGTATCTTGCATATCAAAGCCTTCCTCGGAATCCATATCCAAATCTTCTTCAACTTCCTTGATTTTCTTGTTCACTTTCTCTATTTTCCCCAGCTTCTTCTTCTTGTTCTTCTTTTTCTTCTTTACTGTCATCATATCTTCCATTAGATGAGACAAGCCCTTCGCCTCAATCGATTTAAATGCAGTCTTTCTTGCCCTCACACACCAATCCATTCCCTCACTTTCTTCAAGCGATTTAGACTTTTTTAGCTTCTTCCTCTTGTTGGGGGCCTGGAAACCCAGAGGGTCAAGATCTCCAAGAAACTCCAACTCCCAATCCATATTACCATCTACATTTTCTTCTTCTTTCTCATCGTCACTCTCAACACTCCTTGAGCTAATAGCAGCATTATCTGTGCCTACATTTACGCAATATCTTCTTGGAAAGACAAGCTCAAGCCTTTGGGCTAAGAGCCCAGTTCTTGTTATTGGAAGCTTATGAGCAATATCAGGATTAAAAGTGAAGGGTTTGAAGCAAATTTGATGAGGGAAGGTGTTAAGCAAGCTTTGCATACTTATCTAACAATCTTAAAATGAAAAACAAAATTCAAAGCAGCTGCCAAACTGACAATATAATTTAAGAGAGAAATCAACAATTCTTGAGCGAACAGGACATACCCAAAAGACAATATCCACTGCTTCTAAAGAGAAGGGGAATTTGAAGGCTGCGTTGCTGTTGTGATGCTGTTGTTGTTGCAGCTCTTAGGGTAGCCAATTTAGAAGATAATATTAGTAAGGGAAAAGAAATGGGAGGGAGAGAAGGCTGAGGTTGGGTTAGGATAGAAGAAAATCATAACAAGAAGTGATGGAGAAATGGAGCTGAGTAGAGTTCAGCTGTTGGGTTTCAGAAAAAGGGTTTGGAAAGGATAATGTCGAAAAGTTCAGGAATTCTACGCTTTCATCCTTCAAAAAATAGTTACTGTTAACATAACAACTTTTACCCCTACAAGTAGTAGGAGGGAGATTGTCTTGTCTCCAATAATTTTCGAATGCGGTTGAATTCTCCATTTATGAGGAAGTGTTGTTGTCTTGCTTTTGAAAATTTGTGCGAGTATCAAGAACAATTAAGCATTGATGTGTATGAACTAATTATGTTCCTACGTTACAGGAACTCTTGTTGTTTTAAAATTACTTGAACTCTTGTTGTTTTAATATCATTTCTTTCTATGATGTTTCAAACGAAAAAAGAAGAAGCAAATATTCCCGTAACACTTTTAATTCACTAGTTCTAATATCGACGAACCAAACACTCTTATACTTCCCAAGAACTCACTAGTAATATTTCTTCCTCCAACACTATTCTTTTTTCTCAAAATCATCACTATATTTTCTCTCAAAATAAACATCACTTTTAATTTATTTATGAATTTGATCACATGTTTCATTATTCTTTAGTGTTTTATTATTTAGTCATTAACTATAGAGAATTTGTTTAGCCTAAAAATGTCAAACCCTAGAATAGGCTTGAGAATGTGTGAGTTGCAAGCGTGCCATTTTAGCAATATTAAAACCCTCATAGACTTTAAAATAAAATAAAACTAAATAATTAATTAAAAGACTTCCTATTTAGTGTTTCAAGTGAGTTGGTGCTTATAATAAACCATGTGAAAGCTACTCTCTTTTAATGCGGGACAAAGTGAAAGTGTTTTCCTAAAAAAACATGCACTAAGCGAGAGGCGGGTCCTCTTTTTTTTTTTTTAAAAAAAATTATAAATAAATAGTATAGCCACGCGGCTATACTGCGGATTTTTTCTTTAAATAAAACAAGCGTATAGCTACGCTGCTTTACTGGAGTCGTTTTTTTAAATTCTTTTTCGTAAATAGTATACTATCTCCATAAACACTGCAATCTTTTTTTTTATAATTGTTTTTCCCCCATTTTTGTTTATATATAAGAATAGTTTAGAGCATTATTCATTACTATTAGGCCATTACTTGAGTCTCTATTGTCCCCTTTTGAGTTTTTACTTTTCCAGAGTTATTAACCGTATAAAGAATTTAGCATTTTCACATTTAATACTCGTATTGTACACATACGTAAGTATTTTTCATATTTAATACATTTATTTTTTACAAAATTTTCAATAATACATACAAAATTCATGTATTATTCACAAAATACTCACATATTATTGAATAAAAATAAAAATAATAAAATATTTAAATACTAATTATTAATTAAGTAAATAATAATTAAGACATAACAACTAATTAAAGTAATTAAAAAAGAGAAATTCAAGCTATTCAATAATAATTAGTCAATTGACCATGTTCCAAGTCAGCAATCGAAGAAGTCCTTTGTAGCATGTGTTTGCTTTCGGGTTCCAAGGATTTGTTCAGAGCTTTTCTAATGATTGTCTCCCATTTTGGTATTGGTTTGTTATCCTCTGCTCCCAGTACGTTCCCAGCATTTAGAAGCACCCCCATCTGCATCTAATACTTTTGGGGTATAAGCTATTCAAAAACATAAACGATAAGATGTCAAATACATTCAAGTTGTTTGAGTTTTGGTGGGATGAGTCATTTAGTGAGTTTTTACTGCAGATTAATGTGTTGTCGTTGCTTTTTTTTTTTTGTTCAAAATGTGATGTTGTTTCTTAGTTATGTTTTTAGGGCTTTGTTCCCCCTCTTCATATATAAAAATATGGAAGATGAGCTATTAACTTAACCTATACCAACCAACATTAATTATTCTCAAAACATTTATTTGATTCTCAAAAGGACTCACTTATTTGTTTGATATGAAGGACCCACTTATCTCTAGACTACAAGATGGTAACGGCGCCAATGTGAAGTAGCATCCTTGCATTTTCGAGTTATCGGCTTGTCTTTTAGAGTTGTCATTTCATAGTTAAACCGAACCTGTATTTTACTTTCTATTTGGATATTAAACTTAATTAGGTGCTACATGTTTAAATCTCGAGTAATGCTACACTTACCACATTATTATCCCATATTTCTATACCACATGATGTGGCATGTCCATATCATATGCCACATCAATTAAATAAATGAAGTGTATTTTAATAAATAAAATTAGAAAAACAGAAACTAATATTTTACATAATGTGGTATGTACACATCAACTGCCACATCATGTGGTATAAAATTGTGGTATAAAAAATGTGGTGAGACTAGTATTATTCTTAAATCTCAGTCTTTTTTAAGTTATAAGGTGTGGTGTACCTTTAGCCCTTTTGACAAAAAGAGAAAATGCTCTTCGCCCTTTCAAATTTTCAGACCTTATGATCTTTAGTTGTTGTATACTGAAATTGTAAGTGATTTTCCTACTTTTAAATAGCTATTTCAATTTCAATAAATTAATACAACATAACTTAGACTAGGGAGAGTTGTTTGTACCGTAACTGACCGAGCAACAAGCTTGGCTAGATCATCCACATGCCATGCTTTGAGAGGTCATCACCTTAGCCAAAGAAGCATTATCACAAGTCACAACTCTAAGCAAAACAAGAGGAATCCCACATCGGAAAATTACAAGAAGTGAAGGCTCCCCCTCACCTATAAAAGGAGACCACTCTCCCCTTAGAAGAGGATCCCTTGGATTGGGCTTGACCTTTAGTCATGACCTTCCATTTTCTTACATTTAAGTTTGGGTTCAACCCCATGTACAAATGTAAATACACAATATTATAATAATGAGAACATATTTCTCCGTGGACGTAGCCCATTCATTAAGGGTGAACCACGTATATCTTGTTTTCTGTATGTTTATCGCTTGGTGAAGGTCCTCACCTTCATCCATCATCCATCACACATCATCACTAAGTTGGACTCAATCTTGGCCTAGCCATTTTGAGCTTCTGTCGTTCTTCCCTTCCTCTAATGCCCTTTGGCACCCTTTCAATCATCACCCTGTAACTTACCATTTAGCACCATCTGTGCCTAAGACACCCTGGGGTTTGAAGGCACAAATATGCCGAAGTCATCTATTTGCTGAAGCAACCCACCTTTCGGTCACTTTGAGTAATTTCAATTTGAAGGCTGCCAAAGTACCCATCAATTCAGCCCAAAAGGAAAGCCACGTGATCCACTTCCAAGAGATAAGTGCAATATTTCTTATCTTCCTATTATTATTTAATTCTTAGGAGAGGCATATTTTATTAATATATTGGTACACCCACATGACTTCTACATCTATTGGCTTCGGCACCATGCTCTCCAAAGGATAAAATTCCTCTTCCTATCTCATATTATTTTAGGATATTTTATGTCATATTTCACAATCGGTGAATAACCAAATACCCACTTTATGGGTACATACCCAACTCATAAAAACATCCACTTGGGGTAATTGGCAAGCCAAACATGATAAGATGCCCATACACTCAAGACCAGCCTCTGTACGCCACACCGTAGCATCTTCTCTCCAATACGAAGTCAAACTCAAAATTGGAGTGGGGCACTTGGACAATCCTACCATCGCAGACTTACTGGATCAACAAGCAAACAGGTTTCCATACTTACTGAACGGCAAAGTTGACGACAAGGGTGACTTTCAATGTCAAAAATCCTCTATGCCAAAATCCCTCAAGACACCCAAGCCCACCAAACTTATCAGGACACCATTGCTGATCAGTAAGTCGGCGACAAAAGGTAAAGAACAATGTCCGACGACAACAGCAAACAAAGCACACAAAAACCGAGACTCGGATGACCACCAAATGAACCAGTCAGGCGGTGCCCATTCACGTCGCCGGAAAGCTTGGACGCACCGGCGCCGGAATTTCGGGCCCCCCGTCAAGTCCATTTCTTCACTGGAAGTTCGACGACGACAAAACCACCGGTGTCGTCCAGGCCTCCGCTCGGAAGCTTGCCGCGGGGCTCTGGCAATTGCGCTTTAACGAAATTTCAAGGGATCAAGACCTCAAGTTCAATTCTGGCCCTTCTGATCCTCCTCCGCCTTAGTTTCAGCTTGAACCATCTTCGCCATATCTCGAATGTGCATCAGAGAGGGAAACAAAGTGGAGACCTGGCGGCTCAAAAGAATTTGATGACATCTATCGTTTTTACAACCATGTGAAGCTTCTCAAAGATAGGCCAGTTACTACTGGCTCTGTTGTTTCGACAATGAATGCAGAACTAACGGAAGCTAGATTGTGTATTCTTGCGCTGGAAGCTAAGCGGCAGTCCCTTAAGAAAACAGTCAAACATTTTTTGAGGAAGCTAGAAGAGGAAAGAATCTATTGGAAGAGCAAAGCACAGCAGAAAAATCGTTCTCTTGACGAATTGAAGGAAGAATTAGGTGCCAAGTTCTTTGCGGAGCATTTCTTGAAAAAATATGAGGAAGAGAAAAAGAGCAGAAAACTCATGCAAGAAATTTCCAATGAACTAGCTGAACAAATTGGAGAAGACAAGGCTGAAGTTGAGGCATTGAAGAGAGAATCAAAGAAAATTATTGCAGAAGTGGACTGCTGAAACACCTTCCTAGAGTTCGTGGGACTGCTTGCTTGCATCTCACAAGCAGTCCATTCCCTTCCATTTCTCCTCTCTGCCGTGCTCTCTCTCGGCTCTCTTGGTTCTAACAACACAAACACATGCAATCACCCCTTTTATAAACCATAAAAGAAAGGCTGATTTTTAACTCCCAAAAAACATCCCATGTGCATGCTTTTTCTCCTTTGGTGCAGCTCACATGCAAACCAGCTCACACCTCACTCATGCCTTTGGTGCAACACAAACCGTGCACTCACATTCCACTTGCATGCCATCCCTCCTTTTATAAACCATAAAAGGAACCTGCTTTTCAATTCCAAAAACAACACACGGCATGCCTAGTCAAAAGACTCAAAGACAACATCATTGCAACAAACAACTTGTCTCCCACCAAGCCGAAAATATGAACTTGAGCAATAATTTCTTTAATGGGGACCTGCCCTTTTCTTTGGGAAATCTGTCATACTTGACATATTTGGATCTCCATTCAAATTTGTTTAGAGGAGAGATTCCTCCAGACCTGGGGAATCTGATGTAACTGGAGTATTTCGATGTTTCAGAGGTCCCAGCTATACAAAAAGGTCCCAGCTATTTCCATCAAATGTACCCATGGCCCAGCCCCAACAGACTGCCCCAGCTTCCTCGCCAAAGCCCAGCTCCTACAAGGGGCCCAGCTCACAGCCACCATGCCATTTCCGAAGCTCATCTATGGCTAAGCTCAAATGTCCATAAGGTACCCCCAAAAATATATATATATATTATTTCTTAAAATAATAATAATTGTTTTTTATTTTTTATTTTTTATTTTTTTAATTTTATTATTATTTATTTTATTTTATTATTATTTTATTTAAAGAAATGCACATATGCATTTCTTATCTTCAGCATCCTCATGCCTAGCCACACTGCCTTGCGACACGCAAGCTTTGTGCCACATTCGGCACCCTCGTGCCTAGCCACATTGCCTTGCAACACGCAAGTTTTGTGTCACATTCGGCACCCTTGTGCCTAGCCACACTGCCTTGCGACAAGCAAGCTCTGTGCCACATTCGGCACCCTTGTGCCTAGCCACACTGCCTTGCGACAAGCAAGCTCTGCGTCACATTCGGCACCCCCGTGCCTAGTCACACTGCCTTGCGACAAGCAAGCTCTGTGTCACATTCGGCACCCCCGTGCCTAGCCACACTGCCTCACATTCGACACCCTTGTGCCTAGCCAAACTGCCTTGCGACAAGCAAGCTCTGTGTCACATTCGGCACCCCCGTGCCTAGTCACACTGCCTTGCGACAAGCAAGCTCTGTGTCACATTCGGCACCCCCGTGCCTAGCCACACTGCCTTGCGACAAGCAAGCTCTGTGTCACATTCAGCACCCCCGTGTCTAGCCACATTGCCTTGCGACAAGCAAGCTCTGTGTCACATTCGGCACCCCCGTGCCTAGCCACATTGCCTTGCGACACGTAAGCTTTGTGTTACATTCGGCACCCCCGTGTCTAGCCACACTGCCTTGCGACACGCAAGCTTTGTGTCACATTCGGCACCTTCACATTCGGCCCATTCGTGCCTAGCCACACTGCCTTGAGACAAGCAAGCTCTGTGCCACATTCGACACCCTCGTGCCCAGCCACTTTACCCTGCGACATGCAACTTTGTGCCTTCGGCAACCTCGTGCCAAGTTCTCTCCCTCCAATGTCCTTCTTACTCGGGGACTTGGGGGACTAGATGAATTGTGGTGTTGCTCGGCCAGTGCACTTAAAATTACAAGTCCCCAACCAAGAAGTACCTTCTTACTCGCGAACTTGGAGGACTACTGTTTGTACCGTAACTGACCGAGCAACAAGCTTGGCTAGATCATCCACATGCCATGCTTTGAGAGGTCATCACCTTAGCCAAAGAAGTATTATCACAAGTCACAACTCTAAGCAAAACAAGAGGAGTCCCACATCGGAAAATTATAAGAAGTGAAGGCTCCCCCTCACCTATAAAAGGAGACCACTCTCCCCTTAGAAGAGGATCCCTTGGATTGGGCTTGACCTTTAGTCATGACCTTCCATTTTCTTACATTTAAGTTTGGGTTCAACCCCATGTACAAATGTAAATACACAATATTATAATAATGAGAACATATTTCTCCGTGGACGTAGCCCATTCATTAAGGGTGAACCACGTATATCTTGTTTTCTGTATGTTTATCGCTTGGTGAAGGTCCTTACCTTCATCCATCATCCATCACACATCATCACTAAGTTGGACTCAATCTTGGCCTAGCCATTTTGAGCATCAACAAGAGTTGTTCTAGCTTCAGTATGTAGTTTATGTTATATTTGAACTATGTTTATGCAATGTGCTTCGATATGAAGCATTTCCAAAAAGCATTTTTAGTTGTAAGAAATTTTTTAACGTTTTTTCTATTAACATTGCTTCTAACAACATTTATAAGCAAAAGTGTTTTCTTATAAAGCTAATTAATTATGAGGAGCCTTAACCAAGTATAATGTTTGCTTGAATTATTGTGGCATAATGTTTGTTTTTATTTGACAATTAATTTTTTTTCTTTTACTTGCAGACGCTGAGGCATACGCAGATTTTAAGGCCGACGCAGATGGTTAATGTTAATACACTTGATGTTAGCTAGATTACAATGATTGTAAGTGATTAATCTTTGTTTCTTTGTCTTTATTAATTAATTGTTTTTCATTATTTATTTTAAGTTACTAATTCCTTTTCCAGCACAGAAGCTCTACTCAACAAAAATTTTATACTACGGGGGAGCCAATTGACCAAAACAATAGCAATTGGTTCAAGAGAAATATAGTGGAACCTTCAGGTGCGAACTTGGGATATAGGTTAAGTATAGTGGAACCTTCGGGTGAGAGCTTGGGGACCCATTTATTCGAGATAAAAGGTTTAATCTTACGACTGCAAGAATATCTTTAGAATCCTTGATGGGCAAAAAACTCAAGGTATTTGAGCTTATATAAATATAAGATCCCCTCTTGTACCATAACACAACAACAACAAGCACAACCTAGAAGATTACCCTATCTAGGGATGTACGTAGTCATATAACATGTCATCAACACCGTAATATTTTGGCTCAAATTACTTTTATTTCAAATGGTTGTGCATAATTAGTCAAGGTGAAAGATGAAGCGACGATGGATGATAAAAGTAGTTTCGAAAAACATGGTTCGAGTATTATACAATTAAGAGAAGAGAATTCCTCAAGAATTGAATGCTATGTTGGAAATCTTGAGCAGAAAAGGGTTAGAGCTAAATTAATTTTACTATTTCAGGGAAGCTTGTTGCACCAAAATTTCAACTTCCCTTTCTAAGAGTACAAATTGATTAAAATATTTAATATATGCCTTTTTTTACTTTTTCGCACAAGCGCAACTATCTTTGCAGTCAATTAAGCACTATGTTTTGATGAACCTAAGTGAAATAATGAAATTTGGATGTAAAACTCACGAAAGTTTGAATAGGCATGCTAGAAAGTGAAGCTTTCCATTATCATCTTTTAGTTTAATACTACCAATAACAATGTCATAATATTCTGGCTATAGATGCCTACGTGCAATTTAGCACACATAATGACATAATTAACATTTTATTATCATCCTTACGTCTAACTTTTTATCGTCATCTTTGCTTGAATTATTGTGGCATATAATGTTTGTTTTTATTTAACAATTTATTTTTTTCTTTTACTCGCAAATGTTGAGGCATACACAGATTCTGAGGCTGACGCATATGGTTAATGTTAATACACTTGATGGTAGGCAGTTTACAGTGATTGTAAGTGATTAATCTTTATTTTTTTTTTATCTTTATTAATTAATTGTTTCCCATTATTTATTTTAAGTTACTAATTTATTTTCCAACATGGAAGCTCGACTCAACAAAATTTTTTACTACAGGGGAGCCAATTGACCCGAACAATAGAAATTGGTTCAAGGGAAGTATAGTGGAACCTTCGAGTGCGAGCTTGGGGTATAGGTTAAAGTATAGTGGAACCTTCGAGTAAGAGCTTAGAGACCCATTTATTCGGAATAAGAGGTTTCATCTTACGACTGCAAGAATATCTTTAGATCCTTGATGGGCAAAAAACTCATGGTATTTGAGCTTATATAAATATAAGATCCCATCTTGTACCACAACACAATAATAACAAGCACAACCTAGAAGATTACCCTATCTAGGAATGTACTTAGTCATATAACATGTCATCAACATCATAATATTTTGGCTCAAATTACTTTTATTTCAAATGGTTATGCATAATTCGTCAAGGTTAAAGATGAAGCGACGATGGATGATATAAGTAATTTCGAAAAACATGATTCAAGGATTATTCAATTAACAGAAGAGAATTCCCCAAGAATTGAATGCTATGTTGAAAATCTTGAGCATAAAAGGGTTAGGGCTCAATTAATTTTACTCTTTTAGGGAAGCTTGTTGCACCAAAATTTCAACTTCCCTTTCTAAGAGTACAAATTGATTAAAATATTTAATATACACCTTTTTTTACTTTTCGCACAAGCACAACTATCTTTGCAATCAATTGAGCACCATGTTTTGATGAACCTAAGTGAGAGAATGAAATTTGGATGTAAAGCTCACAAAAGTTTGAATAGGCATGCTAGAAAGTGAAGCTTTCCATTATCATCTTTTAGTTTAATACTACCAATAACGACGTCTTAATATTCTGCCTATAGATGCCCACGTGCGATTTAGCACACATAATGACATAATTAACATTTTATCATCATCCTTGCGTCTAACTTTTTATCGTCATCTTTGCTTGAATTATTGTGGCATATAATGTTTATTTTTATCTAACAATTGATTTTTTTTCCTTTACTTGCACATGTTGAAGCATACACGGATTATGAGGCCGACGCAGATGGTTAATGTTAATACACTTGATGTTGGCCAGTTTACAGTGATTGTAAGTGATTAATCTTTATTTCTTTGTCTTTATTAATTAATTGTTTCTCATTATTTATTTTAAGTTACTAATTCCTTTTCCAACACGGAAGCTCGACTCAACAAAAATTTTATACTACGAGGGAGCCAATTGACCCGAACAATAGCAATTGGTTCAAGGGAAGTATAGTGGAACCTTCGGATGCGAACTTGGGGTATAGGTTAAGTATAGTGGAACATTCAAGTGAGAGCTTAGGGTCCCACTTATTCGGGATAAGAGGTTTCATCTTACGATTGCAAGAATATCTTTAGATCTTTGGTGAGCAAAAAACTCAAGGTATTTGAGCTAATGTAAATATAAGATCTCATCTTATACCACAACACAATAACAACAAGCACAACCTAGAAGATTACTTTTGTTGGCGTTACAAATCTCACGGCCTGGATCTCCAAGCCGAGGGGATGTGCGCGAACACGGGAGTCCTACTTTTGGATGCGGTGCGGTTTGTGCGCGGGCGTGCCAGCACGGCCTACCGTGCATCGAGGGTTTGATAGGTTTTTGGGTTGGAGAAGTTTTAAATGATGCACCTGTTTGAACTTGGACTTCTAATCAAACGATTGTGGCCGAGAAAGGAACTGGTCTCGGCCGTCAGGTTCACGGCCTGAGCTACAAGGCCGTTTAATGGTGGTATAGGTGGTGGATTTTGGGCGGTGCTCCGGTGCTTTGCTCGAGGAGCGACGATCGTATGATATATGGGGTGAATGAAGCGATAACAAGGATGGTGCTCCAGCGCCTTGAGAAATCAAGGGTCGTATGATATATTGATGAATGGATTTTCTTACAATCTATCACTACTCCTAGGAAAGCATGTAAATGTATTGAAAGTGCGTGACATAAAAAATAAGTTGCTCCGTGGAAGGCTTTTGGTTTTGGTGTTGGACCTTTTGCATGTGGTCTTGAGCTTGGTATTTATAGGAAGTCCTGGAGATCCATTTGAGACTGAAAAAGATCTTCTAAAAATATCTGCCTGATGGAGTCTGACTGGGGCAAGCAGGTAGTCTAATCGGCATTTGGGATCGTGAAGCATGGTGGTGTGACCCCCATAAATATCGGCAAATCTCGGCCACCGCCCTAATTGTGGGTTCTGCACCTCTGGCCATGGGAATGCATTAAATGTTCTGATTTAGTGGTTGGTGAAGAGACTGCTAATTATAAGAACCTTTGAGAGAATGTTTGTACCTAACCACTCTGATTACCAAATCCTGACTTCAATCACCTCCCTTCTGCCCTCATGCATTAAATGCTTCATGCCCCAGTGGATTTGCAGTGACGGACAAAGGCACTACTTCATTAAATGGGGCGTAGGGCCCAGAAGCCATGTGACTTTCTGACCACAATATCCTCGGCCATGCCTTGCATGGTCCTCGGCCTCGGCCTATGAGGTTATGGTCGAGAGGCCGAGAAACCCTTGCCTTTGTATTTGCCATGCGTTTCTAGGGGCGTAAGGTACTTCGAAAAAACGCGCCCGTTTCACTTGGTGAACAGATGTCACGGCCAAGAAAAAGCCCCTTCTTACGGCCGTGATTTATTAGGCACAAACAACTTTTCGACAAAAAAAAAAAAAAAAAACCTAGAAGATTACCCTATCTAGGAATGTACTTAGTCGTATAGCATGCAATCAACATCGTATATTTTGGCTCGAATTACTTTTATTTCAAATGATTGTGTATAATTCGTCAAGGTAAAAGATGAAGCGACGATGGATGATAAAAGTAGTTTCGAAAAACATGGTTCGAGTATTATTCAATTAAGAGAAGAGAATTCCTCAAGAATTGAATGCTATGTTGGAAATCTTGAGCAGAAAAGGGTTAGGGCTCAATTAATTTTACTCTTTTAGGGAAGCTTGTTGCACCAAAATTTCAACTTCCCTTTCTAAGAGTACAAATTGATTAAAATATTTAATAAATGCCTTTTTTTACTTTTTCGCACAAGTGCAACTATCTTTGCAGTCAATTGAGCACCATGTTTTGATGAACCTAAGTGAAAGAATGAAATTTGGATGTAAAGCTCACGAACTTTTGAATAAGCATGCTAGAAAGTGAAGCTTTTCATTATCATCTTTTAGTTTAATACTAACAATAACGATGTCTTAATATTCTGCCTATAGCCCAAGTGCGATTTAACACACATAATGACATAATTAACATTTTATCATCATCCTTGCGTCTAACTTTTTATCGTCATCTTTACTTGAATTATTGTGGCATATAATGTTTGTTTTTATCTAACAATTGATTTTTTTTCTTTTACTCGCGGATGTTGAGGCATACACAGATTCTGAGGCCGACGCAGATGGTTAATGTTAATACAGTTGATGTTGGCCAGTTTATAGTGATTGTAAGTGATTAATCTTTATTTCTTTGTCCTTATTAATTAATGGAAGAATTGCCTAACTGTTTGGCAAGGAGATTATTGGAATAGGAATGACAAAAAAAAGTATCATTCTGGAAGCCGTTGCATCATTCGATACCCGGGTTTGGCATGCCTTTTTCAGAATTGAGGGATCTCAAAACGACCTCAATCTCTGGTATTCAATGATGTGTTGAGAGGTAATTCCCCCCAGATCACTTATCAAATCAACAATACCGTATACTCAAGTGGGTACTACCTAGTTGAAGGAAATTTATCGAAGTGGACGGCATTCGTCAAAACAATTCCAAATCCCCAATTGGAGAAGGAAAAAAGGTTTGCTGTGTTTTGGTATCCTGCAAGCTTGTTGGGCAATTATTAGGGGTGTTACTCTTATGTTTGATGAAGAGGTGCTTCGGAGCATTATGATGACTTGCATCATCCTCCATAACATGATTGTGGAGGATGAATATGATTATGATGCCCCTGAGATGTTCAAACCCGATCCCATTAATATGGCATAGACAAGAATTTATGAACGGCCCGTGGGATGGACAACCACTGGAGCACGAACCATTGATTAGAGACGGTCGGTACAACAATCGTATGATTGACTGTTATATGGAAATGCAATCTTCTTATGTTCATGAGAGATGTCAAGTTGACGTGATCGAGCACTTATGGGCAATGAAAGGCAATCACGGTGGACGAAGTCAAGTTTAATACTTTGTTTGGAATTATGCTTTGTTTTTAATCATGATTTGTTTTTAATTATGCTTTGTTTTGTGTGTGGTTTGTAATGAATTAAGATTTGTTTTGACGTATGAAATGTTTTTAATGAAGAGCTATATTATTTAATACTTTCTTTATTCATTAAAAGAGAAACAATACAACAAATTAATACATATGGCAACTCTTTCAACACAACATAATGGTTTTGATCATTTAACCAATCCGTGTTGTTAGGTCTGTCGTTATGGAAAAGCTTTCTTCTCGTAACATCTCTTTGTTTTAGCTTCCAATAAGACTTTGTTTCAGGAGACATATGGCTCACACCCATGGCCATGATTTTCATCTCTTTGTCTTCCATGTCTTGTCACTGTGCCTGCTGCCTTTCTATTGCATATGCTTCATATCGTGCCTTGTCAGCTTCATCTCTTTTCAAGTCTCTCTAAATTCTAAGTGAGCCGTTGATAGCAATTTGGTCCAAAGTTTTTGCACATTTAGTGTTCGAAATGCTCATTCTCTTGGCCTTTGCCACCTTTCACCCAATAAGCCTCGACTCACTTTGGATTTGGTGAGTCGTGATCCATTGGGGAGTCCAATGAAGAATCCGATGCCGGTGAATCGTGGAGCGGCATCTCATTCAACACAACCGTCGGACGAGTGAAAATAATTTTGAATCTTGAACAATTCTTCACAATGTCCCAACATTGGTGATTGATGAAACTTTTTTTGCCTTGACCAATGGCACCGAACCACATTTGTGCTTGAATAATCTATTAAAAAAATAAAATTGGAAATGCAAGAAAAAAAAAAGTGCCATTAAATTGAATAAAAAGGCATTTAGAATTTTTTTATCTCATCGCCAAGATTTTCACCGCTTTGAACGTTCTCCCTCACTTTTGCCAACGCATCTCTCCATTTCCCTAACTCTTTATTCAAAATTTTCCACTTATTAGCCAAGGCCATTTCCGTACGAGCCGAACCCGATCTTTCACAAAATTCTCCATGAATTTTTCTCCACATATGAGAAGACTTCACGGGCAATGACCAAATTTGACCCAACACTCACACAATAAAATATCTTCCACAGTCGTCCACGAGCCTTCGGCTTCTCTGGAAGAGGCCATTTGTATTTTTACACAAATGAAATTTAGTAGTATAAAATTTGGTGCGGAAAGTGAAAATTATTGGAAAGAGAAGAATTTGTATGAAAATTTGGTGTGGAAAGTGAATAATATTGGTAGGTATTTATAAATAATAATAAAAAGAATTCATAATTTTTTGATATTTTTTACAATTTTTTTTAATTTTTTTAGCCAAAAAATGGGTAGCCGTTGGATTGAAATAGATTTTCAAATTGGAGCCTCCAGGAGAAGCCACGTGGCTTGTAGCCGTTGGTTTCTAGCAGCATTGATGCTAGCGTTGCGCCAGCTGCTTGAAGGTAAGAGGACGGGCCAGATCTCCCCATAGGCTTGCCCGGGCTCATGGATCTCAGGCCTTGCCCAGGCTGGGTCTCCCGTGCTGGAGCTGCCTTGCGGGCCTAGGGCATCCTCCTACCTGGGCTAACCCCTTGCGGTGGAAGTGCTCTTAGAAGAACCTTACATATAATATAATGGGCTTTACCATATAAGGACAATAGGAGGTTACCAAGACAAAATTGTCCAATCCCCCAAACATTGGACAAACCAGTCCAGTTACTGTCCAACAGTGACATAAAATAAATCACTGTTCAACAATGACATCACTGTACTGAAACGGTGCGTGCAATTTTGAAGGATTTGGTTGGACTATTTTAACATTTTTTCTCGTGGGAATGACTTTTTTTGTCGTGCACGCGTCCAAGGAACCCTCTAGAACAAGGACGACAATTACCCTCTAAGGCTCAGCACTAAAACAACAAACCCCTTCGTCCGCATATATTTACAGACCCACCTCTGCATCTGACACTGTTTGAGGCTTTTCCCATTCCCCCTCCCCCATCGATTCACAAACACAATAGAAGCGAAGTCTGTTCTGTTCAGAGAGAAGGAGAGCAATGGCAGAGCATTTGGCTTCCATATTTGGGACAGAGAAGGACAGGGTGAACTGCCCTTTCTACTTTAAGATAGGGGCGTGCAGGCATGGAGATCGCTGCTCCAGACTTCACACCAAGCCCAGCGTCAGCCCAACCCTCTTGCTCTCCAACATGTACCAGAGGCCCGATATGATCACTCCCGGCGTCGACGCTCAGGGCCAGCCCATTGACCCCCGCCAGATCCAAAGACACTTTGAGGTCTGCTCGCCCTTCTTCATATTCAAAATTGAAAACCCATTTGCCATTTTTGCTTTTATTTGATGTTTTTTTTTTGTTATAGAGGAAAGTAACCCATGATTTAACAAAAACCCATTTGCATTTTGTGCTGTTTTTATTCGGAATGTTGTGTTTTGGATTTGTTGTGTGCTATTTCTATGAATTAGAGGTTTTTATTATGTGTATTGGACTCTCTCCGACTTTCCCTGTGTGAAATTCAGAATTAATGTGTTTAAAAAGTACATCTTTCAAATATTGATGCATGAAAAGTTTTTATTTTTTAATTTAAAGAAGAAGATTTGATCTTTTGCTAGTGGTTGTAATGGGGAATAGAGACGAATAAAAGGAAGATTAAAGGAAGATGTAAGTAAAATCAAACTCGAGTATAGGGTCTTCAAATATATTTACAGAGCAGTGGGATGCAAAATAAACTTTTGTTTATTTATTATATGATCTTTTTTCCATCTTGAAACCTAAATCCTTTATATTACATCTGTGAAATAGTTGAAAACCTTTAGTGTCTGTGCAATCCTTCTCTGCTCTGTATATGTGTATAAATGTAAGTACATACGCTTGCATATTTCCTACAATTAAATTGTTTACGTTTTGGAAATTGCAGGAATTTTATGAGGATCTGTTTCAAGAGCTGAGTAAGTACGGTGATATCGAAAGTCTGAATGTCTGTGACAACCTAGCCGACCACATGGTATGTTTTATTCGACAGAAAGTTAAGCTCTTTCTCTGCTTTCCTCTTTTCTCATCATAAAAATTATTGATGCTACTGCAAAACTTATCCATTTGGGCAGGTGGGCAATGTGTACGTTCAGTTTAGGGAGGAGGAACATGCTTCAAATGCACTTCGGAACCTAAGTGGAAGATTTTATGCTGGTTAGTTTCTACACCATATCTTTGAACTTCAGAATTTGATGTCTAAGTGTCTGCTAGTTATGGTTTATATTGCTTTTTAGGCCTACAATATGTAATATGTTGAACTTATATCTCTTGGTAAATAACTTGCAGGTCGTCCTATCATTGTTGACTTTTCCCCAGTGACGGACTTCCGTGAAGCCACCTGCAGGCAGTATGAGGAGAATACATGCAACCGTGGTGGATACTGCAATTTTATGCACTTGAAAAGGATCAGCAGGTATGCTTTGCTTGAAATTTTTTTCTTATTGCAGAACGCACTGATGCATTAATTTAACTCACTCTTTGTTACAATGTCAGGGAATTGAGGCGTGAGTTATTTGGGAGCTATCGGAGAAGGCATAGCCACAGTCGAAGCAGGAGTCGAAGCCCTTACAGGCATCGTAGCTATGAAGAGCGCACTCATGGGAGCCGTGGTCATAGCAGAAGGTATGATGATGAGGATCGCTATCCTGAAAGCTGGAGCCGAAGGAACAAGACTGTTAGCCCTGGTGGAAGGAGAGGACGCAGTAGAAGCAGAAGCCCTGATGGAAGGAGAGGGCGCAGTAGAAGCAGAAGCCCTGGAAGGAGAAGAAACCGTAGTCCAGTTAGAGAGGGCAGTGAGGAGAGACGGGCCAAGATTGAGCAGTGGAACAGGGAAAGAGAACAAAATGAAAATCAGTACAATGGTCAGCAGCAATAGCAACCTGCAAAGAAAGGAGGGTATGAATACTGATATTTGAAAGCTTTTATGTGGTTTCCTCACCCCCCAAACCGCCTCTCTGTCTCTCTCTGTATCTGTCTCTGTCGCTGTTTATACACACACAAACACTTCCATACCACACACACATATCAATATATTATACGTGCTCAATCACGAAAGAAATTTATATTTCAACAAAAAGCATTTATTCAATAAATATAGCTTACAGCACATTTTCCACTGTGCAGGTGGTGTGCAGGTTCACACTTCTGTGATATGCAATTGAAATGACTTTACAATTTTTAATCTCATACATATTGTGTGACTGTGTGCTTTCTGTATGATATGTCTCTGTAAACCCTTCCCCTGCTGCCCTAGTTCTGTACTCTTTGCTTCAACCAGTCTCTTCAAACGACTCCCTTCATCATTTTGGACTTCGTCCTTCGTAGAAAGCTATTGATATTGCAACTTAGATAAGCAATGACAAAGTGAGGCAAAGGAAAGAAATATTGAGAATAGGGAGAAAATCTAGAGTTAGGAGAACAATTAAAGTCTAGTTATATTCTCAATTACAACACTAATCTTCGACTAGGTAATAAAATGTGTAAATACCCTAGTGTAGTAGGAGGCTTGAATAATTAGACCCCAAATTGTTAAAACTTAAACTGATTAAGTACTTAGCTTCCAAAAATTCCGGAACTAAATAAAATAACTTCTCGTTAATTACTTATCTTGTGCTTGTGTCTAAAATAAGCACAAATGTTCTCACATCTAACGGTCATCACAAAGCCAGCTCCTCTATAAGAATTTTTGTTTGGGGCCGTAGGGGATGATTTCAGCTGACTATAACATCTCTCTTTCTATCTTTCTTGTTCAATCAAGTCGACAATGGTTTTTATTTTTTGTTCTTATTTAGTTTCATGGAAGCCAATCCCCAGTTGATACTTTGCATCTGTGTGAAACTTGTTTGCTTGTTTTGCATGCATTCATGATTTACAGTCAGAAGTTCTGTGACCACCACGAATCAAGAGTAGTGAACGATCGAATATCATGGTTCTGTCTTGGGTTTTGTTTTCTTCTCCCCTTTTAGCTTTATTTTTTTGTTTCAATTAGTAAAAGTCATGATCTTACATTCTTTACAAGTTTTGCAGGTTCAGGTATCCCTGCTTCTAAGGTCCGATCCTATTTATTTTCATTGCAGCTTACAATGGAATTTGTGTACAGGTTGCTGGTGCAGTGTATCAGGATTCAGGAGAATGGGGTTGTACGATATTTCAGGTTTCAATTCAGAAGTGTGAAAGTATATTCCTATTCCATCACTCGAATGACTGATGTAGGTTATTACTGTTGGTAGGTCATTGCTGTTGGTCGATTGTAGTAGTCATCATGATGCAGGTTTAGTGTGGCATCCAAAATCTTTTTTGTTGTTGGACCAGTTGTATTGTAATATTTGGAATTGTACAAGCATTAAAATCTTGACTGGCTATGATGTTATTCCTTCTGTTTAAGTTATTGACAATGCTTAAAATCATCTGTGAACTTAATGTCAAGAGCCATTTGTTACTGCTGGTTTTATCAATCCTGGGCATGAAAGAGGAATGTGTTAAATGTTACATTAGGGTGGGTTGTTTTTAAGAACCTTATAAATGGTATAAATGAACTTCTTACATTTGGATTATCGGGCTTTGCCACTGTTGTGGAAATATCTGTATGCATAAATCTTGAAACTTTAATTTCTATGCAGAGACGGGTTTCTTGTTTCGGGGAGACAGCATAGACCTTTAGGGCGCTTGACTTATTTTCCTTTTCTTCACAAGTCAACATGGAATCTATCCCAAGTTTTGCAATGAGAAGCAACTTTTCTGCAATTTAATCTTATGGCTATTGTTGTGTATGGATTTTGAGTGAAGCAGGTTTTGGTAAATTTGTAGTTTCAAATTCCAGATTTTCATGATTCTGTTTGTAAATTTAAAGCTACATTTACACCCACAAAACCAACGATCCACCCCCAAAAAAGATTTCACAAACACCAACCACACACGGAGAATTCAAAGCTCAAAGCGTGGGTATGAAACTGGAAATGAACGACCCAGAAATTTCCTAATTTTCTAGCCTACTTTGGACCTGGTTTTGAGCCATTAAATCTCACCTATACTTGTTTCAGAGTAACCTTGTGCCAATGTCTCTCATGCACCACTTGCTTCTTAATACACCAGGCCCATAACCCACCACTGAGTGAGGTTCACTTCATTCTTTTTAATACAAGCCATATTGGAAGAGAGGGGAAACAAATATAAAAATGCTCTTAATCCCTTGTGTTACAAAACCCGCATCATATTTTTTTAACTTCGTTTCCGAAGCATTTCGAAAAAAGCAATGAATATGATACTCGACTTTCTTATTCAGTATTATTTTTCGATGAGATGAGATTGGAAGAGACCGAAACTTGTGCCTCTGCTATGGCTCTCAAACTATACAGAGAATAGTGTGCACATTGAACCTGGGCTGCAAGTTGGATGTGAAGCAAATTGCTTTACAAGCTCCAAATGCACAATACGATCCCAAAATCCGATATCAACGGTTCAGAGTTTTACATCCGGCAAGATGCAACGTCTGAAGTGCAAACTGAATTTGCAGCCAGGAAATTTGGACAACTCATCCAACGGAATCTAGGGTCTAGAGATGTTAAGTTCAGGGTTTCCCATCAGCCATGAAATCTTGCCTACTCCCCCCAGCCACCCATGGAAACTTTGCTAAATATGAGCCTGAGATTTTTCCCGGAATTGGATCAAGAGGAGGAAGCCCAGACTTCTGCTAAAAATTCAGGCGCTTTTTAGCAGTAATTCAAGCACCCAGCATGAACGCCTTTACATTTTTCTGCCAAAAGCTCGATTAACAGTACTTTTAACCCTCGGACGCATTAACACTGAAGAATCTATAGCTATTCCAATAGGACATAATCACAGTTCTATAAACCTGGAAAATCGATCCAATTTCTATATAGGACAATCGAAAGGTAAGTCAAAGAGCATTCTCTCATTTTGTAAGAGGGCTAAAAGTAGAGCACTTAAATTTAAAAAAGACTAAGAGATTTAAACATATCGCACCTAATTAAGTTGAATAAGCAATATCCAAATAGAAAAATAAAATATAGGTTAAGTTAACTGTGAAATAACAACTCTAAAAGACAAGCCGATAACTCAAAACCCGAGGACAACCGTTGCTACCGCCATAACCTTAACATATCACCCTCTGTACTCTCAATGCCCAAAAATACTATATATCATAAGCATGCCATGATCCTGCATGTCCTACTTGGCACTGTGCTTGGCCTTGTTGTGTGACTGAAGGGCACCATCAGAATTAAACGACCTGCAAACAGCAAAATGACAAGCATAAAAACCAGCAACAGAACACAAATACTACAAGCAGAAAAAAACAAAATGGTAGCTTAACATACTTGCTGCAAGGTTTGCATGAGTGCTCGCCACCAGACTTTGGTGTTTGTGGCTTGGGCTTGTCACCTGTAGCAGGAGTCTTTCCACCCTTCTTTGCAGGGTGTGGAGTGGCAGTGTGCGCAGCCTTCTTTCCATCTGTAAAAATTCGTAAATACTTTAGCCATGTCCGTATTACAGGTAACACAGAAATACACTATGACTATTTGGGTATTATTGAGAGAGAGAGAGAGAGAGTACCAGTCTTCTGAGGAGTTACTTGCTTGGCTTTTTTAGCAGGGACGGGAGTTTTAGAAGCAGATTCATTGGGTCTTTTCTTGGAAGCCTTCAAGATAAACAATCAACATACATGAACAACCGAACTCGCAAAAATAATCAAGGTCGATAATTTCAAAAGAAGACCAGGCAAACTGTGATAACCACAAAACCATTTCATTACCTTCTTAGGAGTAGGTGTCTCCTCATCATCCTCATCAGTAGCATCATCATCCTCATCACTATCATCATCCTACAA
This sequence comes from Prunus salicina, assembly GCA_020226455.1. NCBI lineage: Eukaryota > Viridiplantae > Streptophyta > Magnoliopsida > Rosales > Rosaceae > Prunus > Prunus salicina. Next base: position 27,385,715 of record CM035342.1, on the reverse strand, counting down.
TCAGAAATGCAAATTTCCAAAGTGATTAAGCAGTTACATACTACTATAAAGGGCATAACAAGCTAAGTCAAACAAGAATATATTTTGACCAATAAGCTCAGACAACAAGCAACTTCAAATCAACACATGAAAACGGATCTTCAGAGTTGGGTAAAACAAAAGCACTTTAGTGACACAAGAAGCCTTTATTCAAGGCCAAGCACCGTATGCAATCAGTGCAAAATATGTTTATGAATGAATCATGGACACAAGAAAACTCATCTGTGACCATACCTCATCTGATGAATCTTCAAAACCACCCAAACCATCCTCAGAACTTGAATCATCAGAATCATCATCATCATCATTACTTGGCTCCTCAATCTTAACTTTTTGCTTTTCAGAAGCTTCGGGTTTCACAATGTTAGTCTTGGAAGGAGCTGGGATTCCTGTGCACAGTTTATGAACAAGTGATAAGAATAAATTAGATCAACACAAACCACATGACAAATTGGAAGATCCATGTCAAACATTTACCATTCTGTGTGATTTCCATCGGGACATCCTCATCAGAGGAATCAAATTCCTACATAAGCAGAAAATGGTAACCAATTAGCCAAGGACATAGAATAAATTTATAATCATGTCAAAACAAAAAAAAGAAAATGGCATTGCATTTACCCGAATCACCCTCCTCGTCCGTGGCAGCAAAGAACACATCAAGTAGTCAAGGAAGCAATGAATAAATACAAAAGATCACAATTCATCAATGCTAAAATATCAAATCATCAACATTCAATATTTTAATTTCAATACAATATGAAGCACTGTATACAAAAATTTCATTTTAAAATATATTATTATGGACGAATTACTTTCCAAAAATAATCAATACTTCTGATCAAACACCATAAACTGATCGAAGTTACTGATTAAGATTTTTTTAAGAAATGACACAAGAAAACTGAAAATTAACTTTCCCTGCAGACTCCAGGGCAAATATACAAAGTAACTCGTTCATAAAGAATAGCATAAAATGTCATGCTCAAACAATCAATTCAACATACACCACAATTATTAAAAGGATATTCTCCAATCAAAGTCTGATAACCACAAAAGTGGACACTTCCACTTTTCAAGTTGTGCGAGAGCTCAAACTCTTTCTCAAAAACCAAGTCAAGGAACAATTGAGGGAATTTATCAGATGAAAGAGTTCCCAAAACAAACTTCTTGTCATCGATCTTCACAGAGATGACACCCTGATCAGCTCCCTTCTTTGTCTCGCCCAAACAAGCCTAGAGCAAAAGAAACGTTAAAACATCTTAAAACAAGGCACTGACACGCACAGTGATATCAAAGAAAAATTAGTAGACGAATCAAACAAAGAGGACTAGTATAAAAAAGAAGCACTACCTGTGACAGGTGCACAACTTTGCCATCAACAGGCACATATTTTACTGGCTCTCCAGCCTTCACTTCAACACCTAAAATAAACAAACGTAATTATTATAAAGAGTACAGTAATATCAAGAACAAAACAGGATGGAATTGCATATAAAGACTAAACCAGCTGCATGCAAAAATATCCATCCACATTACATAACACGACTACGACTAGGCGAGAAGAAGACTAATCTCCACTGCTTAAGAAATTTTTTTATGGAAAAACCAGAAGTGGTCGTAACTTCTTGGTGGATTTACACATTTTTTAGAATAACAAAAATCGTCAAAGGGTTCTAATAAAATAGAAGAAAAAGAAAAGTGGGGTTCAGATCATCAAGCGTGTGGTTTTTAGGAAACTACATATTACAGAGAAATTGTTTGCAAATTCAACACGATTAAAGCCTAGAATTCATGTACAACACGAGGCAGGCTAAGAAACAATAATTTTTCATCAGCATAACCATAAAACCAAAACAATAAGAAGCCACTGATTGAAAATCATCAAGTCCAAAACTTATGGTTTAACCAGTTTATACACAGAAACCACAAACAATTTCAGACCCGTCCGAGACAAGCTTACTACCGTAACCTCTAGCGTACAGAAGCACATTGAAGGAATTATCAGAAATAAAATGCAAAACATAAAAACACAACAGTAAAACAATTATCACAGGACAATGCACCAAGTTAAGCCTTAAACACAGATTATCAAAAATGAACAAAAGCGCTGTTTTCAGCTAAACACTGAGAACATAAACAGTGAGAAAAGAACAAACACTGAGAAACGCTAAACAGTGAGAAAAGGAATAAAAGAAGAATAGGAGGCGACAAGGGAAGAGACGGCTTACCCCAAAATTCCATTGAAGCAGAGCGAGTGAGCGAGCAAGAAACAGGGACACAGAGATAGAGAGAGAGAGAGCGGGGGCTAGGGTTTTTGGGCTAGGGTTTTGATTTGAGAGAGCGCGATGTAAAGGGGCGATGGTCAAAGGGTTTAGGGGGCCTTTTATAAGGGAATTGCCGCCAGGTTTTCTGCTAGGGTTTTTCAGACTTGTTCGCATTTCATTCTTTAGTTGGGCCTGGGCTTTGGATTCAAAAGTCGAGACGTGGGAGCATGGGCTTCTTAAATGCAGTAAATTTTTATGAAAGCTATTTGCACTTAACAATTTGATGATCACACCCAGCATTCAAGTAAAATGTAATCTTTTATTTGGCATCTGACTGGCTGAAATAATAACTTAGAGCGTCTCCAACCGATATGTCAAATTGCTACATGGATATAAAATGTCAAAAATTAAATGTTAAAATTGCTTCAACCGAGTAGTTCAATCCTTCATGGATTTGAAGGCTAAAAGAAATGGGTCAAAAATAACATATCAAATAAGGCCCATATGAAGCATAAAGTTTTAAAAAAGAGTTAAAAAAGACTATCATTTACTCTCTTTTTTAAAACTTTACGCATCATATGAGCCTCATTTGCTTTTGAAAATATAATAAAATAATATGACTTTTGGCATTTCGAGTGGAGTTAAATTTTTTCCAAATTATCAAATTGTCACATAAGCCATTAAATTTAAATTTAACATTTTGCATTTGACATCCCCTTGAAAATACTGTTAGCCAACTGACAGAAAAATAAAACATCAAGAAACCGAAGAGGAAGAAAAGGTAAATTTGGCATGTTGATGGAGATACATCATCGTAATATGCATTGAGGGAGCCAAAGCCTAATTTGAAGTGGTCTTGCTTTCCCTCCCAAAAATCCCTTAAAACTCCTACAACACTTGGAAAAAATATATATGATTTTATGGAAGAAAAAAAAATTCACAATTTAGTGAGTGATGGCCCTCTCATATAAGATGATAAAGTGATTTACAATTAAATTTTAAATTTGGTCCCTTGATATAGGAGTGTACGTCGGTTCAAAATTAATAAATTTCATCAATTCGCATATGATCCAATATAGATTGGATTATGAATTTTTCAATCCAATCCGATCACATAAAATGTTTAAATTCAATCCGATCAGATTCAATTAATATTGGATTGGATTATCGGTTTTCATATTGGAAAAAATAATCATGAAATATGAAACATACATCGTCAAGTTTAATATAATCAAACATTTTAGTAGATGTAAATGTAAAATATAAATGAAATGTTAAAGAAAGTATTTTGATTTTATAATATATTAAACATAACTCCGTCAAATTGCTTAAAATGCTCACAACTTTCTTAATGACAATTACCTAATGAGCAAAATAAGCATGAAACTAACTAGATTGGATTGGATCCCCACAATCAAATCCGTCATCCGATCCAATAATGTCGATTTTGGAAATTAGGAATCCAATCCAATCCGCCAAATCATCGAAACCGATTAAAATTGGATTAGATTGAATTGGTCGATTTGAACAAATTGAATTGGATCTTGCACATCCCTGATCTAAAAATTCTAGCTCTGTCACTACATGCAATCATAAGAATCTAAAAGCATATTGGGTGTGATCAACCAATAGAAATTCAAAGCATACTTTATGAAAAACAAAAAATTATGAAAGAAATTTAGAACATACCTTACCCCTTTTTTGGCCACTTCAAATCCCTGCCATTAAGGGAAGGCTTGAAATGAACAAAAATATGTGTTGTAAGCATCATCAGTGCAAGCACATGTGTCTCCGTGGTCTCTTAGATTTCAATAAGAGCATCTCCAACCGATATGTCAAAAGTGCCACATAGACCTTTAATAACTAGAAATAATATCTCACATCACTCCAACCGATGTGTCAAAGCTGATGTGGAATGAAGGTTGGAGGTTGAGATGTTATTTTTGACATCCCAAAAGTAAGATGTCAAATGACTATTTTATTATTTTTTCTTTTCTTTTCTTTTTAATTAAAAATAAATCAACACTAAAATGTAATAAAATAATAATTTAATTTGACATATCGGGTGGAGTGTAAAGCTGTGTAAGATGTCAATAGCCACATCAGCCATTAAATTTAAATTTGATGTTTAGTATTTGACATTTCCCTTGGAGATGCTCTAAGAATTGGGCATTTTCACTGGTCAAACTGGATCGAACTGGTTAAATTCGCCAATTTAATTGAACTGAATCGGTCTTTTTTTTCTTCTTTTCAAAGTAACCTTTTTTGTGTGGCTTTATCCTATTGGTTGGCTTAAAGAGAGCCCATATTCCCCACACTGAATTCGCCCACCACATATCTAAACAAACCCTAGCATTTTCTCTATCTTCTTGTCGCGTCACCGTTTGCTTCCTCCTCCTCCTCCTCCTCCTCCTCCTCCTCTCTCTCTCTCTCTCTCTCTCTCTCTCCTGCATCATTTCCCCTCCATGACTAGATCTGCTCGTTTCCATCGCCACAATCACATAGGTTCTCATTGAAACCGAATCAACACGTCAACTGTAGTTAGTTGATGGCATCACTAACTTGGTGCCAATCTACAAAAAAGGCACACCAACAAGGTAAATTTAATTGATGTGTCACCTTATCAGTCGAGCTTGGTTTGGTTGTCTAGCCCTAATTTGAATACTCTCCATAATGACAAAGATTTATCGTTCGCACACTTGCAGTTTTCCAATAATGACAAATATATTTAAAAACCCTAAAAAAAATTATAAAAGATTGCAAGAAAATCATCCGAAATTTGAATGTGAAAGGCAGAGACAATAACATAAAGGGTCTTGTTTCCTACTTCGAGTTGTATTGTAACTCAAGCCCTATAAGAGGAACTTCAGAGTTAGCTTAAATAATATAGAATACAATGGGGCATTAAATTGGGTTTGAACAAGAGTGAGCGATAAAGAGCTAGGATTTTGCATAGGGTATAGGATTTTGATTGTAAGCCAAAGTAGACAAGGGATTATAAGCTAAAAGTAAAATAATAAATCAAGAGAGGAAAAACTTTGCAATAGGGCCCACCCCTATGGAAAGCAGGCTTTGCCCATAAAAGGAGCCTGGATGAAAAATCATTTTCTTTTTCATATTTGGTAAGTTCTCGCTAGCCAGAAGGTTTCATGCATTCTCAAAAAATAGGGAAAATGTTACATTCAGCTTGGGTTTCATTTTTCTTTCCCAAAATCAAAGGTAAGAATTAATTACATCTTCTTTAATTACCAATTAAGGTAAGCAACAGTAATTATATATATATATATATTCATATTTCTAATGTGGGAATATATATGAAAAACAAAACAAATTTTGTTTCTAATTCATGCACAAACTAAATATGAAAAAAGAAATAATTAATATTTTCTAACTACCATTCCAGTAGTACCAAACATGGAAAGAAAAAACACGATAACTTTCTAGTAAGTCAACCCCACCATGGTATAAATTACAAGTCATGCCTACATGTTATTGCGTATCGGCCAAAAAGGGCAACTATAGAAACACTAGAATTCTACAAAATTTATACAAATAAAAAGTTGCAGTAGACGGACTGGAGTGGTCCTAGTGTTTCTAGTATGCTTATTTATTGCAGTGCTTCCTGAAACTGTGGTCAAATTCTACATTGTTTTTGAAAGTCAAAGTGACTCACTTAGTAAAATGCTCTTAATCTTTTAAAATAATTGGAAATACTTATCATTCAAGGGACGTGCATATTTAAAAAGAACACTTTTCAAAATTTTAAGCTTATTTCACCTTTTTCATTTGCTGATATTAAAAAAGAATTGATTTATCACTCATTTTTTGTCCACTTACACTCCCTTGTATGTTATAGTAAAAAGTATTTAAAAACAAAAGGGAATGTAAGTGAACAAAATAGAAGTGGGAAAATTAGCACCCTAATAAAACCTAAAATAAAATCTTCTTTTATTACACTACGAACCTATATATGTACAAAGCCAAAGTCATTTTGAGGAGAAAAATAATATTATAATTTATTTGGCAACTAATTAAGCCAATTATTACAACAAGAAGTCCATGAACTTGATCCACGAAAACCATGTTCTTGAAACTTTTTCAGCTTGTTTGGAACATGAAACTGACAACATCGTCACACCACCGCCACCGTCCATTGCATTTGTGCTTGGGCACAGAAAAAAGTTCCTCGATCCTAATGACATCAACTTCTCCTCCCTATGCAAACGTGGCCCCACATATAAGAACACAACAATCAATCACCACCGAGCACACATCTTAAGGCCTATTTGAAAGTGATTGTGTGAGAGGCGTGATTTTCCAAATAATCACTTAACCTTTTGGAGAGAAGCACATGGCGGTGCTTTTCCATAAAACCACTTATAATGATTCTATAGAGAAGTGATTATTGACCTATCAAGCATCACTACCAAATGAGTCCTTAATCAAACATACCCGAGAGTTAAGGAAGCGCTTTGGGTCTCAAAATGTTGGTAACTGACAACTATCATAACCATAAGGGTATAATCGTAATAACTAGAAAACCAACGAGAGAAAAAGCGAGATTTGTTGGTTTTAAAACATTTTTAAAAAGTTCATTTGAATATTAAACTTGCATTTAATCAAATTAATCGCAGCGGAAGAATATGGTGGTTGTTTAAATTCAAAAACAAAACTTCTTCCAAGTATCTTAAGCCATGAACATTGATATGATTTCATAAATGAAAGCACAAGAGAAAAGGATAAGTCTTAATTACCCTTGATGCTATAATATGAACCAAGTTGTGTTTTGGTCTTCTCTTGATGATTTCCCTTTGTTGATCTCCTCTTTGATCTTTCTCCTCCTTGTGAGCCACAAAAGGATATGGCCTCTAAGTCTCGACACCAATGGAACCTTGAGATGAGAAGGAGTATCTTGAGAATACAAGAATGCTAGTTCAAGAATCTCAAGATTGGTTTCAATCTAAACCACTTTGAAAGATGAAAGTGTTTCACTCTTGAAAACTCTCTTTTATCTCTCTTTGATCTCCCAAACCCCTTTGGTTGATGTTGGATTGTGTTTGTATGTTAATTAGCTTCTTAACTTCCTTATGGAAACAATTCCCATACATATCTACATATGCATTTTCAGACAAACCCCATTGGGCTTCCAAAATTGGGCCTTATGACACTTAAACCATAATCTTTAAGTGTATAAAGCCCTTGGGCTTGATACCCAACCATTTGGGCTTCTCATTAACCATTACGGAGGCCCAAATACCATTTTACACGTAGTAAATCATCCACATCAAATCAATCAAATTGATTTCCTCATTCTCATTTGTATTACTCAAAGTTAACCATTTAAGGTGTGCGATCCATTAGGTTCTAATTTAGCAAGGCAGTGGGAAAACAATTAGAACTCTTTCTAACCAACTGGAATTAAAACCCCCTTTTAATTCTTCCTTTATTCGGATTGATCACAATCTATCCTAGGACTTCCACAAGCCAAGAGTGACATCTAGCAACATATCATGGCTACCCAAGCTAATCAGAATAGACAAAGAACCTATTCAGTTGGAATTGCAATGCAATACGGTCCTTCTCTTATACAATGTTTCCAATCATATTTTCAGGGTACGGATTGATAATGTCAAACCCTTAATATGATTAACCTCATGTGATTCAATAGAACATAACTAAAACACTTTCTAAATCATGTTCAAATACTTCGGCCGAAGATTTACTGAATCACATCTTGAAACATTCTCTTTCTTTATCAAAAGTAGAGATTCCTTATTGTACATTCACATGCCCCTATGATGAATTAAGAGATCCCAACAACACTTTAGACAAATCTTTTACGACTTGCCTTTAAGAGCTATCAAAGATCAATAACGCATTACAGGACAACCATGATGCCTCAGGTCTAAGGACTAATTTGCATTATTGCAACTATGAGTTCTCGTTTGACATATAGATAAATACTCCATATGAGAACTACGATTGATCGCGTTCAGTGAACTCATTCACTAATGAGCACCCACATACTTGTATTAGTGTCAACTACACAAATGGTTTGAGACTAACCATCCTCCCAATTGAGCATACATAATATGTGCTAATCTTGACGGTTTATCAATGCCCATTTGATAACCTATGGTTAGGAACATTTTGGGGTACTACAGTTAGAGATTAAAGGTCTCATGTATCTACACTTCTTTAGATTACTTTATCTCTTATATAGCATACCCTGGACATTTGTTTCTTTACACGATGTAATAGATAACAAAATAAGTTTGCCCTTTATATACGAAATGTATTCTAAGGAGATTACATCAAATGTATTGGCTCTTAGGGCACATTTCTAACAAGATTATCATGGAATATGGGTCGAGAGCTCAAGTCTTACTATCGAGAAACCAAAGCTAGCTCGCTTATTGATTTATACCCACAACGAGATAAGAGTAGCCTCAGAAATTACCATGACTTTTCTTAGAGAGGTGACCGTATATTGGCTATTGTCGGTTAGAGAGAGAGAGAGAGAGAGTTGGGTTATCGGTTTTAACGGTCTCGTGGTAACCTCGGTGGTTGGAATGGGACACGTAGATAGGTGATTATGGCGCGAGGTGCAGTGGCTCACTCACTTTTTGTGGAGTATTGTGTAACAGTGAGACGTCAATTTAGATAATCATTGTTCACTCGAGGAAGGCAGCTATAGTATCGAGTGATGCTAGGTAGCAGTGGTCACTTGGATTTTGAGCGAATAAGTGACTTCGTAGAGATGGGCGCAAACCTCTTTTGCTGTGTTCCGGGAAGGGGGAGGAGGCCACTCCTCCCCATGTCTCTCTCTCTCTCTCTCTCTCTCTCTCTCTCTCTCTCTCTCTCTCTCTCTCTCTCTCTCTTTTCCTTACCTTCCCACTTATTTTCTCATTCCCCATATAGAACCGGCCAAAAAGTGGCCCACGTGCCGCCATACGCGGTGGCAGCGCGTGGGTGTCCTTAGCAATTTTCGGCAATCAGAAAAACTCCAAACGGCTGACCAAGACTCCCACTATAGGATCAACCCATTGAGTGGAGCAACTTTTGTTCTTGGACCTACCCCAAAAAGTCAATGGAAGTAGCCGGAATCAGAGGCTAAAACTCCAATCGCTTAATCAACCAATTAAACGCAGAAATTTCTCAAAATTAACACAACCAGAAGCTAGAACACGTTGATAGGATAGAAAAGCAAACCAAATTTGAAAGATTTGGTGGCCGGAGGCGTTCGAACGAGCTCCCGAAAGTTTACTAAAAAAACTATCAAACACTGCCTGTTTCGTGGCTGTTTTCGGCGACCACGACGGCGGATCGAGATTGGGACCGGTCGGGAATCGAAGAGGGAAGTGAGGTGGTTCTAACGGGACCAGGGCCACCAAGAACGAAGGCGTATAGTGGCAGTGATTAAGGAGAGAAGTTGGCTGGTTGTGGAGCTCCTGAGGATGAAGAAAAAAATCTGGGTTTTAAAACTGAACTTCGAAATATTTAAGGTTGTGCCATTGAACTTCTTTTGATCGGAACTTTTCATCTCGACGTGCTCTATGCAACGGTACAACTAGAATCCCCAGATTCCTTCCCGAACAAAAAGTCAACTTTTAAACCATTAAAATATTTCTGGAGTAAATTCGTATTTTATTTAAATAAATTAATAATTATATATTAATTTAGGATCGGATTGTTACATGATTAGTTTGGTATTAAACCTCCTCCACTTAATAATGGTATTGATAATTGGATTTGTTGAATTTTGAATAAGTTGTCTCCTTTTTTTATGAAACAGCTGGCCAAACACATAAACTACATAGTAGAACTACAAATCAACCTGGTACAAGAGACTCCTAACCAATCATCAACTAGTAAGGAGACTATCCAATCCGGAGCTGAATCAAAAAAGCAAACTCCCATTCCCATATTGTAATGGTTGGAATGACAACAATCAGTGACTTAATTAACTAATATATTTATATATCAACAATATATACTCTAACGACAATAGGACTTAGAATGTGGTGAACTTTTTTTGTTTTTCTCTCAGATAATATGAATGAATGTGATGTGATACTTTTTGTGTGTTTTTTGAATGAGGGCTCTTCTGATTTAAATAAACTTCTGAAACCTTTTCAGAAGAGTTACAACTGTTAAAAAACAATTATTTAAATTCATCCGGATTAATTAAAAATTAATAATTTGAACTGAAAAATTAATTTAAATTTGAAGTGCCCAAATCAAATTTGTAGCCCAATTGGCTTCTACTTTGCCCAACTTCCATTTACTAAGCATAGGGACTTCCACATTTATAAAGACTCCACCTTTTCTTCTTTCTATCAATGTGGGACAAATATCATTGAATTTCATTCAAACTTCCAGCAATACCTCACATTTGCAAGTCCATCAACCACACAGTTTTTCTCTCTATAAACATGCTGCACCACACAATCCTCAATCTGATTCACAAGTTCCCCACACCTAACAAGTAGGCTAGCACTTGACCAAAAATAAACACAAGTAGGCTAGCAAGAGGGTGGAAATCAAACAAAAAAAGGAATCCAAAAAACCATTTCACAATCATAAATGCACTAAATATGATTCATAAGTTCCCCACACCTAACAAGTAGGCTAGCAAGAGGGTGGAAATCAACAAAAAAAGGTGGGACAGCTACAGTCGAATCCAAGAAACCATTTCACAATCATAAATGCATAAAATCCAAATCTTTTCTCCCAGTATGAGTTATCATGTTCACTTTGGATATGGTTACTTATTTCCAAAAAAAAAAGGTCAAACACCTATTTTCTCTTCATTTATTATTATTTTTTTCAAAACCAAAAATAATATTCTCTTGCAACCCGACATTAATCTGATAGAGGGGCCGATACCATGCTTGTAATTATTGGGGTAGGCATCATGCATTATTGGCACTATTCACTATACAATAATACAAAGGTAGTTGGAGTGTTAGGCAAATGAAATAGTTAAAATAATCATGATATTTTTGGCACTTCCACTTAAAAGAAACTTGGCTTGAGATGTATACATTAACTTATGGGAGCTGCTATTATTATTATACAAAAAGAATAAAATATTATGTACTCCTTTTTTATTAAAATAACATGAGTGGGTGCTACATTTTCCTTCTTTTCTTTTCTTTTCTTTTCTTTTTCTATTGTGTTTTATTTTATTGCTTAATTTTACATTAATGCCCTTAAGCAATGTGGTGGTTTCTATTTTACATTAATGCCATTAATGCCCTTAATACTAATACAATTGTGGGTTAGTAACTTTTTTTTATTTATTCAAGCGATATTGAAGGAGGGGGGAATTGAACTTATAAAACATTAGATTCAGAGTATATGATATTAACCACTTGAGTTACAAACTCCTTGCATTTAGAAATTACCGTTAAGCAAAGTCATTGGTAAATATATGGTTCAAATTTTATTTTTCAAAAAGAAAAAAAAAATGTTTCCAATGATTGTAACACAATTACATATCCTCATTTCTCAACCTATGTACATAAGACTCTCAAATAATTTGATGCGACAATGGAAAGAGGATAAAGATAAAGATGTCAGGACTGTGGGACCCATGTACATTGTTCATAAATGAAACTCAAGTATTTTATTTGTGAAAATTTTCAAAATACATATAATTATTTGGGTTTTCTCTCAACAACAATAAAAAAATATTTATTTGGGTTTAGAGGAAATTTTTTTTTTTTTTTTGTGGGATAGATGTAGTGTCTCTCTTTCCTCGATATTATTCATTTTCTAATTTGGATGTTTGTAGTTGTGTCCATTATGGTCTTACAATCAAATGGGGACAAAAACAAATAATAGTCTTTTATTTTTTAGGTCAAGAACAAATAATTAATAGTCTATATGGATGAGAATTGGACATGCATGCTTTAAATATATTCAATATTTATTCAAATTATTTTTAAAATTATAACTCAATTAGTTAAGGTGAAAGAGCTCAACTAACTGAGTTATACCCCACTTACATACACCGAACTTGATATTCTTTTAGAGTTCATTGTGTATTATAGTTTAGAGATCTGAACCGTCAATTTAAAGTCTTCTCTCCATTCAAGGACAACTTCTCAACTAGATATAACTACTTACTTAACTGCCGTGAGGTTTAACTAGATTAATCCAACAGTGAAAGTGAATCAAATTAGTCCTTGCTTCGTGGCTGTTATTGAGCTTATTATTAAACAAATATATCCATTCTTTTTTTGGTCCAAATGTATCCAAGTTGAGTTTGAGTTTTGCAGGTCTCCATCTTTTCGACCATTTGTGGTTTTTTAATCGACTTCGGACGCCGCCATCTTAGAATACCACTTTTCTTTTTGTTTTTTTGAGGATCTTTCTTATTGAGATGAGCAATAGAATACTAAACTCACACACTACACGGATGCTAAGACTCGAATTTAGGACCTTATCTTTTTTAACGGTCAAAGACAAGAACAACTAATTGCATGGTATAATCAGTTTGTGACAATATATTGTGGCATTCATCAAAATTCTAAGCTTATAATACGGACCTACATTATGTACAAAGCCCTGAAATAATATATGTGCTAATAATATATTAAAAAAAAACCCTGAAATAAAATCTTCTTCTATTACAATACGGACCTATATATTATGTACAAAGCCAAAGGCATTTGAGGAGAACAATAATATTTTAATTAATGCGGCAACTAATTAAGCCAATTACAACAAGAAATCCATAAACTTGAGCCATGAAAATCCAGTCCTTGAAACTTTCTCTGCTTGTTTTGAACATGAAGCAGACGACGTCGTTCCGCTGCCGCCAGCATCCATTGAGTTTGCGCTTCGGCACAGAAAAAAGTTCCTCGATCCTAACGCCATCAGCTTCTCCTCCCTATCCAAACCTGGCGGCACACAAAAGAGAAAACAATCAATCACCACTAAACACGTGTCCATCAAACATATTGGAAATATAATCACAACCGTCGATTTCATAAGCCCCAAAAGCACATTAAACACTTACTTTCTAAGCTGAACTGAGAGTAATGGAGGTCAAACAACGAGGGGTCGACAGAGGTCAAGATCGGACGGCGACCTTCCTTTCCGTATTGTCGTATGGCAGCCGTCACCAGATCTTTCACCGTGGATTCCGGCGGCATTACGACATGTATGGCGCCGACGCTCCCCTGAATCGTCACATTGAGGAGCAGCTTCGTCAGTTTCGGCCGTAACTCCGTGGCCGGAGTGATTCCGATCGTGTTCCTGAACGACGCCATGTCTGGCACCGTTTTAGGTCTCCGAAGCTGCGGCGTCGCCATATCCGAAATCTGGCCGTGAAACGATGACGATTTCTCATTGAGTGATCTCCCCCTGCGACTCTTCTCCTCCTGGACCCTCCGATGAGTACTCTTCGGACTCGGCATTTTCCGTAAATATAATATCGATTCGGGAACAGAAACAAAAAATGAGAACTTCTGCAGCTATTGGTTGAGCCTGGTGAGTAGTTATTACCAGTTTACCTCAAGCGCCGGTATCGGAAGAACCTGAGGCGAGGGAAGCCGAGAGCTGGGGAAGAGCTTTGGCTCTTAAGTTGCCGGTAATTGACAACTATCATAACCGTAATAACCAGAAAACCACTGAGGGCAAAAGGGAGATTAGCATGGAATATGACTCGAGAGCTTGAGGCTTATGATTGAGAAATTAATACAATTCCCCCATGGATCCACGTGTATTTGTGGCTGGAGTTGAGGAAATAAATGTCCCCTGTTTTAAAATAAATAAGCATCTTAGAGATTTCTACTTGCATTTTGGAAGTGTGACAACGAAATATATAGATATTCTTGAAATAAGTGATATTGATAGAGAGATAATTAAAAACGATTGAGAAATGAGTGAGATACGAATATTTCAATCTATGAACTTTCTTTGAGTTTTCCGGAGAGGTTCGCCGGAAAAGTTTTGAGCAATATGATATTAAAAAATACAGAATCGTGTTAGACATAATTAGAAGCATTAAAATGGATTAAACAAAGAAAAACAACAAAATCACAATTTCCCGGTGATCGGAAAACTCATAGAACCGCCGGACTCTGGAAATTGTCATCGGATTTCGGAAAACTTGTTTTAGCTATAACTTTCTCGTTTCTTAACCTCTTTTAGTGATTCAAAAGCAAAAATCGAGGGGTTTTTCATGTAGATTATGATGGTATAATTATTGCAATCTAAAACATATAATATAAACACGAATTTGAGCAAAAAAATATGATGGTGTTAATTCTTTCATGTTTAATCGATTCTTAAGGCAAAAAAAAATATAGGTGGGTGTTCATATACTTACAGTAGATGTTTCTGGAACGATGATGAGGAGGTTGGAAGCTTGGATTTGAATTTGAGCTTCACTGGTGGAAGCAAGGATGGAAACGAGATGTCTTTAGCTAAATATTTCTCTCAATTCCAAATTGTTTCTTTGAGAGTTCTTTCGGTGGATTGTAATCTGCAATGAGCCGAACACGAGCTTCTGTTTTATAGGCAAACAAGTACGCGGTGAAAACAATTTTGGTCATGATTTCAAGCTTAATTAATTACCACCACATATGTCGTTCTGTCTATATCACCGACTTTTTTTTATGAGTAATGCTACACTTACCATATTTTTATCCCATATTTTTATATTATATGTCATATTAATTAGATCAATGAAGTGTATTTTAATTAAGACAATTAGAAAAATAAATACTTGAATAAATCATAAAAGAAAAGAAAATATTAAATAATTTTAATTGATGTGCTTGTCCACCTCAGCTGCCACATAAGATGGTATATGGATGTGGTATACAAATGTGGTAAGAGTTTAATGAACTTTTACAGTTTTACTATTTACCAACAGTAATATAGTAAGAAAGAAGAAGGAAAATGCATGATTTCTTATCGCTTCCAACAATGAATCCAAATAACTTACGAATTTCCTAATAGTAGCGTTCATGATTTCGTATTATAGTGCAAGTTAACATCATGTGTAATTGTCTATATGTGCCACGGTGCCTACATGCATGAACAATGCAACTTATTATAAGGGTTTGAGGTGATGCTAACGGTGAATTTATAAAACATCTTGTATACATGTATTATCATCATAGATTTCATATCAATCTTCTTAACATCAGCCATCTTGATCTAATCAAAGTTCTATTTAAGTCAGTGATGGACTTCGGATAGGTAAAACAACAAATCAAACATATTCGTTATCTTTGTTTAATAATAACATGTTTACGTATTTGAAATGGAAAAAACTATCGATCGGGAAAATTACAAATATTATAGAGAATTAATGGGTATAAAATTAATTATTTCCTCTAATTACTTTAATTCAATTTGAATTACAAATTTTAACGTAGAATTCACATTCGTGTATGCATAAAGTGGTCATAGCCTTGGAAGGATGTGGAATGTTTTCTCTTTTGGCCGGCATTTCTCTGTGAGGAGGAGTGCTATTTTTGTTTCCATCCTCATATCTATTCTTCTGTGAAATTTCATTGTTCTATAAGAATGTGACACGCGTACATATTATTGTTCTTTCTTTTTTCCTTTTTTGTTTGTTTAACAAATACGTAACATCTTCCACGCGTGCATATGATCTTTTCTTTCTTTAAGGAACTTTTCTTATGATAAGATCATGTCGTCATATCAATCCATTTAAAACTCACTAAAATACATTATTTTGCCTCTTTTTTTTGGAGCATTTTTTTTCATTATTTTAATTTTTAACTCAAAGTGTATTTTTAATATTCTTTTCAATACTTGACACGTGTCGTCCATATGCATAATCATGATTCCATAAATACCAAGTAAAAAATAAATTATGATTATGCATATAAACACGTGTCAAGTATTAAAAAAGATGATAAAAATATACCATGAATTAAATGGTGACCAAAAATATTTTCTTGTTTTTTCTAATACAAATTATTTGTTTAATTTATGGTGTGAATACTTAAATGGTTAAATTGGCGGGGTATAATTACCCACTTGGCAGTGATAATATCCCATCCATAATTAAATAGTGAATGGTGCTTAACTAACTCATCCAGAAATGAACATGTGGCCCAATTGCGAATGAACACCTGTCCAAACAATTAAAAACAAATTAAAAAATTTGGATTGTGGTCGGGTGGGGCTCTTACCTATTGGTTTCATTTTTATTATTATTTTATTTTAAATTATTTGGATATGGGTGACAAACTCCAAATTATTAGAGATATTTAGTCATATACCAATTCTTAACACTAATAATATAAGGGGGGTGTATTGAATTGAGATTTCAATGGATTATTTTGAAGCTTAAAAGTACAGTTGTATTCAATTATGATTTTTAAGTAATCAATAAAAATCTGGTGGTATTCAATTAGGATTTTTAAATAATCAATGCAAGTCCGGTGATATTCAATTAAAGATAAGAAAAAGTACCGTGGTATTCAAAAACTTACTGATTTTAATGTATTTCATTAAATTGTGTACTGTGTGAGAATTTTGAGTGTGTAATACAAATAACAAATCACATAAGAAATCCCACCCCCCTATGCATTATTCTTATATATGCTCTCATACATTTTTTTCCCATTATTTTTTTTATGCTTTCTAATGTGTAAAAATATATAAATATAAAACAAAAAACAAAAAACTCTTCAACTGGTGGGCTCGTGTCTCTCGATTGGTTTCCCCTCCTACCTGGGTAGCGATGGCATTGGTCCCGTGGTCTTGAGTTTGTGGCTGAAGTTGAGTGGTGGGTACTTTGGCTTGGACTTGGTTTTTTTATTTTATTTTTTTATTATTTTATTTTGCAGATTTGGGTGTTCCTCATATCTATCCTGGATCCATACGTTTTTGGGGACAGTCAATTGATTTGGTCGACTTGGGTGGTCTTGCTGGAACTTTCGTGGTTCTTGGAGCGGACAAGCTAGCTATGTGGATTTGCTTTTCATTGTAGTTGTAGTTTTATGTTGTATTATTTTGCTTGTGAGAGTTAATGGTAGTTTTGCATTTGTAGTTGAGTGCTCATGTGAGTGGTGTTCTTGCATGTTATGTCTAGGCTCTCAGTATCTTTAATGTATTCATTCTGGTCATGTGTGGCTATGTTGGGAGTTACATTGTTGATGTCAGTGTACTTCCCTTGGACTAACATTTGATGGTTATTGTGCCACTGTCTTTGTATTAACCCTAAAAATTGAGTATATGTATCCTAAAAATTGGGCAAATTCCTTCAAGTTATGTATAGGTGAATGATGATAAGTGATAGAGTTCAAGCTTGTATAGAAATATAAGTAAAATCATATAATTGCAATCTATCAAAATCATAAGTAAAATCATGTAATTGCAATCTATTAAAATAATGAGTAAAATCATATAATTACAAATTCGGCTGAAATCCATTACATTAAAATCATGTAATTACAATATGTTAAAATCTCAATTGAATACACCCCCATAAATAAACCCTACATCATTTAATTTCTATAAATAAACCCAAAAAAAAACTCAAAAAATGATAGCTGACCCTATTGAATTTAATTTTGATTATTAAATTACTTTGATGCTCTATTGAGTGTTTTGGGTATTTTTTTTAATGAGGTTTTGGAGTAGGGTTTGTCTTAATAAATCAATGGCAGTTTCGTAATTTAAAAGAAATTAAAAACCTTTTTGTTATGTTGTAAATGGGTTTTAGGTGTATTTATAAAGTCCATTTTATATAGGATTTTTTTATAATTTGAACTCATATATTGGATATAATAATGAATCTCCCAAATAATTATAACTTTGATTAATAATTCCACGAACTCCAATGTCAAAGGTTGTTAGGTTGGTGCTTCATTCCATACATTGTGACAAAAATGAGTTTCTCATTTCTGATTGGTTAGTTGATGATAAATTCAAATCATATACTTTTATTTTGGTTATTTTTATAAGCACACATGTTTAATATATATCTAGGGTAGGTGACATCCACCAAGTCATTGAAGCGAGTGATGGAGCCCAAAAGAAGACAAGAAATTGAAGGGAGGCATCTCTGGTGCAGGTGGATCCATACACGGCTAGCCATAACCCAAGCAAAGCAAACAAAACATGTGATCAAAAGAGCCAAGTCGCAGTCTCAGCAGATGCAGAAAGGAACACGCATACTTGGACTCAATGTTCAATATTGTTCGTATTCTAAAAAAAAAATATTCAATATTGTTCATTTTTCTAAGTGGATATTAGGTTTGTAGGTTTTTTTTTTTTGACACGGAAAATAAAATTACAAAGCAAAATTTCTCGGACACGCAGATTTAAAGAAGTCAAAAAAGAAAGCATTTGAAGAAGACAACGGCAACTTAGACTCCCACACCCTAGACGGAGTGAGTTCGTGACCCAAGCCCGCAAACGAATCTGCCGTGAAGTTAGTTTAGTCTTACAATTAGGTTTGTAATTATGTTCATTATGGTCTTAAAATTAAAGGGGACAAAAAACAAAATAGTATTTTATTTTTTGGATCAAGGACAAATGACGGTGTGTATGGATGAGAATTTGACGTGCGGGAATGACCAAAAGACCTCCCTCTCTATTATTGATTTATTTGTTTGTATGGATAGTGACGTAACTCTTTCTATTGGTGTGGTGTCCACTTTCATGCATGAATGCTGACCAGGTTTTGTGTCTTCCACTTGGAATATTATTCAACATTTATCATTTTATTTTACTTTACTTATTTTTTGTGTGGCGATTATGTAGCCGAATTTTTATGTATTTGGATTTGTGTGGTAGGATTGGTATAGATTTCTTATGATGCCGTGCCTAGACAGGCTTGGACCATTAATTAGTGCCAAGTTCAAGTTTAAGCAAATTGAAATCATGTTAATTAAGTATACGTATGAGACGTGTATGATTTGGACAGTTTTGAAGCATTTGATGTATCATAGTAGAATTCGAGTGCAAGATGTGAAAGCACATTCTTTCGTCAACTGATTTAATTCGCATCTTCAATTATAGTGAGATTTAACTAGTTTAACCAACTGTGCAAGTCTATGCTGAATGCGACTTAGCTTGACTTTGGGAGAAGTCTCTATCTTTTATTTTGGACTACTTTTTGGTTCTAAAATTAGAGATTGTGATTGAGTTTGGGTTGCAACTTGCAAATTTGCAAGCGCAGCCATCTTGGAAGGCCGCCACCATTTTAAATGGTCGAGACTGAAGACCAACTAATTGCAGGGTTAAATTAGCCTGTGGCAGTATTGCGGGATTCACCAAAATTTTGGTGAGCATGAGACTGTTTCTATTCAATATTATCAAATTCAGTACACACACATCAATTGAAGGCTCTAAGTATGCATTTGGGTGTTCCATAAAATAAAAGAAAAAAAGAAAAAAAAGGAGAGTATGCATTTGGATGAAGGATTTATGATCTATTTTGGGAGTGCTTCTTATAAGTGATTTTACTAAAATGTTTTTATTAGAAGCATGTTGAAATTTTTATTAAATATCCAAGTACATCATGGAAAATCACTTGAAAGTGTTTCGTTCCGCTTCTCACTAAAAAGTAATTTCATATTCCATCAACACTTCTAATTTTTTCGGCCAAACCCTATTGTCAAATGCGATTTCGGTTATATAAAAAAAGCTTTTAACCATTTAAAAATTGTAGTGCCAAATAGTTACCTTAGATTTGACTAATTTATATCATAATTTCCCTTTTACCCTAATTATAATGTTGACTGCTCTTTCCAATTGAGATGGACAAGGCAGAGAACTCATGAACTATCCCAAACCCAACTAATAATAATATGTTATTCTTATTGACAAATATGCAGTCAGATGTATCCTAAGCCAAACATGGTAATCCGAGCATTCTCTTCTCTGCAATGCACATGAATTCCTAAGCTACCTAACCACAATAACTTCCCAACTAAACTTGCAACTGAGGCAGCATCTCCAACACTACAACATGGAAGGTCTTGTCTGGTTGCAACATTGTTCATGTTGCTTGCATTAGGTTGCTAATACAGATAAATCTTCAACCTAAAAACCTAATAGCTGCCTGCCAGTCATAAGCATGAGAAATATTCAGGTGCTTGTTTGCAGAAAAGCAGGAAAATGTTCGTAGCTTGAAATATATACCGAAACGGTAACCTTAGTTCAAGCTACAAACAGAACTGCAAGGAAATGCAAAAACTTTTAGAACCCCAGCACAATAGAAATAAGAGTTACATCAACCCTCCTCCAATATCCTTATTCATCCAAATGAGATTCAGATACAATAAAATTAAGAATTACAAAATACAATAACAATGAAAATGTCACTACACATACGCTCTTGCCCTCTTCACGACACGTACAAGACATTTGAACTCAAAGCATCTTTATCTTCATTTCCTCTTTTTTCATTTTATTTTTTTTGGGGTTTGGAGGGAAAGCCTCGAGTATACTTATAAAATTTAGCTAGAAAAAGAATGTGGCGCTTACAAAATTGACCGTCTTTCAACATCTTAGAGTACCAAGTATTATGTTAACAAGGGAGAGAGCAGCTCACCATGTATAGTTTCTTCATGTGGTTCAAAATAATACATTGGGGTGTGGAAAGACAGAATACTGTCTGATTCCCTCTCTGGTGCTGCATGCGGCCACCGATGGTTTCTTGATCTCGACTCTTTTGGGCTTATTCTGGTATTCATAGAAGCTGAATGAGGTGAGCATATTTGAGATATGGCCCTCAGCCGACATAGCCTCCCATTGGAGGAGGTCTTGGCTTGGAAGTTATAGTGTCGTTGTCTTGTGGCTTTCAAGTTTACATTTGGGCCAACCACTGGAGGGAAAATGACTGAATCAACTGCTTTCAAGAGGGAACTAGAGGCTTCACTGCATGAGGAAATAGCTGCCTTTGGCATTGGTCTACTATTTTTCCATGACAAAAACGATTGCTGTAGCCTGGATGGAACCTGCAAAGCCAAAAAGTAGACATAAGAACTAGTTCTGAATCGACATGCATCACTCAAAACTAAGTTCTCTTATTCTGACTTACCGGCATTTGGATCTATAACAAAATATCAAAAACAGACGTTCATACTGAATTAAAATCTTTACAAACAACCAGCATGTGGTTTCAAATACAGATCATCATGACAAATGCAGTTGATACCAAATAAAGCAATTGCACCACTGGGTGTGCCAGTAACTTTCAACTTATTCAGACAAACACGAAGGGTATGAAGAAAAAAAATGAAAATGTTGATGATCAAACCCATTAAACTTTTGGTTTATGTTCTTTTTTTGGGAATCTTAAGAATTAGGAGATTGGAAATTTTAAATTTGAAATACTATAAGAGTGTACGCACTGCACATCATTAGATGGCCGTACCCTTAGCTATGGTAGTCAGATGAATTAAACTTTCTAAACACAAATTTTATTCGGAGACCAATCAACTCATTGCACAACTTTACATATCCATTGTCTATTCTATATGAATTCTCTTATTATGGTTAGGCGTTGTGATGAGCAGTTTTACACATGGAAGGATGATAAAGTGAATATTTCCTACAGACAATCATGTAAGTAATCAAGTTCTACAGCCTTAAATGCAAATATTAACAGTCCTCACCATTAACAAGATACAAAATCAAATAGAGTAGTGAACCAACCAGTTAAAAAAATGAATTGTTATCAATCAATATAATAAAAACTCACTCGATCTTTATCATGTAATATATAAATGGCTATATTGTACTGTACATGTACATGTACCTGAACAATTAACATATAAGCTTATGATTTCTACTCTAAAAATTATAAAGTAATTCTCATTTAAGTTTCTTGGTGATGCAGGAAAGGAAAATAGTACGATTTTATTAAAACTATGACATTATTTGGATGTGACAGTATAAATTTCCCTACTGATGGAGTTAATGACATTGATTGGCTAGGGCTTACATTTTCTGTTAATCCAAGGCATTGGATGCATATATCATAGCATCACAAGCTATTATCTTCAATGATGCTGACTTATCACAATGATTTGATGATATAAAAACCCATAAAAAGAAATTTGTTGAAATAAAAAATTCAGAACTCACTCCAGAGACGAAGCTACTTGAAGCAAATGCCAATGAAGATGAAGAAAATGGAGATTTCCCAGGTTTGTTTCCCTTCTGACCATTTTTAGTAGCATCCTGATCTGCCGTTACAGACCCAAAACTTGATGGTGCAACATCATCCTCATCTTCTTCTTCCTCCTCTTCATCCTCTTCAACTAAGGGTTTCTCATCTTGGTTAGCCAAGGCAGAAGTATCTTCTTCCTTCTGTAAACCCATTTCCACCTTCTCCTCCTCTTTCTCTCTCCTCTTCAACTCCTCATCCATATCCTCAATGACCTCTTCCAGTCGCAGCTCAGCCTCTATAAGTTCAAGTTCTTTTTCAATCAGCTTCATCTTCATCTCACTAGCTTTCCTCTTCTCTTCAGTCCATTTCTCTACTTTATCCAAAACAGGCTTGCATGCATTTTCCACGCCTGATAAAAGACGCATCCAAAAGTTTTGTTTCTTCACACCAATATTTTTTCCATAGAACTCATCAAAACCAAGTGGTAGGAACTGCGCCTTCTTTGGGTCGACATCTTCCCCTTCTTTCAGAGGCGGCTGCCAAAATAAGCGAACCCCATACTTTTCATCATAGATATAGTTGATTAACCGTCCAGTTCGTGTGTGTAGGATTAGGGGATCTTCAGTATATACAAGCTTTGATGGGTCTGCAGGATCAGGCTCTGGTTCCTTGTTGACTAGAACAAATTCAGGAGTCTCATCTGATCAAATGTAACATAATTTTAGTATCAGAAGTAACTTTGTCCCTTTTTGTGGAAGAACAAACCATGCATCGATTTGCTGATTATTTGGACAAAAGCATAAGATAACCTGATCACAAGAGAAGTAGCAGAAAACTAAACTGAATTATGTCAAGAAGCCACCAGCCAATGTGGGCAGGTGATACCTCTCAAACTTTAAAGAGGGAATACAAAGGATTCGTGAAACTAGAGATTTTTGCGTGTTGGGGAGAGCTATCCCACAATGTGCAGCTCACTTCAGAATTCTTCTTTTGGTAAAACAGGGAAAAAAAAAAAAAAAAAAGGAAAAAGAAATTGATGTGTGCTTGGATTTGGATGTGCAGAGCAAATTCTTGAAATGAATGCGAGGAGGATGAGGGGTATGGATGATTTAATTATTACCCTTTGACCACCAGTATTCAAGCTCAGCAGGCATAGGTATCCTCAATGGAGCTTTATAGAAGGAGTTCAACCACATTTCCCTTTCTTCATCGACCTCATGCACATAAGTTTTCCAATAATCAGGGACCTGCCAAAGAAGTATAAGTACTCAATTTCTTAAACCTGATATATCCTTAATCCTGATGTAAAACAATTTCTCCAGTCATAAATAATTGATTATAACTTACTTCATAAAACTGGTTTATGAAGCCTGGTGCCATCCAAACATCTTCGTCTTCATAGAAATAAGGATGTTGAGGATCACTATACGGGCCCCTCTCTTCCCTGACCACTTTAAAGGACAAAATTCCATTGTCATGAACAAAGGAGAGATCATAGAGTACACAAAAAAGCTGAATGGATCTTATGATAAACCAGATCTGCGTGATGTGAAAATACATAATAGTAATTCAACGTTCCTGGGTAAATAAACTAAATCTTCATATGATGCGAGCCAGATATTCCACAAAAAGATGGAGTAAGCCCCCAAAGAAGTGCTGTAATCAAACAGAGCAAAACATATGCACACCTATATAGGGATGTTGAGGAGCTACTGGTATCTCTTGACTAAAACTAATTTCAAGTACATTCTATTGTGTGCTGAACCTCTATAAGACAACTTGTACATGCACATGATTCCAAGAATACATATCCTAACCAATACGCAGATGACTTTCCTGACCTACTATTGTAAACATTATAGTGCATCATTCTGCTTTAACCTTGGGTTAGGAACTTCCAATTTTTAAAGTTGAGTTAAAATTTCAGTGTCTAGAAGATACATTAATTTGCAACCTAATATCTCCTTAGGAAGGCAGTTATTAATGGCATTAAAGAAACATACTTCCATCAGGCTTGTTCACAAACATCCGAGCCTTAGCAGCAGCCACTTCTGCAATACCAGCATGCAGCTGAAAAGGCACCAAAAACATTAGATATCTTTGTACAGATGCGCTACGCGACCTTTTTATTTTTCATTCAAGTATAATAAATGAAAGAATGAACATATATTGTTACCGCTGAGACATCCTCATCACAACCAGTAGAATCCTCCAATAGCTCTCCAAAATAGAACCTACCCTGCATGCAAAGAGAAGATAAAGTACTTAATAACAATAAAACAGTATCAAGTTAGATGCAAACAAGGGAAGATCTTTCACATGATTTGGTGCCCGATCTTATTGGGATCCCCTATAATCACTTTGTAATGTGATGCTACAAATTTAGTTTTAACCCAGCATCACCAAAGGGTATACTGGCAATTCCCAGGTTTGTTGGAAATGGGCTGTTGTTGTAACCCAGGGATCTCAATTTGGGTCAATAGATGTTATTAGGTCCTTATGTAAGTCCTTCAGCAGCTTACAACTGGTCTATTACTCTTTCTACATCGGGGGAAGGGAGCGATAATATTAACATTAGGAGTAGCAAAAATTAAGAATGAAAATTCAATGTCAATTAATATCGGTCATTTGAGTTTACAGGAATATTGACGAGCATATCAATTTTGTAAAGGTAAACGGAAACTATAGATATTTGCTTAAAAGTAAAAGAAATGAAGATGTAACTTGGAGAAATTTAAACCTAATCAATGATGCATGAATTACAACATACACTAGTAAACTTCATAAAGTAGTGCAAAAAATAGAGTGCGACTGGTGACAACATTGACACCAACTCTATTAACTCTATTGAGATAGTGTTGATGCCACTGTATCCCATTACTATACATTTACCATGGACTGCCTAACCATTCACATCTTGCAAACAATTATTCGCACAGACTTGAATGTCTAGAGAAATTATTTAAAGAGTGTGATGTAAATATAGTAGAGATCTGTTGTCCCCAAAATTGTACGTCCCTATGTCTCCTAGGTGTTTTGGCCACACATGTCCTTAACAGCTCCCGTATTTTTATAATTTATACTGTGTCTTCTACCCATTTTAGAAAATGGAAACCCTTCCTTCTACAATCTCTTTCTACCCCATACTATGGTCATCATATCTACATAGTAATATTGCTCTATTCTTTTGACCTCTTCAATATATCAACATTCACTACCACATATTCAGTGAATTAATAAAAAGAAATGGCTTAAAGCTCATGGAAATACATAGATGGGGCGCTCGTTGACTTCATATACACCACATCCGTGCATTCTGGCATGCTTCCACTGTCCAGCATAACGATATCGACCTTTCTCCCTGACATAAAAAGACAATCATCAATAAAACCGCAAAACCAGTATCAAGAAAAAGAGTACAATTATGACTTGTGGTATAAAAGCTTGCAAAAGGTTTCATTGAATTGTAAACTAAAATTATGAATTTCACCTCTTCTGTTTAGTAAGCAAAGATGCTAAAAACTTACTACTCTATATTGGCATCTTTAAATTACAAACCAACAAATGCGGACCCTAATACTAAATAAGACAAAGATTTAAATAATAAAAAAATGTTTATTCTGAAGTCATGGCAATCACCCTATCCACACTTCCAGGCTAAAGGGTGTCAGGGACTATTTCAGCATCCACCTAGTTGCTCGCATGTGCAACCACCTTGTTCTGGCATTCTTGGTATTATCAGAATAAGATCCTGGGGGCTCATAAGGAGTGGGAGTGACATCCTAACTCAGGAAGGAACTACTTAAGGAGCATGAGCCCATTGACCAACTACCTTACTTGATTTTACTTGATAACGCATACAAATATCAAGATAACATATTAAAAAACAAACCAATCTTCCAATCTTAGGCATAATAATTAAAATTAATCTGATTATAAACAACAGAAACTTAAAAAAAAAAAATAAGAGACATACGGTTTCCTCCCAAATTGGGTGATCCAGTCATCTCTTTCATAAAAGGGTACTTCATATTGCCCCCCTGCTTGACGAATGCTGTCTTCGATATCCATCTCCAGCCATTCCTTGTCTTCTGGGGTCATATAATCTCTCGATATTATGTGCCCCTCAGCACGCATTTCTGCTTCAAGCCTTGAAAGAGGGTAACAAGTAACTCAATTAATTTACATTACACGGAAGAAAAAATCTTGAGGCACTGCTACGATATGGCACTGTAGATAGGTAGGACATAAACTTACTTGGAACCCGGAATAGGCTCTATATCAGGTATATCGACTTCAACAACCCCATGACCCTCCATGTTATTTTGAAGCCATTCACCTTCATACCTATGAAAATAAAATAAAATATATTTTTTGCATAAACCAGAGTGACAAAGTTGCAAGCTAACCAAACTACTAAGTTTAGAGTTTACACAAAGGAAAAAACCCTCCACAGTTTTAGCGGGAGGGAAGTTATAATAGAACCATGCTTAAGGAATCACACAACACCCAAGCTCTAACAGTATACCAGTCATATCTGGATATTCCATACAGTTAAAACAGACTACATGACAATTATTGACTATTTTTTTTAAAAGTCATAATTTTTGGCAAAAATCATATTCCCAGTTTCTTTCTTCAAAATGAAATACTTTCTTTGTAAGATATTGAACTGAAAATTACTCCAACCCCACATAAAGGCACCAAGGACAGAGTTGATGAAGTCTTCGAAACAAGCTTTCTATGAGTTCTTGAAATTTAGGATACTTCTGCTGGGTTGGTTAAATTTGAACCTAGGAGCAAACCCAAGTGACCCACCCCACCCTTGACCACCAATGCCAATAAGGCCAGGATTATTAGGCTACTAATTACTAAATTCATCAAATTGGGTAGTTTTCTGATTTGCATCATTCTTTTCTGACCATTATAAGAAAACGGTGACATCTACATTTCATTAAAGTAGACAAACCTGACCAGTCCCTGTTCAGCAACATAAACTCCTTTTCCATGAGCCAAGTCATCCCACACAGTGCCTTCATACCTTAAACAAAGACAATCATAAATTAAGGTGATAAGAAATATGATACCTTAAAGAAAAAAAAAGCAACAACTTTTAACATTAAAAA
The DNA here is from genome assembly GCA_020226455.1 of Prunus salicina. Classification (NCBI taxonomy): domain Eukaryota; kingdom Viridiplantae; phylum Streptophyta; class Magnoliopsida; order Rosales; family Rosaceae; genus Prunus; species Prunus salicina. The sequence goes on along the minus strand of CM035342.1, from coordinate 27,358,158 downwards.
GTGTAGACATTTGTAGAAATTCAGAGAATGAGCATTGACCATTTGTCTCATGTATGAACTAGGTCACAAAAACAATGGAAATAAATGCCAAACACAAACTCTAACATAAACTCTATAGCCCTTTTGTAGCCTGCTTAAATCATACTTATCATAACATAAATAAATTCCAATGTAGTAAAGAAAGAAACAAAGACATACGAGCTTCCATCAGGGAAAACATAGCTAACCCATTTGAGAAACTCCTCAATCCTATCCAACTCTTCAATCACAGCTTTGGGATTGGAAATGTCATGATGGTCATCCGGTATAGCTGGGTAAGGCCTCCGGTAGGGGACGTAAAACGGAGCAATGGGCGGGTCTTTGCCGGCCTTAATCTCCTCCCTGACAATGTCCCACTCCTCCTCATCAGCCCAAACCGGGTCCCAGCCGGGTTTGGTCATCTCCAATGGAGCGTCACCCCATAGCTCCTTCAAGTCCTCCTCTCTCCAATCCTCCGGGTCCTCCGGAAAATCAAAGAGGTCCTCGTAAAAAACGTAGCTTCTGTCCTCCTCCTCTTGCCTTCGCCTCACCCTCTTGCCCTGGAGGACCTGCGAGAACAGCTTCACGTTCACGTCGGGTGTGTTATCGGACTCGGGTAGTTCTTCGCCGGGTCGGATATAGTTGAGTGTGTCGTCCGCTTCACCACCACCGCCACCTCCTTCTCCTTCGTACTCGGATGACTCGTCCGAGTCGTACTCGGACTCTGAGTCTGAGGAGAGATTTTCTTTTTCCTCATCTGGCTCGGGGTTTGGGTCGCTTTCTTGGTCTTTGAGTGGAGACTCGGTGGGTTTTGGTGAGTCTTGGTTTGGCATTGTTCTGGGTTTTAGAGGACGACGAAGAGGAAGAAGAAGATAAGGTAGCTAAGCAAAATGGTAGAGCAGGCCAAGCAGCAGCAGAGAGGGACAAAACACAGGGTTTTTGGTGTTCTTTACAATAAAATTCAAAAAACGAAAAAGGAAAAAAGAATAAAAATAAAATAAAAATAAAGTGGCCCAGTTTCTTTCAGGCTTTAAATCTTAGCCCATATATCTAAAACTTGTCTTTGGGTTAGGACATGGTTTTCTAATGCCCATTGGATATAGCCACAAGGCTCAAAAATTGCCTTCATTCCTTTATATTGTTCTATCTTTTTCCATGACTTATGTATTTATTTATGTTTTCTCTGCTGACGTTTTGTTTATAAAAGTACAAGATATATTTCGAAATAAAAATTAGTGCTTTTGATACAAACAATATTTTATTTTAATTTAATCTAAACTATGAAAAGGGGAATTCGAACTCAGATGCAGAGTGGGGAACACATCTGCTCTAACTAACTTGATTACTCCTAAAGATGACAATGTGTCAAATCAGGGGTGGGCATGTCATTCTCATCCTCATCCTTGTTAAGCATTCTTCCCCTATTCCCATCTTCATAACCACAATATTAAATTTGGGAATTTCTTATTCCCACCTCGTTGGGGAACGAGTTCCCCGACCTGCCCTATTACAAATAAAAAACTACTTTGTTGAATGAGAAAAAAGTACCATGTGCACATATGTATCAATTCAATTTTATTAACTAAAAATCTAGGCTACTAAAAAAAATTTGTCAAAACAACATATCCAAGGCATGACCATCATTATATAGGTAGCAAGCACCATCATCACACATTTTAATAATATATTAATGTGAAAAATAAATTATATATATTGTAAACGGGGGGTTCAGGTCGAAGATTAGAATATCATCCCCACCCCTCCTCAAACTCCATACCCGAAAAATTCCCCAAACCCATCCATATCCCTTTTTTTTTCTTTCATACTCGACTCATTAGGGGTTGAAGCTCCGCGAAGACCCTTACCCGTGTGGGGAAAATTGACTATGTCCAGAGCGTGTCTGAGCCGTGTCGGCGTGTTTGACACTCCGACAATCTTGCAATTTGGAGTGTCCATGCAACATAAGCTACGGGCACCTCATTTTCTCTCCTAAAAATTCCAACAACCAAATAAAACCAAGCAAATCATGTTATGAGATTATTGATTAGATGTTTGGTTCTTGTATTTTGAGAATTAGGTTTAGGGTTATGGAGTTGTTAAATTGATTTAAGAGAATTTCTGGCAAGCACACAACCAACAACCAGCCCAAGTCGAGGGAGAATAAGGTTTTCTTGCAGCGTCCAACTCCAAGGCGTAAAATTGATCTCGGCGTTGATAACGCATTTTTTGAAAAGCAAGCAAATTTGAATAAACAAGTTGCTACCATGGAGGAGAAGGAGAAAGCTGTTACTGCCATGAAGGAGAACGTGAAAGCCATTGCTAATGCCATGGTGAAGAAGGAGACCGTGTCCACTTCGTGGCTTGATTGTGTCCCAACCGTGTCTTGACTGTAACCAATTCGTTGATCGCGTCCAAAGCTTGTCGGAGGCATGTCCGAGCCGTGTCGACATGTCGGCGTGTTTGACACTCCGACACTCTAGCAATTTGGAGTGTTCGTGCAACATAGGCTACATGCACCACATTTTCTTTTCCCAAAATTCCAACAACTAAATAAAACCTAGCAAATCATGTTATGGCGTTGTTGATTAGATGTTTGGTTTTTGTATTTTGAGAATTAAGTTTAGGGTTATGGACTTGTTAAGTTGATTTTAGAGAATTTCTGGCAATCATACAACCAACAACCAGCCCAAGTCGGGGGAGAATAAGGTTTTCTTGTAGCGTCTAACTCCAAAGCATAAAATTGATCTCGATGTTGATAACACATTCTCTAGAAAGCAAGAAAATTTGAATAAACAAGATGCTGCCATGGAGGAGAGGGAGAAAGCTGTTGCTGCCATGAAGGAGAAGGTGAAAGCTGTTGCTAATACTATGGAGAAGAAGGAGACTGTGTCCAATCTGTGTTTTCACTATGTCACAGCCATGTCTTGACCGTGTCTAAAGATTGTTGGAGGCGTGTCCAAAGCGTGTTGGAATAGTATTTGAGCCGTATTGATGTGTCAGTGTGTTTGGCACTTAGACACTCTAGCAATTTGGAGTGTCCATGCAACATAGGCTACGAGCACCTCATTTCCTTTTCCAAAATTCCAACAACCAAATAAAACCTAGCAAATCATGTTATGGGGTCGTTGATTAGATGTTTGGTTCTTGTATTTTAAGAATTAGGTTTAGAGTTATAGACTTGTTAAGTTGATTTCAAAGAATTTCTGGCAAGCACACAACTAACAATCAGCCCAAGTCGGTAGAGAATAAGGTCTTCTTGCAACGTCCAACTCCAAGGTGTAAAATTAATATTGGCGTTGATAATGCATTCTTTGAAAAGCAAGCAAATTTGAATAAACAAGATACTGCCATAGAGGAGAAGAAGAAAGCTGCTACTGCCAAGGAGGAAAATGTGAAAGCTATTTGTGGGAACCGAATTAAATCAGACCCTAGGTCAAATGATTCCTTCCATTTGGGGATTATTTGACCTAATTGGGAATTAATCAACCTAATTGGGAGTTACTCAATTTAATTGGGGATTACCCAATAAAATTGAAGATTACCTAATTAGGTTGAAAATTGATTTGATTCTTACCCCAATTCCCAATTAAATGAGGAGTTACCTAATTAAAATGGGATTTGATTTGATACCTACCACAATTAGGGATTTGATTTACCCTAATAAATCAAATCTCTAATTAATCAAATCAATTCCAAAAAGGGGAGCAATAATTCCCTTCCATCTACGGAATTATTCCTCTGAAACCCTAACCTCTAAGACAACTATAAAAGGATTACTACACATAAGGGTTGAGGTACGTCTGAAATCCCTACTGAAACTCTGCATAAAATTCCTCTCAAACACTAGCTACCTCCTTTCTCTCTCTCTTTTACATAAGGCTCCGGCTGCCTGATTTACACCCTAAACACATCTTCGTACCCTAGTTAGCTATTGTTTTCTATACGATTCAATTGAACTAATTTAGACATCGGAGGGCCTTTGGCCAACACCCCCCAGGTGTGGCCCTCTCATTTGTTCCATTTTGCAGGGAGAAAGACAAGGCGGAGAAGGAAGAGGAATCTTTGCAACCGAATATTCTCGTGAGGAAATTTACTCACACAAATTGGTGCTTTCATTGAGAGCACGAGTTATACTCAACGCATGCTCAAGGAATTCGTTCCTCCTATTTTCCAATCTACCGAAGGGTTCCAAACAACCATGGTTGGAAGCATGAAGACGAGAGGTAAAACCGCCGCGATGGCTAAATCCGCGACGGCCTAAAGCCACTCCACCCACGATCTCGCGGTCGACATGGTGGCACCACCACCTCTCATCACCGCGCCACCTACCGAACCCGCAGTCGGATCTAGCAACCTCCGTGGCACCGCCACCTAGCATGGTGGAACCTCCCATCAAGGTGGGCTAGTTACCACCACCGACTTAGGCCCGGTCTTGGAGCAACTTCAAGCGTTCCCTCTATTGCCTCCACGCTTGACGCACGCTCCTGCATACACCTCCAATGAAACCCTAGCCCGTGTGCAATTGGGCTCCACACACTTCTCTCCTCCCGATCCACGAAGTCAAGCAGATCTTAATCTGAGAGTTGACCAGCTAGCTCAGAGGATGGACGACCAAATCAGTATGATGAGGCAGCTCCTCAACCAAATGAACTTGGTTCAAAACCTTGGCCTTGGACAACCGAGCGAAGAGAGAAGGATGGACGAACGCACCGACAGGCAGCTCAACGAGTACCCAGCAGGTCGAGCAGGAGTGGGCAGACAAGGCGAGGGACAACAACTTGATCGGCCTATCGACATGTCACAAGCATCTGCGAGCCCCACTCAGAGCAGATTGAGTTTGAGAAACAACGTGCGCGAGAGGCTAGGCCCCCAAGGAGGTCAGCAAGACAACCATCGTAACGAGGATCGTGGAGAAAGACGCTCAGCTGTTCACTCGCAGAGGAGCATTCACGAAAGGCTAGGTCCCCATGGTGGTCAACCGGATAATCCTCACAATGAGGACCACGAGGAAAGGCGCTCCGTTGCTCACTCTCGAAGAGACGGCTCTCGTCGACGAGCTACAGAGAATCTCTCGAAGGCGCAATCCACCAACACGTCGCCTAGGCAGCGCAGACGAGAAGGTCGACCCTCACAGACCAACGAGGAGGTCAATCAGCGTCGCCAACAAGACTGACGTTCACTAACCCGTTCGAGAACCAAGTCGCGGCGACAACTCATGGAAGAATCTTCGCAAGCTCAATCCACTGATCTGCCTCATGGGCAGGGCAACGAAGGAGGTCAACCTCTTCAAGTCGACGAGGAAGTCAACCATTCCTGCCTGAATCACAAGGGTCGCCAACGGGATCGGCAAGGCATGCGCGTGGAGGAAGTCGAGAAGCTCGTAAACGACCGACTTCGTAACTTAAAGATCGGTGGAAATTTCGAAGATGCTCTACGTAGGGAGGTGGACCAAGCAAACTCTACGCCCTTCACTATCGAAATCGAGCAAGCCGCTCCCCCGAAGAGATTCTCAATGCCTTCATTCACGCATTTCAAAGGGGATTCCGATCCCGAGACCCATCTAAAGCACTTCAAAAGTCTCATGATCTTCTACAAGGCTAACGACGAGCTGATGTGCAAGGTGTTTGCAATGACCTTGCAAGGAGCAGCCCAAGATTGGTTCCACAGCTTGCCATCTGGGTCGATCAGCAGCTTCAAGGAGCTAGCTCACATCTTCACCAAAGAATACACTTCTTACCGGACGATCAAGAAGAACCCTGACCACCTGTTCAACCTGCAAAAGAAGGATGATGAATCCCTCCTAGATTACATCAAGAGGTTCAAAGCGGAAAGGGCAAACATCATTGGATGTGACGATCGAATTGCATCATCGGCCTTCAAGAGGGGCTTGCCAATTGAGTGTGAGCTGTATCGCGAGCTGACCATCTCTCCTTGCCAAACACTAGTAGAAGTCTTTGCGACAGCAGAGCGCTATGCACTTTGGGATGATGACCGTGCCGCCGTAAAGAAAGTTGCCGATCAACCGGTTGAGCTGGCAAGCCGAAGAAACGACATGATAAAAGACAAGGATGGGGGCAAGCGCGGATTACAGCCTCAGGGAGGTGCTCCAACAGTTGAGAGCTACACCAAGTTCACTATTCCGATACAACAGATCCTAGCCCAAGTAAAGAACATGTCTTGGTTGAAGAAACCATCACCTTTGAAGGGAAACCCAGCCAAGAAGGATACCAGTAGATACTGCGAATTCCATGAAGGGCACGGTCATTACACAACTGATTGCTTCGCTTGGAAAAAGCACCTCGAAGAACTGGTCGAAGATGGCTATTGCACGGAATTCATTGCAAAGGGGGCTACCCAGAAAATGAAAGATCGTGAGGCAGCTGCCAATGAACCTCCACGAAAAAAGTCATACGGATCAACACGATCCTAGCTGACTTTAAGAGCTCAAGCTGACCACCGAGGAGCAGGAGAGAAAGATCATGCAAGCGACAAGCGCAAGTTTCCCAAGTTGTCACCTTCTACCCAGTCATGGAAGACGATATCGACATCATCTTTTAAGGGAATGAAGTTCCAAGACAACGAAATGCCCATCACCTCCGAAGGTACTATCCATGAAGCTCCTCGCCTATCAGCTCGGCTCTAAGCAGGCGGCCAGGCCTCCTCACCTCCATTGAAGACAAGTTACTTTTGATGTTACACCTGCAACTCATCTCTTTTGTTCAATAAAGCAATGTAGTCACACAAACATCAATACAAGTTCAAGCTTTTCTTTCCAATGGAGTGTTCACAAATGCAATCGACACGTCCCAGGACGTAGGCCAAATAGGTCACTCTCATCGACACGTCTCAGGACGTAGGCCAAACGGGCCACACTCATCAACACGTCTCCGGACGTAGGCCAAATGGGCCACACACATCGACACGTCTCCGGACGTAGGCCAAACGGGCTACTCTCATCGACACATCTCCGGACGTAGGCCAAACGGGCCACACTCATCGATACGTCTCCGGACGTAGGCCAAACGGGCCACACATATCGACACGTCTCCGGACGTAGGTCAAACTAGCCACTCTCATCGACACGTCTCCGGATGTAGGCCAAACGGGCCACACTCATCGACACGTCTCCGGACGTAGGCTAAACGGGCCACACTCATCGACACGTCTCCGGACGTAGGCCAAACGGGCCACACACATTGAAACGTCTCGTGACGTATGCCAAACGGGCCACACTCTCATCGACACGTCTCCGGACGTAGCCAAGCGGGCCCCACTCTCATCGACACGTCTCCGGACGTAGGCCAAACGGGTCACTCTCTCATCGAAACGTCTCTGGACGTAGGCCAAATGGGCCACACTCATCGACACGTCTCTAGACGTAGGTCAAACGGGCCGCACTCATTGACATATCTCCGAGCATAGGCCAAACATGCTGCAACATTAAAAAAGCATCCTATGAGGTATGTAAAGCATGCCCGGAGCCTCTTAAGGGGGGCCCTGGGACTCGCCAACTTTCTAAGGGAAACCATCCTAAGGGATGTGCAGAACATGCCCGGAGCCTCAAGGGGGACCCTAGCATCTATAAATTTCCTAAGAGAGACACACCGTCAAGACATCGGCTAGTTACTCAAGCAGTTCGAGAGACAATAGGCAAATTGAAGTTGAAAAATAACTGAGCAAGCTGACCAACCGGCCGAATTCAACAAAAAGAAGATGGTCAAACAAGACCAATTATTCTAAACGAGAAAGCAGACTGCAAAAGCTGAAGAGAAATAATGAAGTCTTCATCTACTCCGAGATGCCAGCAAGAGATCCCTGACCTATAGCATCTTTGGCGTCCGCCTGATCAGCCGCGTTCTCAACAACTCCACTTGCCTGATCCGCGATGTTTGTCACTACCTCATCTACTTCATCCTCTTCAGCTACCTCTAAGACCGCTTGCTCTTCAGCTCCTTCCATGTTCACAGCATTAACATGCTCACTCTGCATAGGGAGCAAGTCAGAACAGAGCATCTCAATGTCTCCACCTCCAATGGCATAGAAGGGATCATTTCCATTTGAGCAGTCCAAGCAGCCCAGCCTGTACACATTCATGCATTCTTGCGCTCAAGACGGAAGTAGGCATCTCTTCGACTAACCAAGTCAGCAGAAGAAGAAGGGGCAACAACAGATGAGTTTCAAACAGTTTCAACACTTGAAGCAAGCACACGGACTTGACATGAAGTTTATCTTGAGCAGATCAGACATAATTGCATCCGCTGCTGGGTTGGACTTGTCCACCTTGGGATCAGCAGCCGACGCTGAAGAAGAACCCTTCGCCCGGGCAGATGACTCTCTCATCTTTTTAGCCTCCGCCAACCTCCTCTCCAAAGGAGTCAATGATACTGAATCAACTCCACGCTTGACTGCCCGTGACTCAACAGCTGGATTGTAAGCAGACCTCCCACTTCGATCTCCATCTTTTGACCGATGCAGACGACTCGAACTTCGAGGAGGAATGTCTACATCTCTTTGACGCTCGGCAGAACTAAGCCGAGTATGAGCTACCTCACGAAGCATATCATGGTTTCTGAGCACGTCAGCAGGAGGCTCGGGCAGAACACCCCGAGTACCGCGCATACCACCTTCGTGTTATCTGCACCCACGAGATGCTTGACCATGGCAGATGATGATGGAGCAGACCCCAGTCTTCTTAGCAAAAGAGAGCCTTGGCTTCTTTTTCGATGGAGATCCATTCTTTGCGTTTGAAGGAGTAGCTTCACCTCTTGAAGATTTGGCAGCAACCTTTCTCTTTGAGAGAGACTCAGCAGAACACTCTTCATGTTCGGCAAGCAGATCATCAGAATATGGACCATTCTACTCCCATCTCTCAACATCCTGAGCAGGGGGCAGAACACCAACTTTTTTCACTCAGGAGCCCAAGTCAAGAAGGAAGCCCAGCTGGGGGGCATTTGTGGGAACCAAATTAAATCAGACCCTAGGTCAAATGATTCCTTCCATTTGGGGATTATTTGACCTAATTGGGAATTAATCAACCTAATTGGGAGTTACTCAATTTAATTGGGGATTACCCAATTAAATTGAAGATTACCTAATTAGGTTGAGAATTGATTTGATTCCTACCCCAATTCCCAATTAAATGAGGAGTTACCTAATTAAAATGGGATTTGATTTGATACCTACCACAATTAGGGATTTGATTTACCCTAATAAATCAAATCCCTAATTAATCAAATCAATTCCAAAAAGGGGAGGAATAATTCCCTTCCATCTACGAAATTATTCCTCTGAAACCCTAGCCTCCAAGACAACTATAAAAGGATGGCCACACACAAGGGTTGAGGTATGTCTGAAATCCCTACTGAAACTCTGCAGAAAATTCCTCTCAAACCCTAGCTACCTCCTTTCTCTCTCTCTCTCTTTTACATAAGGCTCCGGGCGCCTGATTTACACCCTAAACACATCTCCGTACCCTAGTTAGCTATTGCTTTCTATACGATTCAATTGAACTAATTTAGGCATCCAAGGGCCTTTGGCCAACACCCCCCGGGTGTGGCCCTCTCATTTGTTCCATTTTGCAGGGAGAAAGACAAGGCGGAGAAGGAAGAGGAATCTTTGCAACCGAATATTCTCGTGCGGAAATTTGCTCACACACTATTGCTAATGCCATGGAGAATGAGACTGTGTCCAATCCTTGATTGTGTCCATCCTTGTCGTGACCATATCCAATCCATTTACCATGACCAAAGCGTGTTAGAGGTGTGTCCAAGCCTTGTCGACGTGTCGGCATATTCGACACTCTGACACTAGCAATTTAGAGTGTCCATGCAACATAGACTACGAGCACCTCATTTCCTCTTCCCAAAATTTCAACAACTAAATAAAACATCGCAAATCATGTTATAGGGTTGTTGATTAAATGTTTGGTTCTTGTATTTTGATAATTAGGTTTAGGGTTATGGATCTGTTAAGTTGATTTAAAAGAATATCTAGCAAGCACACAACCAATAACTAGCCTAAGTTATGGAAGAATAAGGTTTTCTTGCAGCATCCAACTCCAAGGAGTAAAATTGATCTTGGCTTTGATAATGCATTATATGAAAAGCAAGCAAATTTGAATAAACAAGATGTGGCCATGGAGGAGAAGGAGAAAGTTGTTGTTGCCATGGAGGAAAAGGTGAAAGTTGTTGTTAATGCCATGGAGAAGAAAGATACCGTATCCAATCTGTTTCTTTACCGTGTCCCAGCCGTGTCTTGACCATTTCCAATCTGTTGATTGTGTCCAAAGCGTGTCTGAGCCGTGTCGAGGTGTTGATGTGTTCAACACTCCAACAATCTTGCAATTTAGAGTGTCCATGCAACATAGGCTACGAGCACCTCATTTTCTCTTCCCAAAATTCTAACAACCAAATAAAACCTAGCAAATCATGTTATGGGGTTGTTGATTAGATGTTTGATTGTTGTATTTTGATAATTAAGTTTAAGGTTAAAGTGTCCGTGCAACATAGACTACAAGCACCTCATTTCCTCTTTCCAAAACTTCAACAACTAAATAAAACATCGCAAATCATGTTATAGGGTTATTGATTAAATGTTTGGTTCTTGTATTTTGATAATTAGGTTTAGGGTTATGGATCTGTTAAGTTGATTTAAAGAATATCTAACAAGCACATAACCAACAACTAGCCTAAGTTAGGGAAGAATAAGGTTTTCTTGTAGCGTCCAACTCCAAGGCGTAAAATTGATCTTGGCTTTGATAATGCATTATATGAAAATCAAGCAAATTTGAATAAACAAGATGTGGCCATGGAGGAGAAGGAGAAAGTTGTTGTTGCTATGGAGGAAAAGGTGAAAGTTGTTGTTAATGTCATCAAGAAGAAAGATACCGTATCCAATCTGTGTCTTGACTGTGTCCCAGCCGTGTCTTGACCGTGTCCAATCTGTTGATTGTGTCTAGAGCATGTCTGAGCTGTGTCGAGGTGTTGGCGTGTTCAACACTTCGACAATCTTGCAATTTAGTGTGTCCATGCAACATAGGCTACGAGCACCTCATTTTCTCTTCCCAAAATTCCAACAACCAAATAAAACCTAGCAAATCATGTTATGGGGTTGTTGATTAGATGTTTGGTTGTTGTATTTTGAGAATTAAGTTTAAGGTTATGGATTTGTTAAGTTGATTTCAGAGAATTTCTGGCAAGCACACAACCAACAACCAGCCCAAGTCTGGGGAGAATAAGGTTTTCTTGCAGCGTCCAACTCCAAGACGTAAAATTGATCTCAACGTTGATAACGCATTCTCTGAAAATCAAGCAAATTTGAATAAACAAGATGCTACCATGGAGGAGAATGAGAATGATGCTTCTCCATAGAGGAGAATGTGAAAGCTGTTGCTGATGCCATGGAGAAAAAGGGGAAAACTGTTGTTGCTGACATGAAGAATGATAAGGATGAAGTTGTTGCTCCTAACATGGAGAATGAGACGGCATATGAGAAAGTTTTTATTGCTGCCATGGAGTAGAAGTAGAAAGTTGTTGCTGCTGACATGAAGACTAAGTATGAGAAAGTTGATGCTCCTGACATGAAGATAGAGAAGACTGGTGGTACAGATGATGATAAGCCAACAAAGCATAAAGCATTGGTGCCTATATATAGTTTAGCTACCTTTTTATTGTTTGATTCATGAAAATACATATCCTCTGTCTTCTTTTTCTGCAAAACTTGTCCCCCCTGCTTTGAAGTAATTTCAGATTTGTGGTACATAAATGCATACGAGACTTTGGTAAATGCAAAGACCACAGGGTCTGATGGTAAATCCATATCTACTTGTAAGAATTTGGTTTGAGCTCTAGCTTTCTCTATAAGTTGATAGAAGGGTTGGAAAACGTGAAGACGTCAACGGCTCCGACGAGCCAATTTTACGCAATGGAAGAATTTCTTGAGTGAAGCTCATGCAATGAGTTTGGGATTACATTCAGTGTGGAGGCCTCTTGGACATCTTGCTAGAACGATGAAGAAGGTCTGCTTTTAGTTTGTAGAACAGTTTGCCCTCACATATGATGAACAACAAGAAATTTTCATCGATCCAAAGGAGATTCTGGAAATCAAAACGGCCAGATTTCTCTTAGTTGGGAAACTACTCATGGATAAATCCTATAACAGGGAGTGGTTTAAATGGATCATTAGTAACTTATGGCGCATGACAGCCCAAGTCATCATTGCAGATTTAGATCATGATAGATTTTCTTTTGCTTTCAACATACAAAATGAATGCTGGGTTATACTAGGAAGAGGACTGTGGCTATTGAATGGCTATCTTTTGCTACTAGCAAAAGCAAACGGTACCACCAATTCAGCACGGATTAACTTTTCAAGAAAAGAGTTTTTGGTCCAAATTACGGGGTTACCACTAGCTTATATAACGAGAGAAATGGGCAGTATCATAAACGAAACGTGGAGTACTTACATTATGACTGATCAGGGCAAAAAGAGAGATTGCTTTGAGAATTATCTACAGATTAGGGTGTTGCTGGATTTATCCAAGCCTTTCCAGCGCAGTCTTTTACTACGTCTTGACAAGGATCTAGTGGAAGTTGCATTTGGGCATGAAAAGATCATGATCACTTGTTACCTTTGCGGCATTGTTGGGCACACTAAGGTATATTGCACCCTTATGGCACAGTTTTCAGGTGATGATAAATCTGAACCCTATGGTCGGTGGTTCCAAAATGTATATGGACCTGATTACAGGAAACCTCAGTGAAGATGTTTTGGTCTACCCACAAAGGGAAGATGGTTGATGCAAGTGTCAGAGAAAGAGGTGGCAGAAAAGACGTTGAAGGCTAACATCGACATGTCTGGAAGGAAACTCAAGGAGCCTAATTTGGTAAGCTTACCAATTGTGGCGAGATTGCAGGTTAATAGTGTAGATCACGCGATGACTAATGCTGAATACTTAGGAAGGAATCAAGCACAATTTCTCAACTCGGCGGTACCATGTTTGGCCCATAATCTTGCACCTTCCAATTGTTACACCAATTTTGTTCTAAGTGTTAAGTTTTCCCAAGAAGAACCAACGAAGATTGTCTCAAATCAGCCTTAGCTCATGCATGAGATTTAAATGTGGGAGTTGACTGGGATTCTGGGGGTTTAATGTAGAATCCTATAAAGATATTTGGCGTAGACATGACTCCCTCTTTATCTCCATTCATTGACAACTCGACCTCAAATTTAGCATGTGATGGCCCTTTGGGCCTTCCTGAGCTGGGCTAGATTGCCTGTTTGGACTATGAGACCTCTTCTAGGCCCGAGATGCCCATTATGATTGGCCAGCAGCATTTTGATGTGGAATTAAATCTACTAGGCTGTGATCCCTTCAACTTGGATCCAATTATCCAATGAACAAGTTGAGGTTCATCAACACGCAACTACCCATACCGCAGAATCAGGAAACTAAGCGGATCCTAGGGTAGACATGTTATTGGAAGCAAAATTGATACAATAATCAATACTAGAAGGAAACAAGCAATTATTGGAAATGGTTTGGCCTACAGTGCTCTAGCGGCCAAACGAGCTTATGCTCAAAGGGAAGTTACACATGTTTCTCAACGGCGGCAACTGACCATGTTCAGTCTCTCCGAGACCAATGATGTTCAAGATCCCACTGTTGTGTTTTTGTGTGAGTCACTGCACCAAAATACAGGTTGCCTTTATTAATCATACTTTAGGTTTTGATAATTTCTTTTATGTTGATTCTATTGGTAGGTCTGGAGGACTTTGTTTGTTCTAGAAGAATGATATTGATATCCATGTTCGGTCTTCTTCTCAACATCATGTGGATGCGGAGGTAGGAGGCATGGGTGATACTTAGCATTGGTGTTTTACTGGTTTCTATGGTTTTCGTGTGACAAAAGATATGCATAAGTCATGACAGCTTTTAAGCCAGTTAGCTAGTCAGTTCTCTCTACCTTGGCTTTGCTTCGATGATTTCAACAAGCTATTAAACTCAAGTGAGAATGAAGAAGGTGCCTGTAGACCAATAAGGCAAATGCTTGAGTTCCGAGAAGCTATTAGAAATGTTAAAATGGAGGACTTATGGTATGACGATAATCCATTTACTTGGTTTAGTACATGTAATGGTGGTATAAAAGAGAGACTTGATCGTGCACTGGCGAATTTTGAGTGGCAACTTTTGTTCTTAGGTGCAAGAGTCATACATCTTGAGCCAAATAATTGAGACCACTTACCAATCCCCATATCACCATCCCGACCAAAGCTTGCGAAGATATAGATAAACCTTCTCTTCCTTTGAATTTGCATGGCTTCAGCATGATGAGTGTGAGAATGTGGTTGTGGAAGCCTGGAGCATTGACAACATCGGCACCCCTATGTATCGAGTAGTTGAAAAGATTAAAACCACACTCGTAAACCTTTTGAAATGGCATCAAGCTACCTATGGGCAAACCAAGAAACGTATTGTGATCATTCACACCCAATTAACTAATTTAAGCACTCAACCATGGAATGAAGAAATTTTTGGGGCTTGAAATGCTCTCACTGAGGTGTTAGACACCCGTTTAGTTATAGAAGAAGCTCATTGGAAACAACAATCCATGAAGTCTTAGCTAAAAGAGGGCGATTGAAACACCCGATTTTTCCATCAATAGGCCAACAAGAGACAAGCAAGGAATCGTATCCTGGGGATTTATGATAAATATGGGGGATAGCAAGAGGAGGAGAAAGGTATTAGTAAAGTTGTTACTGATTTATTTTCAAGATATTTTTGCCTCTCAACAGGTAAAAGCTGATGAAGTTGTTTTGAATGCAGTTTAGGGTGTCTTATTTTTCCAACAAAGTCATTGGGGTGTGATGGTATGTCTTATTTTTCCAAAACTTTTGGCACATTGTTCGCTTTGATGTGATTACTGATGTCAAGAATTTTCCATCCACAAGTAGGTTGCTCAGTAGGATCAATTATACACATATTGCTTTTATCCCTAAAACTTAGCGACCGAGGGAGATGAGTCAGTTACGTCCTATTAGTCTTGTAACAAGTTGAAAGTTGTCATGCCCTGATGTAATTTCCCCAAATCAAAGTGCTTTTATTGATGGCCAGTTGATTTTTGATAACACGTTATTGGCTGCAGAGATTGCACATTTTATGCATCAACGAAAACCCATAAAATTGATATGAACAAGGCTTACTTGGAAAAAATGATGCTCAACCTTGGGTTTGCGGAACGATGGGTTCACATTGTCATGCTCTGCGTTCGTACAATTTCTTACTCTTTTCTTGTTAATGGTTCCACCCATGTTTATTTACATCCCTTGCTTGGGTTACACCAAGGGGATCCCTTATCACCGTACCTTTTTCTTCTGTGTGCTGAGGGCCTCTCTGCTTTGATTAAGCAACATGAACGAGATGGTCCACTCAAAGGCATCACCATTTTCCAATCTACTCCTATTGTGACTTGCCTTCTTTTTGCAGATGACAGTTTCTTTTTCGTCCGGGCCACAATGGAGGATTGTGAGAAATTATAAATATTCTACAACAATACAAGAAGGCATCAGGTCAAAAGGTAAACCTACAGAAGAGTGTCATGTGCTTCAACCGAAATGTGAAAAGACCTCAACAGGATTCACTCTCCTCTTTATTGGGAGTATCTAGAATCGAGCACCATGATGTTTATCTTAGGCTTCCTTTAATTGTTGGTAGAAGGATTGGTGCTCATTTTAATTCTATTAAGGAATGTCTCTGGAAGCGATTACAGAGTGGGAAGACAAATTACTGAGTGGGGCTAGAAAGGAGATTCTGATTAAAGTTGTGGCCCAAGCAATACCTATTTACACTATGAGTTGTTTTCTTTTACCAAAATATTTTTGCGATGATTTAAACAGGATAGTGGCTGCCTTTTGGAGGAATAGCCTAGAAGACAAGAGAAAAATCCACTGGTTGGCGGGGGAGATACTTTACGCATCAAAGAAGGAAGAAGGGTTTGGATTTCAGAACTTGCATGCTTTCAATCTTGCTCTTTTGGTGGAACAGGGCTAGCGACTAATCCAACATCCTAAATCCTTGCTAGCAAGAGTGTTTAAAGCAAAGTATTTTCCACAATTTTCTTGGATATGGTTTTGCTCGCTAACTCTTCCCCTGATTTTTAGAGTATTTTTGTGGCACGACGAGTTATTTGTTCGGGGTCAAGGTGGCAAGTTGGCACAGGAGACCACATTGATATTTGGTGTGATCACTGGGTACCTAGACCTACTAGCTTTCGAATTTTTTCACCTAAACGTGCTAATTGTTCTTTAAGTTATGTTGCAGATCTTATAAACAAGAAAGAAAATGCAGGATGTTCCCCTTTTACTGAGTCTATTCTTTATTGAGGATGTGGATGCTATTAGAGAGATTTCATTGAGCTGGCGGCGACCTTAAGATGTTTTGACATGACATTATGACCAGAAAAGCCAATTCATTGTTCGTAGTGCGTACCATGTGGCGCCATCCTGTGTCACAACTATGGAAAACCTTTTGGAAGACTAAGGTGCCTGCGAAATTCCTTATGTTCTGGTGGCGTGTATCTCTTGTTATTTTACCGACATATATTGACATTTTGGCAGCAAGAGAAGGAGTGGCGTTTGTGACATAAAGGGATTTTACACAAGTTTCTTTTGAGAGTGATTCCCTCCAAAAAAAAATTTATCTATTTTTCTCCATTACGGGATCGATACACTATTGGTCAAGGTGTGGAAGATATTTATGCTGTCCTCAATCAATGGAGATGGTTTTGCCCATACTCGCCGTAATGCCAACTCAATTGCTGACCGCATCACTTGCTTTGCTCTTCATATTGGGACCTCGCTTACTTGGTTTGAGGAACCCCCATATTTTATGGTTGATCTTTTATTTGAGGATTGTAACTTGTAGGTTTTTTTTTTTTTTGTATAATCTAAGGGGGACCAGGGGAGGGGGGTGCTCTACCGGAGGTAAGGCTCTTGCTCCTATTTTGTGGTTGAGTGGGTACGGCTACTCAGTTAGCCCGACGTCCGAGCCCATTGTGTAGAGACACTCGCTTAATCCTTGGTTTTCATACTTGTTACTCCTCCTTATCAAATAAAATATTATCGCTATTCTCTCAAAAAAAAAAAAAAATCTGGTTTGAGATTAGGTATAGTTACCTTGTAATTTCAATGCATTTGAGTTTCAAGATTGGACCTGATCTTGATTATTGAGGTTTACATGGCAATGATGGATTTTGATTCCATGAGTTCTTGAGTTTTTATGACCCAAAAATAAATAATAAATAAAAACTACGAGCACCAACTTGTTTATCAACTTTTTAATACCAACACATGTGGCGTATGACATGGCAACCCATGTCATTTGTTTTAATTACATATTTTGTTCCAAGAAAGAATTTCATCTAGCACAAATATTTTTTTTTTAAAAGTGTTGTTAAACGAACCCTAAAATTAACTGAATACACTCTACTACTAAACTATTTATTAAATTACTAATTTTTCCTAATATAAAATGACCAAAAAGGATATATCAAATTGTGAAACAAATGTAATTTTAATAAGCACACTCTAATTTAATAAGAAAAGGCCACGAAATGGTGAAGCCGTGAGGGAAACATGCAGACAAACACTTATCAACCTTCATTGCTTCTCAAGCCTCCTCTTCTCTCCAATAATACCAAACCCGTTTCAAAAACCACCACCATCATCAACCACCCTGACTCTTCTTGGGTTTAGGGCCCTTTCTTCTTCCTCTTGCTTCACCACTACCACCACTTTTTAGAAACAGAAAGCATCAAATATCCCAATAAAGACTCAAAAGATTCTTGAGCAGTTTAGACTCAGAAAACTCAAACTTTTGCAATTGTATTAGGTTCAAAGTTACAAAAAGCATACTTCTTATATGTTATTTGTGTTGTAGCTACTAAGATAGAAAGAGAAGGTTCAAAGACCAAGTATCCACAAGCTCCTATGTACCAATACATGATACAACAATATGGGAGCCTAATAGGAAACAAATTTTATCCGTTGCCAACGCAAAATTTTAGCATAAGGAACTCTCACAATCGGGTGGAAGCACACAAACATTTGACTTGGTATAGCAAACAGATTTTAAATTACATTTAAAACAAATGTAATTTTAATATATTGAATTGTGATAGATTATATTAGAGTGTACTAGGGGTATTTTTGGTAGTTAAGTAATGTGTACTTAGTTAATTTTACAATTTAATTTAAATATTAAGGTGTACTTATCATATGATGTACTCAGTTAATTTTAAGGTTCGTTTAACTGCACTAAAAATAAAAAGCACAACAATTTTAGATCTAGGGTTAAACCCTTTGTGATTTAGCATTAAACCCTCCTTCTTCCTCTCTAAAAAAAACCCTAGAAATTCCAAAGTCCTTCCATTGAAGAATTAAGGCTCTCATCCTACCATTCTACACCGCCACGACAACTTGAGCAATTTTTTATCACTTGATTTTTAGTGCTCTAAACTCAGATTTTATGATAAATAAATAAAAACCAAGTTCTGCAGAATTGACTCCAGAAATCGCGACACAAGACTTGCAATCATCACAGAAACGAAAAAATCCCTTAAAAAACGGAAAATAGTCATTGATTCATATACATACAAATATACATATATATATATATATGCAATGCAAATACTCCCACAATAGCCACAAGCTTAATTGGCAGCAAATGATTTTTTTTTTTCTTGTTGGACCAGAATCACATGCGTTGATACATAATTGGACGCCCTGTTCAATTTCTTTCAGAGGTGAAAGAGGAAGGACGAAGGAGATGAGTTTAATGCTTTCAAAATCGAAAATATATTAAAATTTTGTTGGATATTGTGAGCCTAGTCAAAAATAATAAAATATTCCAACAGAAAAAGGAAAGTAATAAAATATATAAGTATATGACTAAATTTGATTGGATACGCTCTGCGTCCCACAGTACTTTTGAAGCAATTGTAGTCAACCAAAATATCGTAACTAAATCAGGATGGTTTGTAAAAACAAATATCTGAAAACAACTCAACAACAACTTCCGAAGTGACAAAGTTGCTTTGATGGTAGTTCAAACTGGAAAGGATTTATTCAATATAATTGAGTTTGCTATAAAATAAAATAACAGATAATATCTTTCTATTAGTGACAAAGATAGTATTTGAAATTTGAACGCAAGTTTTAGATTTAATAGTATTTGACAGTCTAGTGTTAAAAGTCTACTTAAATTATTGTACGGATGTGAGACTGAAGTTGTATGATAAGTTTGCAGAAATTATTACAGGTGTATTAATATTAGGTTTTGGGACAAATATGGGCTTAGCCAAATTGGCTAGAGTAGGTGTGCTCTCCACTCTTTACCCGAGTTCAAATCCCTCTCTGCATAGTTTAGATTAATTTAGAATAGAATATCGCTTCTATAAAAAAAAAAATAAAAAAAAAAAAGGTATTGAGGTTTCAATTTAAGGATAAAAGTGTTTTTTTTATTTTTATTTTTAAATTTTTAATACAAGCGATATGGTGAGGGATAATTTGAACACGGGACCTGAGGCATAGGGGTAATTGTTTACCCAAAATAAATAAATAAATGCTCCTAATGGTTTGAGTTACACAAACTCCTTATTTTAGGGATTAGAGTTTAGATATTGACCATAATATATGTCCGATGTTAATTTAATTAACAAATTACCCGTTTGCTTGTGTCTCAGGTTTCAAATTCCTTCGTTACTTCTTTTGCCAACCAAATACGCTAATAACAAGAGTTTCATTCCCGAATGAACTCTACTTTACTGTTATTTTTATTCAAAATTATTCAAACAAAACCCTTACACTCAAAGATTACAGCAGATTTTTTAGGGCGTTCCTCTAAACTGAACGGAACCTTCTATCAGGTAAACTCTTCAAAACTCTCCTTCCTTCAGATTTCAGAGTCCATGCATGGCTGAAGCAATTGACAATTTTTTTGCTTGATTTTGTGTTGTTAATTTATAATGGAATTTATCTGTTGATTTCTGTTCTACTTGTTTGATTGATTTCTCAGTTGTTTGGGCAACTTTGGTGGGTTTGTTATGGACGAACTAAAAGTGTACCAAAGGAGGGAGGAGCATGCTTCCAGAGGCAATGCCATGGAAGAAAAACAAGTTCAGAAACAGAATTTTTTGTTCCCACCCACGCCTGTAAAGCCCATTACACGAAGGTCACAAAAAACCTATGCTAGAGGAAGGTTGAAGAAAAATTTGAGCCACAATAGTTTATTGATCACTGATTCCCAGTTGGACCTGGAGGATTCTAATGGGGTTTCTTTGTTTTCTGCTGCTCCAAGTTCTTCAGAGGAAAACAAGGGATTGAGTAACCCAATTGCAGCTTTGCCCACAAAGGAAAAGGTACATAATTGCAGTGGAATTACAGACACAAATTTGAGTTATGTTGACTTCTTTGATTTGAATAAGATTGTCTTGGAGTCTGATGACACAAATTATGCTTATATGGACTCTGAGAAAACAAGCAAAGGTTTTCTGGAAGCAGAATTGGCAGTAGAACACGTTGCAAAGAATGATAATGAAGTTTTGACAATGTGTGAGGAACAGCTCTTGCAAGGGAGCAGTGTAACTTCTCCAACTCCTCAGTCATCTCCCAGTGCAACAAATAGGAGCTCCCTTCACATGATGAGCACTTGTTTCTCTCAAATTGTGCGATCTCATATTGATGCAGAAAAGCCAAAGGAGCCAATTGGAGATATGTTGCCTAGTGTAGAGCAGTGGCTTGGTCCTGCTGCCATCCCAGATTCCATGTCACAATGCAAATCCGGTAAGGATTCTCTTGAAGTGGATTTATTTTATTTCATTTAAGCAGATTTTAATGGTTGATTTTTCTTGATCGTTCTCGACTGTGTGGTGGATCTCTTGAATTGGATTTATTTGTTTTCAAAATCTAGAGATTTTCTTGAAAGAGTAGGTCTTCTCCCTTCAAGAATACTTAATAAAAAATGAACAATTGGGTTGTGTTTATTAAGCTCTTAAGATTTCAATTTTGAGGAAGGATGGAAAAAGAGGAGAAAAACAAAGGAGAGGATCCTCTTTGTTCATCTAATTCTGCTTATCGATTGAAAATTTGTCTATTCAGCCAAAAAGAAAATCAATTGAGGAATAGAATTTATAATGTTAACATGAATTTTACAAGCCCACCTTACTGATTTTGGCACCACTTGTGGGCATTGGAATGCATTCATTTAACCTGTATCGGAGTAATATCTATTACGGTTTCAGATGTTATCACATTCTTATATACTTTCAGTTCTTGCTGATAGTACTGGTAGCTTTCATATTCTGAGATAGGTTATTTGACTGCAGATGATCAACAAAGTCAGAAAAATGTTAAGCAAGAGAATCATACAAAGAATGACGATTGCAAGTTCAATGCTGCAAACTGTATTGGTGGCTCAGCATTGCCTAGCACTTCAAGCCTATCAGGGAAAAAGAATAACTTGAAAAGAAGACCAGAGGGTGGAAAAAATTTGAACGAAAGGCCACAGAAGAGACGAAAGAAGAGAGGATATAGGCCGAGAGTAGTTGGTTTTGGAAAGCCTAGAAGGACTCTGGAGCCTAAGACACCACAGAAAGCAACACCAAAACCAAAGACACCAAAGCCTAATAGAATGCCTGCTTCTTCCAAGAAAAATATGTCAGTAAAGAAGTCTTCAAGCAACCTCAAAAACTTGGTACCCATAGAAGTCTCTGTGGATAAAGTTGACCTTTCTGTATCAGACAGAGCTACTCTAAACATTGACCTTCAAAATCAATCAAATGATGTAAGTGCCATCATATTAGCCACCCCTCCTCGAAAAGCTAGAATTGGTCGCCAAAAAGCTAAGGATAGCTCCCTTGATTCAGAAGGCAGCAGCTATTTTGCAGCAGTTGATGAAGCAGAGAAGTTGGTGGGAAACTGCATCAACCAGAATGATTGGCAGTACAACACATTTCAAGTTGACCAAACAAATTTCCTAGTAAATCAATGCCTCAACTCTAGCAGAAAACTTGGTCTGAATTTTCCTAAGATATGCAGGAAACAAAGGATGAGGAGGAGGAGATGGAACGTAGACAGGTGGTCAGTATTAGCAAGTAAGTTTCATGAGAATGCCAGCCATGTTACCCTGAGAGGTACTAACAAGAAATCAGTCCCGAAAAAGAGTCAAAAAGAAGTGTTCAATATGGTTGGCTACAAAAACCATGGAAGGCTGCAATACCAAACAACAGAAATCATAGATTTAACTGATGGACTGCAGTCACTAATTAAGACAAAGAAAAAGAGATCAAAGGGGCGTACTGTGGTGAACTTTGCTGGTCTAACTGCAACTCCAATTTGCAACCAGTTGCCCAGAGCCCTTCTCAGAGAAAGGGTTAGTGAAAGCCAAGAAACTGAGACTTTTCAGAGGCTGGATGCTAATAAAGCCGTGTTATTTGCAAATAAAAAGGGAGGGGCGGTGACAGATAAATGGACTGACATGGGACATTCCCTTGTCAATTTAGAGCTTCACAAAGGTGAAAGAGAAAGAAATCCATCGGAGCATGAGGGTCCTTGCTTCGCCAACTTAAGACGTAATTATGTTCGGCATAAAGCTCTTTCTTTTTCCTTTTTCTTTTCTCTGCTTTTTTTCTTTCCTTTTTTATTTTAATTTTTAAAGCAGAAGATTCTCACTTCAAATTCAGGTATTATTTACTTCAGGAAGCTTACAACTTTCACTTATTTGCAGAACATGAATGCAAAGAAGGGGCAGCAGAAGAGAGGTTGACTAAGATGGTACCCTCCCTTCTTAATTTAGAGTTTCGTAATGATAAAACTGACAGAAGCCTACTGCAAAATGAGACAATGCAGCTGACTGACAAATCAATAGGTACTTGGTAGAGATTATTTTTCTTTACTAGAAGCATATGCTACAGAAGCAAATTCAAGAAGCACACTGCACTTTAATCCATTTTTTAAGCTTCTATTTTGCATTTCATGCAGATTCACCGGAAGACAGTATCAGTCCACTTGTACAGAAATGTCCATATGTGAGCCATAGAGGTAACCATGACCAAGATGCACATGTTGCAAGGAACGACCAGGGAATACTAGTTCCTTATCAAGGACAACGAGATCAGGGTACAAATAGTCTTCATGGTCAGCTTCGGATGTTAGCTGCATACAAGGGAAAGAACAACAAAAGGCTTGCAGAGCTTTCTGACACAGAATATGAACTAGCTTTGACATGGAAGGTTCAAATGAAAGACAAGGTTAATGAGGATCAAAGGAAAGAAGGTGATGAGGATTGGTGGAGGAATGAAAGAGAAGTCTTTCACGGACGGATTAATCTACTTATATCTCGGATGCACATAATCCAGGGTACAAGCCCAGCTATTACTTGTTGAAAATGTTACAGAGAATTATATGCAAATTTCCTAACAGTAAAATTATTTTCTGAGCAGGAGATAGGAAATTTTCACCTTGGAAAGGTTCTGTGGTGGACTCAGTAGTTGGGGTTTTCCTAACTCAGAATGTGTCAGATCATCTTTCAAGGTAACTTCACATTTGATAAACTAGAATTTGTCAAAGATTTTTCTGTTGGAGGTTCATAATGAGACTTTTAACTTCATATTCTCTTCTACAGCTCTGCCTTCATGTCACTTGCTGCCAGATTCCCCTGTCAGTCTACTTCCAACAAAACAGACGGTAAAGAAATAAACATGGTAGGCAACCAAGAATCGATTGGGAGTAGCATCGTTTCTATCATGCCAGTATCTGATGAGGAGTTGCTCACATGTGAAGCTGCAGAGTGTGGAAATAAGGAGTCAAGCTCTGGTGAATCTAATGACTTTGAAGGGGCGTCAAGGTCTCGGTGTGATTCCTACAAGCCTCCAGAGGTTTCCCAAATCCATTTCAATGAAAAGGTAGATCATGTGGAAATCTTGGAAGACAGTTTAGTGTCCTATAATCCCCAAGTTCAGCAGAAACTTTCAACAGAAGTTGGTTTTCATGCATCAGAAGGGATGTCTAGTCTGCCACCAGAATGTAGCTCACCAATGAAGGATGAGATGGCTGCACTCTATTATGTCAATATGCCACTTGATAAGCCTGAGAGCACAACTGATACTACTATGATCCAAAATCCGAAACTTTGCTCGCAGCCACCTAATGATGCCCACAGCTTCAACCAGAAAGAACAGAAGGGAAACAAACTGAATTTAAAACAGCAACAGTCAGACATGAAATCTGGAGAGA
The DNA here is from genome assembly GCA_020226455.1 of Prunus salicina. Lineage (NCBI taxonomy): Eukaryota > Viridiplantae > Streptophyta > Magnoliopsida > Rosales > Rosaceae > Prunus > Prunus salicina. The sequence goes on along the minus strand of CM035342.1, from coordinate 27,333,852 downwards.
CAAAGAAAGCTACTCGAAGAGGAAAAAAAGAGAAGGCTATAATGCAGGCCAAAACTGATTGGGAGTTTTGCAGAAGGCTCTATAGTGATACCGGTGGAGTAAGAAATATAAATCACATAGACTCAGTAGACTGGGAGGCAGTTAGACACGCAGAAGTTGGTGAGATTGCTCATGCTATCCAAGTGCGTGGCCAACAAAATATAATTGCTGAACGAGTCAAGGTAAATCAAATTATTCCTCTTCCAAAATAGGATTGTATAGTTTATTTTATTTTTGAACAACTTTGGAAGTTACCTATTTTACTCGCTATTGCAGAAGTTCCTTAACCAAGTATATCAAGACCATAAACAAATAGACCTCGAGTGGTTGAGAAATGCACCACCTGCGTTAGTGACGTAAGCATACATTAACAATACAAGCATGCTAAAATCTTTCTGTTAGTTCATTCTAGTTATATGTATTTGTCAAAGTTTGATCATTCAACCATCTGTAATTGTAGGAAATACTTGAGAGACATTAAGGGTCTTGGCTTGAAAAGTGTGGAGTGCGTGCGGCTTTTGACACTCCAGCATGTAGCTTTCCCGGTATGATTTTAATGGGCATATTGTTTAGGTGGATGTAATTTGTAAATGTTTTATTAAAAAATGTATTCTTTTCTTGTAATAGGTGGACGTAAACGTTGGCCGGATAGCGATTCGTCTAGGATGGGTTCCTCTTCAACCATTACCTGAATCGCTTCAGATACATCTATTAAAAGAGTAAGTACAAAATATATTAACAAGACATATCACTTGTATTTCCAATGACATTATAAATTTTCTATGTGTAGGATGCCTGTGTTCGATTCAGTTCAGCAGTATCTTTGGCCTCGACTAGAAACCTTGGATCCGTTAACATTGTAATCCCGAAATTTTCCCTTTAAGATTATTTTTATCTTGTGAAATCACCTTTAATAAATTAAGAATTGTACTCATTTTAGTATATTATTTTCAACAGGTATGAACTGCATTATCAGATGATAACCTTTGGAAAGGTATATCTCTTCAGAGCATATATTTGCAAAAATGTGTCCTCAAAATTGGTTAGACAAAAATTCTAAATTTGTATTTTAATATTTATGCAGGTTTATTGCACAAAGAAAAATCCAAATTGCAATTCTTGTCCGATGAGGGGAGAGTGCAGACACTATGCTAGTGCATTTGCCAGGTTTTCCTCAAATTTGAAAATGATATCACAACACATGATGAGATTCAGGATATCACTTAGCATTTGAAAATGGAAATTTGGATGTTGCATCTCAAACTATGGAAACTAAGAAACATAATATGAGACACTACTTGTAAGTTGTAACTCTTAATCTCACTAGGTATCATATGTATCTACATGTTTGATGCAGTGCAAGGCTTGCCTTACCTGGGACAGGAAAGAAGGCGAGGCAAACAAAGCAAGATAGTTCTACTGCTCCTCCGATTGTGGGTTTTGAGGCACTCAATTCAATATCACTATCCTTTCTTGAGGCCAACCGTGAATCAGAATACCAAACCAAAAGTTGTGAACCTATCATTGAGGAACCATCATCACCACAACCTGAACCTACAGAACTACCAGACATTGAAGATCTTTGTCGCCGTGACCCTAATTGCATGCCAACAATTAAAATGAGAGATGGAATTTGCTCAGAAAATTTAAAGCCATTCATGGGTGTGTTTCGAGAAAATCATATGCCAACAGAATTAGTTGCTTCACAAACTGCTCACATCCCAGCTCCCAAGCTGAAGCTTGTTGAACGTTTAAGGACAAAACACTTAGTGTAAGTTGGGTTTGACCTTTTTTATTTTTATTTTTATTTTTTTGTCTGAAAGACCTTTTTTATTTTCTGTAGAAAGTTTTCAAATTCATGTGAAAAATAAAAGGTAGTAACTTAACAAAGTGATTGGAATAAATTTAAGCATTTTTCATAAATGGTATTCTATGATTATTTGATGGCCCCTTACCATTACATTGTAACTAATTTTAATTATCATGCAGCTATGTAGTTCCAGACCATCATCCTCTATTGGCAGGGGTAAGTCAGTTACTCTTTTCCTGTTCAAAGAACTTTCATCTGCATAGTTGTTTATTAACTTCTGAAAATATAAACGTTGCAGTTTGAGACAAGAGAGCACGATGATCCAAGCCCATACCTTCTTGCTATATGGACATCAGGTACAACCTTACTTCCAGAAAACATATTCTACAATTGTAAAGTGTTCAGAAAGATTCATGTTTTCGATAGTAAAAGGACTATGATGTCTAAGATGAGAGTTTCCCAACTTGAAAATATGGTACAATCTTTGAATATGTGCTAATCAATTATTTGTGGAAATGTCAACGTCAGATCAAATTAAAAATTCATCTCAATCACCTCAGAAAAAATGCAATTCCCAGGAGTCTGGAGAACTGTATAATGGTGAGATGACATGCTTTTCACACAGCAGTCTTCCAGAACAAGCTTCTGATACAATTCATGGCACAATTTTGGTGAGTAACAGTCGGGATCTACGAGCACTTGTGCACACTATTACAGTTTCAACTTGCAATAAGTACTTTAGACAATTATGTAAAAGGACTAACACATGAAACAGATACCGTGTCGAACAGCAACCAGGGGGAGCTTTCCACTCAATGGGACATACTTTCAAGTTAATGAGGTGAGCTTACTCAAAATTTCTCCAATGATTCATATTCTGTCTGTCAGCATATAAAATTATCAATAGTGTTTTAGATCAAGCTGCTGCGCTAAAGCACATATACTACATAACATCTTTTGCAGGTATTTGCTGACCATGAATCCAGCGTATGCCCGATTAACGTTCCTAGATCTTGGATATGGAGACTAGATAGGCGAATTGCATACTTTGGAACCTCAACAAGTACAATTCTCAAAGGTGAATAATCCATACATTAGATGAGTTGTATGTATTATGCGTAGAGTGATTCTCTCATGCAAGACAGTTTGGCATGCTATTTTGCTAGATTGTGATGTCTGAGCGTGCAATGCGATCTCTGCATTGTCCACAATTGAGATTGACAAATGCCAAACTCTCTGAAAAGAGAGTGTCACTCACACTATAAAGAGTCAAACAAATGTCTCAAATATTTCTTCTTATTGCAGGCATAGAAATAGCGGAAGTTAGGGAATGCTTTTGGGCAGGTTTGTAATTCCCTGTCCTGCAGCTTCTTATTGATAGCTTGTTGTAATACTGAAAGAGCATCCAACCCTTTGTAATTCATAAACAAGGTCAAAACACAATTAGTTATATTAATTGTGCAAAACTCATTCTTAACAAATTTTTCGAACAAAAAAACAGAACAATCTTTTAATTAGAGCCTTAACAAATTTTATAAATAAAAACCCTTTGTTTGCCACTTTATACTGCTATGTAAGTATCATTTTTATTGTTTTCCAACATCAATTTGGTATGAGGACGAATCCATAATATGTCATAGAGGAAGTGATGACTATTAAGATAAGTTCTACACAACAAGGTTGGGAAACAAGATCTGAAAATAAAATGAAAGAAATAATTAAGAAGATTCCTGGGTGCAAACTGTGAAATAAAAGCACTCATTTATCAAGGAAATTTGTAAAGAAAGAAAATAAAAACTGCAAGCTTATAGCCATCCATGATATCATATGAAATTTAACAATCTTACTGGTTAATGATTTTTTTTTTTGGCTTTCAGGTTTTATGGGCGTGAGAGCATTTGACCGCAAAACACGCACCCCTGAAGACCTCTCAAAACTGTTCCACATTTCAACAGCCAAGGCTGGAGGAAAGAAATACAAAAAAGAGGACTAGTAATGAGTAGGAGGAGGTGATGCTGCAGACACAAGCTGAAATAGCATGCTTAAAAATGTTGCAGTTCTGTAAATAGGTACACCTTATAATTCTCTAGCATAACATGAGAGTAAAACCTAGATGCTAAAGTGTCTCCAGTACAGTGGAATCTAATTTTTCTTACTTAAATCCTTATCAACAGTTCTATTTGAAGCCTCCAATAAGAAATAAAGAGAGGTAATATTTATAGATTTCACATTCAGAAGAAACCCTTTTGTTTATAGATTTCACCATCACTTCTTTTGGTCAATTTGAGCTTGTAAATTTGTCAGCTTCAAGGGAAATCAACCAGAACAAACCTGTAGTAGGTTCTCAAAGAAGGAAAGTTTTCAGCTGGTTTCAAGTATTGATAGAAGACATCATATATTAATAGAGTAGAGGGAGGGCATGACATTAAAAAAAAAAAAAAATTTGAAGCTTAGATGCATATTACCTGATGAAAACTGTCTTTTTTCCTGTCTATTTTTTTCCCTCTAATGAAGCATTTTTGCCCCAATCAATTTGGACCCTCTTGTTATTTTGGCAATTGTTCGTCGTCTTGTTTAGGTAATACTTAAATTTTAGTTGATGGAACTCAAAATCACCTTATAACCCTTGACTTTTACTGGACGATTTTGTTTAGAGGAAGAAAGGATATGGTTCCTTTGGTGCCTCTTGATTGGTTCTGTTAAGTTGTTGAAGCTATAAAGATGTGGTCAATGTAGAAAGAGCATCCAAATGACTCAATTTGAGTGGCATAGTTTGTTTTTTTTTTTATAGAGAATCTCGACGGTACGGGGGAAACTTTATTAATCATCAAAATGAAAATGGGAGGACTTAAAGCCTTACCCCAATTTGAGTGGCACAGTTAAAAGCTAAAGTTTGAGGGAAAAAAATAAAAATCTCCGTCATCATGTTTCAATGATGGAATAAAAGTTTGTAATTTTTATGGCTGTGGGAGCATGTAGAGGCTATGTGATGCTAAGTAATTATAACCTAATAAATATGGTAAACTTTCTCTCAGTTCAATGAAAAGTATGATAATTATAACTTTAAAGATGCTTTCTAAAAGCTTCTATGGTAGAGAAATATCACAGCTTTTTAGTTAGAAAAATATGTTTCTCAATTTGAAGAATTTTGAAAGCACCATGTCTGCTGGACAACCAGGAAGTCACTACCCCTCCTCTGATAAAGGCAGATTATATGGCTCTTCTGTAATTATAAATTAGGTAAAGCAAAGGGGGAAGGCACTGAAGAAGATGACCAATTTAGCAACAGTGCTAAAACATGCATTAAGATTCAGTTTGATGGCTTTGAAGCTTGCATGCACTATACTTGGTTGGCCACAGCTTTTTGATGGAATGCATGTAAATTAAAGGGATCCTGCATATTATATGGTAATGCAAACCATCACCTCTTGTAAAAAGTTAAGTGTATGAATGTAAAGTAAGGAAACAAAAGCAAACTAACCAGTCAGACTCCAATGAATTAAAGTGGTTTTGAGTTCCCATACACAAGATAAATTATCAAAGCCTAAGAGGTCTAATTAGAGTTTGTAACCATTTCAAATCCTTAATTTGGTAGACCTGTGGGAAGGGGCTTGAATTGTAATTCAAGTGGTTAAGAGTATTTATCCATGTATCTGAGGTTCTAAGTTCGATTCCTCCCTCCCCCAATTTTGCTTACATCAAAAAATAAAAAAAATAAATTGGTACACCTGTGAGAATGCACGCTTACATCAAAAAAATAAAAATAAATAAATTGGTACACCTGTGAGAATGCACCAAAATAAATTAGTGCAGAAGAGAAGAACAGAGAAGGTGGTGGCTGACCAAAGAGTGGAGCCTTCATTGCGGATTTGGTATCTGCATAGTAATTAAGGTATATTCTGTGTTTTTGTGGTACCTTTCTACCCAAAAATATAGTAAATATGGAGAGAAGCAATACTTTGAAAAATTAAAAGAAAAGAATGGCGGTGGTGGTGATTTCATTGGCTTGATCACAAATATATAAATAATCCATCCCAAAACCACATGGCTCGTAAAGAGCACATGTGCTTATTATATTGTTATTTTGAAATCATTATAGTGAATTATAATACATACATTATGCTTTCTTTTATGGACCGAACCTGGGTGATCTATTCATGACCAAGATGAAGCTTGGGTGAAACTAAGTGGAGGTCCGAACCGACTAATGTTGAAGAATCAGCGGATGAGTTGTGGATATGCCTTGAAGGATTAATTTAACTTTCAAGAGATTCCTTCATTGTAGTAGATGTATCCATGAATGTGTCCTTCTTAAATTTCAGAGAGGCGGATTATCAGTCTACTACTAGTAACATTGATATTGTTCAACTCCTTATGAACTCAGACTAGGCTTTTCAACTTTTCAATGTGAGACAAATACTCTCAACACGCCTCGTACATGTGGCGAATTTTCAAGTCTAATATGTGAACACCGCATATTGGGTAAGGGGGTAGAGGTAAACATTTAAGCCCAACATGTGAACACATACTAGGTAAGGATAAATGTCCAATTTAGGCCCAGTCAATCAACCCGCTCTGATACCATGTTAAATTCAAAAAGACGGGTTAGCAGCCCAACTACTAGCAACACTGATATTGCCCCCAATTTAATTACATACAAAGCCCAATAGGTGTGGGGTTTTATCATAAAACCTCGATGATATTAGTAGTGAAACCATTCATTATATCTTGTATTTTATTTAGTCGAATTTCCAATGTGAGAATATATTCTTCAATAGCCACTATTTAGTATTGATGCAAGTTTCATATATGATTACATGCAAAAGCTATTCTTCCTATGAGAAAAAAAAAATCATAAATGGTGAATTAATGATTGTTTAATGGAATATGCTACTGATGAACGGCAAACTCGCTAACAATGTTGATAGTGCAGGCTTAATGGCTAAATTACTAATCTTGATTTGTGATTGTTAGGATGAGATCTAATTTTTTTTTTTTCCAGAATTAGGATGCGATCTATTTAGCTCGATATACATTGTTAGTTTATTTTGTAATAGCTTAAGTTTTTAGAGTCTAATAATTATCTAATATAATCCAAGCCTTCGATGTAGGAAGGGCACCTAGGTTCAAAACCCTCAAATCTCCATTCCTCTTTTTTTTGTCGTTTGAATCAGATAAAATAAGAATGCACACGAGAAAGAGTGTTAGCTTGAAACTTGACATAGATTGTTGGCTTCTTTGACCACTTAAGAATTTAGAGTCCAATAATTTCTCTGCGTCCAACAATTCAGGCTGTGAGGAGAGCTATCTTAAGTTACCTATCACTTCCCATTTCTCTTCAAGAAGAAGAACAGAGACATATCAGTATTGGATTCCAAACAACTTATAATATTATTACTGTTGAAGTAAAAGAACGGGGAAGATGTACACTTTCCTTATAATATTCTGTAGTTTCTCATTAGTGGAGCAGATATATTAAAATGAGCAGTTTACTTCTATAAGCATAACTAGGGGTGGGCATCAATCCGGCCGATTCGGTTAAACCGGCCGAACCGATTATATTGGTTTGGTTTGGTTTGGTTTTGACTAAAGAAAAAGTCAACAGTTTAAAAAACCGATCCAAACCGGTTTGGTTTGGTTCAGCTGCGGTTTGGGAGTTTTGAAAACTGTCCTAAACCGAACCGGACCGATTATAAATCAATTTATTATTTGTTTAATTTAGTTTACATGTGGCAAGGCTTGAGTGGTTATTTGAAAGTGTACCATGTACCCTAGCACACCTAATTGGACTCCAAAACTAATACTCACGGACTCCATTCTCTCTCCCTTACATTTGCCTGAGCCTCTCTCTCTCTTCTTCCTTCGTTTCAACCCTAGCCGCAACTCCCTCTTCTCATCACTCTCTCTCTCTCTCTCTGCTCTGCTCTGCACTCCTCATCATATCTCTCTTTCCTTTGCAGGGCTTTCTTTGGATCATTGTACAGATGCTTAGCAAGGGGAGCAAGAGCAACATTTCAAGTTTATAGGTTCATTGTGCACAGACAAGTTTTTTCGGGGTAGAGCATTTAAAATGCAAACTTAAAACCTAGAATTTTAAAGACCCTGCCTGGCTGTGTCATTTGGGATTCAACGGCAACCAAAAAAGAAGAAGAAGAAGAAGAAGGAAGAGAAGAACCCACCACCAGCAATCGCCGTCGGCCCGTCGCCACCTCTGCCGTCGCTCCTCAAGGTTTTCTTCTTATTCTTGCTGTGTTGTTAATTAGATAATGGGTATATGGGTATTCGGTAATATTGGGGTGGGGATGGCTGTATATTTGTTTTGTATATGTATTCATGCTGCTCCTGCTGGATACTCATAAGTAATACTAATAACAATGGTTCTTGCATTAAGTCCCCCCGAGAATTTCTTTTATTTATGGCTGAGAGTTGTGCTGATGGTTAGTACATGGGCTCTTCCAACAAATTTGTTTTACTCTATTTGTAGCAATCTGGGAGTTGTGGATATCCACTTTCCAGCAAGACGGGGAGTGTCATTAATATAGAATGTTTACAGCCTGTAATTTGATTTAAGAGTTGACAATCTTGAATAGCTTAATTGTTGTCTGATAAGCTCAGTTACTTAATACTAGGCATTTGTATTGCTGATTTTGTCTTGGAGTCCTACATAATCCTTGATGTTCTGATGTCTTAGCATTGCTATACAATGTTCTTCTCTTCAACCAAGTTTTCTTTATAAAAAAAATTGCCGGTCTGACAATACTAAATTTCAGTTCAAGAATGATTTTTAAACTCATATTCCATCAAGTACAGAGGGAGCATCTGTTGCATTACTAAGTGACTGTTGTTCTAAGTTTTTCTATTGTTTTGGTTTTTGTTTTGTGAATCATCAAATGATTAATGCGATATCTGACCATCTGTAGTAATTTGATGTTAATTCTCTCTATTTATCTTTTTTTTTGTTTGTAGAAGTAAATTATGTGGATTGTAATGACAAACCTTTGAAAGGGATGTATGTGCATGCATTCATTTTGGTAAGAAAAAAATGGTGATTTAGCATGTTGGATTTGCTGTGTGAGGGATGCGATTACAGAGCTTGTGTCGTACAATATTCTTATGAAACCCATTATTGTTGTTTTTTTGTGCAGAATGAGAATATCAGCAAAGGGGGAAAAGTTCTATTTTACTGTTGATGTGCAGAATGTTGTGTCGAATATGATGGGGCTCCTGTTTGGAAGGATTATCAATGTTTTTTAAATCATGATTTGTAAGAACTATATAATTAAGCACAATAGGATTGTATTTCTCTGAGAATCATGTTCTGTAATAACTTGCAGCTTCTTTTATTTCATCTGTTTTTTTCTTTATCTCTTTGGGTTGTATGATTAGTGAGTGTTTTATCTGTTTGATATCAGGGATCTTGGGAATTAACATGTTCGGTCACATGGAGAAAATGATATATTTTTTTTATGCCTAAACCGGCCGAACCAAACCGCACCAAACCGGATATGAATGGTTTGGTTTGGTTTGGTTTTCATTTTCATTTTAGCTCAAACCGAATCACACCGGACCGTGAAAATTTAATTGGTTCAGCTGTGGTTTGAAGGTGAAACCGGACCAAACCGGACCGTACCCACCCCTAAGCATAACATTAAGTGCCACCAAAGTAGCTACTAAAAAGGCGCACATTTCAGAATTAAAAGCTTTGTCTTCATAGTGCCTGCCTGCACGTGAGCTTTTGGACTACAAGTCAAAATTTGGTTGACTTCCCAACTGTTTTGAAAGATCCACGCTGCTGGTGGAAACCAGTAAATGGATATCTGTTATGTCATCTGTGTATAAATTTACTAAGTCCAACTTCCTACCTGTTTTTAATTAATTGGAAAGCTTTAATCAATGCCCTACCCCAAAATCACCTACACTAATTGTTTTGCTTGGCTTTTAACATATTCCGTTTAGCTAAGTTGGTTAGCGTTGATGTGCTCCCCACCTTGCACTCGAGTTCAAATCTCTCTTCTCGTAGTTCAGATTAAGTTAAAGTAGAATATTGTTTGTATAAAAAAAAATAAAAAAATAAAAAAAGTTTTACAAGTTGTAGCTGCTTCTGGTAGTAATTTTATTAAGAACATCAAATGATGATAAACTAAAACTAATTTAGGTTTAACTTGTAAACAAAGTCATCATAATTAAGAGAACATACATATATAAACATTCATATTATCTACTAATTAGATGTAACAGTTACATTATGAAGAGTATCAAGGCTTATGGTGCTGGGTGTAGATGTAGTCCAAGTGAGCTTCAGCCATTATCCTTCTGTTTAAACAGTCCTCATCTCCATCAGTGCAATCTTCCACCCCAATTAACTGCTATAATATCCCAAAAGCAACAAAAAACAAAGAGTATAAGATATATAACTTGATGACTAGTTGGGGTTCATTAACAAAAAAAGAAAAGAAAAGAAATTTAAAATATACATTCAGATGTTCACTGCCTTCCAACTCTACAAGTGAACCCCCATCAGTGATTGCATTGAGCTCTACCTGATCCTCTTGTCCTGCAAAGACACCAAGGTTTTAGTTCATATAATTACGCTAAGAGAAAGAAGAAGCTAAGGCTAATTTGTTTTTCTTTTAATTTCTGGTTTGGGGAGGGAAAATTTTAACTCATGAGACCTCATCTACATCAAACAAGGCAACAGCTAGTTGATTGTCATGCACAATCGTTTAGGATTTACCTTCTTTGTTGCCTAGGAGACGAGCTGATATTATTGTTGACGAAGAAATGATGAAGAAAATGCATAGGACAATAACTCCTGAGCCAAAGCTTTGCTTCATGGTTTCAGCTTCAAAATGAGAGAGAGAGAGAGAGAGAGAGAGAGAGTTGGAACTTGAGATGCTAGAAGGAAGCAGATGAGGGACTTAAATACATGCAAAAAGAAAACAAAAAGCCACTGATCATCCCCTGTAAGTCACATGAATGAGAAACCCTTGTGTGAAATCGGGATAGCATTGTTTTGCTATTCTCGGCCAATCAAAACATATCATGTGTAAAATCTTTTTCATTTAATATACCATAATTAATTGAAAATAGCAAAATAATGTTATTCTCATTTCACACCAATTTTTCTGCACATTGAAGGTCTCTCTAGGTAAGGCAGTCTCAATACCTCATATCATAGGGTAGGGCCAATCGCCACCACCCTCTTATTATATACTATACACTCCATGCCGGTTGTGACAACACCACTACTTGGTATGAGAGAAAGAGAGAGCTTTGGTCATTGTCAGCCACAGTGGTCCAAAAGAGTCCAAATTGTTATATGGTGGTTGACAGTGTCAACAAGTCAACCTTTCGGACAGGTTGACAGCTGCTGCCCATCATTTTCTCCGCTGCATATGGTGATACGTGGCATCAACCTTGTTGTTGTCCTCTGCTTAATCTATGAAATGACATCATGCTTCAAAAACCATTCTTCAAATTGCTCCACATCACATGTATATTCAATTGAGTGCCCTCACCACTCAGACCATATTCCTATCTACTTACTTTTTGTGCTGTTTAATCCGAGCCCTCTATGTCACACAGACTGAGCATGTATTTTGAAATGTGTACCAGCGCACGATTCTATGTCACACAGACAGAGCATATATTTTGAAATGTTTTTTAGGTATATGGTAAGACTATTAGTTATCAATTGGTTTAACCAACGAGGATTTACGTCATTGATAAAATTGATTCTTGCTTGAATATATAGGTTAAATTCACAGTCGAACATTATAATCTGTCTAGTAATATAAGTATGATGAGGAAATCTTACTCTATTAAACAAATCTGGCTAAGATAGATGCATGTGGATATTTTTAAGCATTTGGTCATTACAGGGGTAATGTCTTTTAGCAATAGTGGAGGGCACACCATGTCTAGGGTTTGCAGATGTGTCTGTCTCTTCTTAAAAAAGAATGGTTATTATAAATTGAAGAGGAGATTATGCTTCTCTCTTTTTGGAAGATTTGAATCTATCATTTCTTGCTGAAGCATTAAACAATTAGCCAAGGGATGCCATTATTGGGTTTGGATTCTGTGAAGACTATATCATACTAACTAATTCTCTAGGATACTGAGATGGAGTTTTGAAAGATTATGTCCGCTAGTCCCAGACAAGTGTGATTGGAAAACATTATCATGATCTAACTCATGAACTGATGGAAATGCTTTGACCATGTTTATGTGACAATGGCATTGGAAACTGATCATTCTGTTCTTCATGATATCATACAACCCACACTACGTAAAAAAAACCCATTTTTGAAAGTAAAACATAGTTAGAAAAGCCATTTTATCATCGAAAAAGTTGTTTTTCTAAAGACAATAGACCATTGGACTCCATTGTAAATGCTTTCATTCCGAAGAACAGAGTTTTGTTGTTGGAAATAGCGTTTCTTGTGAGAGCATTTGGGGCCCCTAAAACAAAAATTTTGTCTCAAATAACTATTTTGTTGAAGTGCCATCAATGGGTTGTGTGCCATAATATCTTGCGTATATGTATTAGCAAAGTGTTCCTATAAAACCCTAAAAACAGAGTATGACAATCAATTGCAAAGCTTCACAGTTGAAGTTGTTAATTGAGTTGGTCAGAGAAGAAAAAGAAAGTTGCTACTCATAGGCCCATAGGCATGATATGACCTGCCAAGTTATTTGCTGGAACTTTTTTACAAGATAGGATCAGCTTGCTATACAAGCATTAAACCTAAAAAGCATCTAGTTAGAAAATTGACCAAACAATATAATAAAGTTGATATCTCCCTCTTAGCAGCCTCTCAATCTTCAGATTAAGAGACAAACATAAAGTAACAAGTAATTAAGGAATATTCGATACTAGGATTCTGATATCATGTTAGAAAATCACAGAAAATAATACGACGATGTATCACCTAACATAACATTATGTGCTTGAAATTCATCTTTAAGTACTCATCCCACTTAAATTTAACTTCCTTTTCAATATTTTTGGCCTTGAAGATAATTGAACCGAAAGTATAAAAGCCTACATATGCTCAATTATATATATATGAATCATTGCTTCTTCTTTTTTTCCAAGAACTTTCTCGAGGCCAGCAGCTTTCACTTTCTTATAAGTTAGGCATCTTCAGTAAGATTCTATTGCTGTACCATGTTTCTTTGTGAAGGAGAGTCATGTTTTGTCGATTACCAGTGCTTTTCAACTTTCAAAATTTTCAATTTTCAAGTCAGAAAAAAGGGAAAAAGAAAAAAGAAAACCCTTTCTCCTGTGAGAGGTACCTATAATAAAAGGCATAAGTAGTGGAAAGTACGTGTGGAAGTAGCCCCCAGGCCACCAGCATAAGTTGGTCTTTCTTGTTCTGCTTTCTGCTGCTGACATTGACTAGCACGAGCATAAGGCATATGCACTGAGTAGAGTTGTCTATGTTCATCAAAGTCAGGAACTCCAATGTCTGATATCTGTTTCTTCATTAATTTTTTTTATTTTAATTATCTTCACAAACATGGAGGAAATGCATGGAATTGTGAAATCAAATGCATTCTTGGGGAGCTTTGGCAGGGAAAACTGTAAACTATAACTCTGCTTTGATTTATTTAACATTTTTCTTGCAAGACAGAATAACATGTCATGCAATGGCTTATCTTCAAGTTTCTCTCCTTGGGGAATTTTATTTTATTTTTCCTTGGCCTATTCCAACATATTTGCAGTTGGTGCAGTAGGGTTTTGGATGTCAAACTCCGCTGACTAATCTTTCTAAGATTAACTAATAAATCGAGGGATTGTGTAAGGATTTGTAGCTCAAGTGATTAAGAGCAATTACTCTTGCATTTGAGGTCCTATATTCAATTTCTCCCTTCTCCAATATCGTTTGTATAAAAATAAAATAAATAAATAAATAAATAAATAAATAAATAAAAGGTGAGGGATTATCAGACCAATATTCTGTTGTGGGAAAAGTTACATATGCATACTACTTCCATATTGATTAATTTGTCTTATTAATCTATATATATAAAATAAAAGGCAGAAAATGGTGAAACATTCAAAATACTAGAAAATAACCTTGGTTAATTCAAACATTAAGAATTGAAATTATTAATTAAATAAGGATAATATGGTAAATTCATATTTTTTTCATATTTAAAAAATTAAAAATAAAAACAAAATCAGATAATAACTCATACTTTTATAGAACGTAACTACCCATATTATATTTTCTTAATTCTAAAAATAAAATAAATAAATAAAATCCATTTGGCACATGCTCAAGCATGTGCCAAGGGGCTAGTTTTTAATTAATTTATAACCTTATAGCTTAGTAGTTAATCTCAAGGTATGTGAATGTGAAAAAACAAAAAAACAAAAAAAACAAAACAAAACATTATGGCCGGTTTTTATGTTGGCAAGCCTTTTTATTTTTATTTTATTGGTTCTCCCCTTATGTTGCTAAGGAATCTATTTGGCTCTTGTAAAACAAGCAAGGTCTAGTCTAATGGAAAATGTCATTGATTTGCAAACTATTGGTCTCAATTTTGAACCCCCATAACATCTTAGCAGTGTGCGTGAGAGAACTCTCTCCCCTTCATAACTTTGACCCAAAAAAAAAAAAAAAAACTATTGTTTTAGGCTTTTAAGGGTTTTAGCCCAATTCGAGTGCTGGGAAGTTGGAAACAGAAAGAGGCTTAAGCTTAGTTTTCTGTGTCATCTAATTTGGGCTGGGCTGAGCATAAGACAGCCTATCGGCAGTGCCAATTGGGCTTACAAGTTGCAACCCATTGCCAAGGTAGCCTTAACCTTTTCTTTTTCTTTCTCTTTTTTAGTATAAACATATTTTATATTTTTCGCCGGAACTTTTTTTTTTTTGAACTTTTTAGTAATACTAATTAGCTTTTTCTCTCTTTTTTCTCTTTTTTTTTTTTTGGCCAAAGTTACGAAGGAAAGAAGGGATGTTCTCATACAAACACAATCAAGGTGCTATGGAGATTTGAACCTAAGATCACTGGTCTGCAAGTCGAAGCCATTTTCAATTAGGTTAAATTCCGTTGGCATACTAATTCACTATTGATATAATGATCTTTCTCTTTGCAGTGTTAAAAGCGGTTTCAAGGTCGATTCCCTTCCTTAGTGATAATATTCTATATATAGAATAAAGTATCTATCATATAAAAACAAGATTCTTTGAGCTTGATTCCAAAAATGGGCATCAAGGCACATTTTTTTGGACAAAATTGTCTTTTAGCAAATTATTTCTGACACCTACATGAATTGAGTAGCTGTAATGATGGATCGTGAATTTGGAATATCCCTCCAAAATAGGAGGCATGTCCCCGGATTGGTACAGTCTCTCTCATACCATTGGTACAATATACTGTTTACAAATGACACCTCCATTTACAATTTACTTAAGCACGTGTATACACGCATTAAGGTCTAATCTAAAAAAATTACAACTAATTAGATTTCCCTTAATTAAAAAAAAAATCGTATAATTTTAAAAGATTCTTATAATAAACAAATCCATCATGGTTAAACATTTCCTAATTAATAAATAATACCATAGGTTTAAAATATTTTGTACTTTTATATTTAAAAAAATGTTTAATAATCATACACATTTTGAATTTTCTGAATTACACGTGTCAGTATACTAGTAGAAAACAATGCAAACACCAAGAAGAAAAGAAAACAAGGATTTCTTGGTTTATTATTTGTGCAATAAACCCAATCACGACTCAGTCCAGCTTTTAGGTTGGTGGCGTATGTGAATGGTGTCCATATGTGCAGCCACCACCATCACCCTGTGTGATGCTTCAACACCAACTTAATTTTTAGACCCTACCAAAAATGCATGACTTTGCATAACATGCGTAAGTGCAATGTGCTTGTGGTTGGTAAAGGGCACACAATTTTCAATTTAGACCAAGCATTACCAATCAACTAAGAAAAATAACTCAAATTTGGCCTTTTGAACACATTTAGGTTTAGCATTCTCTTAGCCTTAAGAATATAGCAGTGCTTAGTGTTCGAACCCTCCTCGAGCAGTACTCGAACTCCTCTAATCGTGTTCTATTTAATGATTTTCTATTTAATCACGTCAGGGAGAGGTGGGGAGGGCGTCATAGTGAAGTGAAGTTGCTATCAACCACTTGTTAGCAAGCAAAGCTGCCAAAGCACAAATTGCACAAAGCTCCACCTACCACACACCCCATCATCATGCCCCTCCTTTCCCCACCAAACCCTCTTTTTCAACCCCTCTTATATTTCTTTTTCTAAACGCTCGCTCATTATTTTATCCTAATTATCATCCCCACGTCATCTAATTTTATTCCAAATCACCGTTTTTAACATCTGATTATTGTTCTATTTACTTGGATGAATAATGACACTTGTATAGTTTTGGTCATAAACGGATCGTTTAGGGTCTACAAAGCTTTCTTTTCAAGTTTTTAAGATACGACTTTAATGTCTAAGTAATCATAAGTGCATTAACTTGTACAAACGATTGAATTGTATTGATTGAAATAAAGCATATCATGAGAGATATACATATCAATCAATGACAATCAATTTCCCACGTGCGTGTTGCATACATCATTCTTCCTTAAAATAAAAGAAGTTGCTTCAAGTAAAGTAACTCCGTATTTGAAAGAGTAATGAAAGTTTGATACCTTAGATTGATGGTGTTCAAACTCGTTCGGTTGGTGGGTGTGGAAGCAAGAAGAAAGATGAGTGCAAGAATGCCAAGTTTATTGTATATGTATGTGGTTTGGACTTGACTTATTCTCAATAGCTTGAAATCAAAACTTAGACTTACGTACCTCACTCGGTTTTGGTTGGTGAAAACAAGCCTGAATAACCTTTTGAACAACCCAAGCACGAGCTTCTCCAAACATTCTCATCCATTCGCAAACTACCTCGTTGCTTCAATCTATGTTCACCTAGCCACTAAGGGAGAACCATGATTAGATTATAAAAATATTGGGAAAAACAAAAAGCTATATATAAAAATAAAAATAAAAATTGATAGTGTAAATTATTGTATGTTCTTGTTGCAATAAGACAAGATCTCTCCCACTTATTTTTTTTATAAGTGTAATGTTTTAAGATTTAGATTTTAGTGTCGAGAGTTTCTTTTGAAACAATACAAAAAAAGTAAATAGACACATGTATTACATTACGTAGATGCAGATGTTTGGCATGGGAAGATTTTGAATTTAGCCGATGTCGTCCAAGTCAGTTCACTTTTTATCTAGATTGCACACGCAGGAGACAATAACATAGGGAATCTTTCAAGCCCTTGCAAATGGTCTGTCCTATTAAACCGCAAAAAAAATAAAAGAGAAATATTTGATGAACAATTTTGCCCCAAGGGGCAAGAAAAGGTCCTCCCCACCACAAATTTCCTGGCAAAAGTTGTTCCTGTCAAGTGTCAAGGTCGATACGTCTCTATATAAATGTGATATGACGAGCAAACTAATGATTTTCGAGTGAACATAAACAAAAAACATTTTAGAACAAGAAAAATGGGCGTTTTTGTGCCGACTTGGACAATGACATATTTCGATCAGGTTATTAAACCTAAAAATCAAGGAACTTTTGATTCCATTAGTGACTAATAAAGCACAACACTTTAGTCGCTTGAATAGGCATTAGCCACTAAAATATTCCATTAGTAACTTGGTAAACAAAGTTGATCAAAATCTAAGAAACCCCTTATTACAAAATAAAAAATAAGAAGTTCCTAGATGGGTTTCTTTACATATGAATACACAAACGCATTGAGTCATTGAATGACAGATTGAGATTTTACAATCTTACACGTAACACCCACAAATTTTTCAAATATATTTACGCAACAGCAAATTCCAAATTCTTTTTACTTGTTTGGGATGGATGGAATGGACCAAACCATGGGCATGGATGTAGATTTAGATCCACCAAAATTAAAAATTAAAAATTAAAAAAAGAAAAGAAAAGGTGACAAAGTGAATGAGGGAGTAAACTGGAAATTATTCAAATTTTCTCCCGGGTCCTTGGTTTTTTGCGGTAATAATTTACTATTGAGGGGGCTAATGAATCAAGTAATTCCACTAATCGCCCCTGGAAGGAGACCAAGGGGTCATATCCATCGGGTAGCTTCCCAGGACTCTCAAGAAAGACGTGAACTCCTGAACCTCCGCCAACGCGTTCTGTGCCCTAACCTCCGCCATGGACGCTTCGAAGTCCACATAGAACAGGTACTCGAAATGCTTCGCCGTCCCTTCGTTCGAATCGCTCACCAGCCTGATCGGACGGTTCCGGTGCGGCCTCGACTCTATCTTCGTCAAGCTGATGTTCCTGAAGGCGAAGGCCGATAGGACCTTGAACAGCACGGAGGTCCCTTTGTCGTGAGCGAAGACGATGCTCGTCTTGAACGGCCGATCCGTGCGGGGAATGATCGGCTCCCGAGCCAGCATCACGAACCGAGTCACGTTGCTCGAGTCGTCCTGGATCCCAGTCTCCAGGATCTCCAGGCCATACAGCTCGGCGGCGCGAGCCGAGGCAATCGCTCCGGTGTCGCGGAGGTTGTTGGCGGCGACGAACTCGGCGGCGCCGGCTGTGTCGTCGACGGCTTCGCGCGCGACGTTGAGGCCGAGTTTGGTCAGAGTCAACTCACACTGAGCCAGAGCTTGAGGATGCGAGATGACTCGGTTCAAGTACTCTTTTCTGACCCCTGGGAGGGCCAGGAGGCAGTGGTGGACTGGGAGCTGGACCTCGCCGACGATGTGGAGACGGTGGCGGAGGAGAAGATCGTAATTTCGGTGAATTGAGCCGCCGAGGGAGTTCTCGACCGGCAAGACGGCTCGATCGGCGATCCAGAGCTCGACGGCTTGGAAGGCGACTTCGAACTGGTCGCAGGGGATGGCCTCGCATTTCGGGTAGGCTTTGCCGGCGGCGGCTTCGGAGTACGCGCCGGGGACGCCCTGGTAGGCCACGCGCAGCTGCGAGCCGTGCATCGGAGCCGGAGAGAGGTCGGTGATGGTGAGGGCCCGGGGAGGCGGAGGGGGAGAACAGGACTTGTCATCCGCGGAGGAGGAGGAGGAGGAGAGCTTCTCGATGGGGACTAGGTCGAGGTCAACGTTGGTCTTGTGGCCGTTGACCGACGCGACGTGGTCAGCGGTTCCGGGTTTTTCGGGAGGCGGCTGGGGCTGCTGGGAGACGACGTTGCTGGCGAGAATGGCGCAGGAGCTCTGCCAGTCGGCGCGGCTGGAGCCGATGCCGTTGTGAAAGTGGACGGCGTCGGAACGGTAGGCGCATTTGACGACGGCGAAACGGGTCGGGACGACCCGGGTGAGTCGGGTGGGGACGTGGCTAATTTTGAGATTATTAGAGGAGGGGGGAAGAAGAGCCTGCATTGTGTTTGTGTTGTGTTGTGTCGTGCGGGAGTGTTGCGGAGTTAGATGGAATTAAGAGAAAAAGAATGAGAAATTGGAAAATGTTTTGGTAGGTGGAAGAAAGCTTGGTGTTCTCTCTGGAAAAGGGAACGTCAAGCTGAGAAGAAAGGGAGGATGGAGATGGGTTTTTATATTGAGAGAGAGAGAGAGAGGGAGGCAAATGGGAAATGGGGAAATGATGATTAGGAGAGGGAGAGAGGGAAGTAGAGTGGAAGAGTCTGTTGTTGTGAAGAGGAGGTGGTTTGGTCAAATCTCACACCTACCCTCGCTCACCTCACCCTCCCCTATTTCTGTGAGTATTTTTTTATTATTATATGTATTTCTTTATTATTGGAAGAAGAAAAAAAAAAAGAAAACATCAAAGTTAAATAGGCAAACCAAAAAAGTTATGGGTCCACACCGTTTCCACGAAAAGCAGTATTTCTAAATAAATAAAAAACATTTCTAAATTTGTTGTTTAAAGGTGCATTTTAAATGGAGCAATGCTACACTTACCACATTTTTACTGTCTAGAGTGAGAAGGTCTCTCCAAATTTAGAGAGGGAGATTCGAACTTGAGTGTAAAGAGAGCTGGATCAACTAGTCTAATTCATATATGCGTGGTTTTTATTTTATTTTATTTTAGGGTAAACAGAGATGGTAAAATTTGTGGTGAATGGGGGAAGGGCATATATAATTATGGTAAGAGCCAATCTGGGATAGAACTGAAAGTGGAAAAGGGAATGCTGTAGGGGCAACCCCTTACCCATACCTTAATAGGATGATAAATTAAAGGAAAAAACAGTAAAAGAAAATCTAATTGCAATACTGTAAGTAAGTCTGTACCTGCCATGATTACAGTCTGTACCATTATGGAGAGATGCAAAAATCAATAATATGTAGGGTATGGTTCCAATTCTATTGGGAAAAAAACCAGATTTGAAATTAGCTTTTTTTATTTTTTATTATATTTTTTTCCATTGCTGAAGAAAGGAAAACTGCCAATAGTACAACAATACAAATTTATAAAAAAAAACCCAAAATGTGTTGAAATTATAAAAAAACCAAGTACTATTTAAACTTAGAAACACACCAAAAAGTGTATTAAAATAGTATTTTTTAGGTACTTTTTGGGGGTTTTGAATGTGTGTAATAGTACTTTTTGGGTGTGTTTAAGTTTAAATAGTACTTGGATTTTTTTATAATTTCAACGCCCATTTTGGGTTTTTTTATAAAAGCCCCTATAAACAACTCTTGACAATTTATTTTATAACGTGGATAAAAAATGTCGGGGAATGAAGACAGCCAAACTGTTGTACTCTTAATATCATGCCCCCAATTTGCTAGCAAGTCCTCACGACTGCCACAGAAAAATTAATGGATGGCCACCAAACAAAAATATCAGGACTCAAATCTCCATAGTCGCTAAAGCTCAAATCAAATCTTTGTGAACCTAAACACACGGGATTTTTCTGTGTAGGACGTTCCTGCTTTGTTGAAGTATGAGTTTTGTTGATATTGTCGACAATCGATAACATGTTGGTACGTTTAACATGGTGGTACGTTTTGTTATTGACATATTACATGAATAATGATAGCAATAGCTTATCAATACCTAATTCCGAGCAATACAACACACTTAGACCAAGTGCTTCTCAATATTTATTGGAGGATGACAGCGATAACACATCAAAACCCTATTCCGATCAATACAACACACTCGACGCATGTCATATCTAAACATTTCCTATACATTTACAAGTAAAAATGAGTGTGTTTGTAAAAAAGAGAGAAGAGATTAATCATAGCTAGCAACTTAAACATATGAAACATTACTCATCCATCAATCATTTTCTTTCCATTTTTTCCTTCTATTCTATATATATTGTCCCAACCGAGCACATGAGAAGGATTGCTAATGTTGGAAGCTAGAGTGCACAACACAATTTTAAAGGGCGCACGGTGAAGTAGGTCCCCCAAGAGGACCTTTTTTTTCTGTCTAAACCCCAAAACCAAGAGGACGTTATGTACTCATGCATTTGGTTAGTCTTGTTATTTCATCGTTCTTTCTTCCACACCACGAATTTCACGTGACTGGAATACAAGTGCTCTCACTCCGACATGAGATTATGCCAGCCAAAATAATAAACTCATTACGAATCTTTTAATGTTATTAAGGAGATTTGACAACGTGTCATAATTTTTTGTGCTTCATGTCGAATCAAAATTTTTTAAAACTCCAACTCGGTACGATAATTTGACATGATAATAATAGATAAAAATTTATTGAGACGAGAAACATTACACATTCAATGTTTGAATTATACCAAATTCATCGGAATTATTTAGAAAAATGACTGCATGAAGCCACATTAATGATGATAACAATAGATAAAAATTTATTGAGACGAGAAACATTGCACATTGGCTATACTCATTACTTTGCTTTGATTAATGAGGGAATGAGGAATTCGAACGTAAAATCTCTTCCGATATTGTGAACAAAAGAACTACCATTAGATTGAGAGATATAATTAGCTATACCCATTAATTATGAAGAGTTCAAGCACCAACAACAACTAAGTGTGTGACATTATGAGCTCCATATTGCTAATTAACCTTATGGGGTTTGTGGATCGTAACTTTTCACAACTAGTTCTTACTTTAGTGGTAACATCATATCATCTTCACTGTTTGGTGTAGTTAGCACATGGGTCAATTAAATCATCACATCTGGACCTCCAATAATTCAACAATATTGGATACCGAAACTAGCAAGGGCACTATTAATCATGGATGAGAGTAATGAATGGCGACATTTTTCTGACTTTGGTCACGGGCTTGAGCCACCAGTAGGGACCTACTTCAAGCAATCATGTCTCATGGGACATGAGTCTTTTGGAATGACAAATGCAACCACCACCTCCGGTCCTTGCACTTTACCATTCCTAATACATATGTATCTATGCATGATAAAAGATTTTGAAATTCATGAAAACGAAACAAAGGGAAGTTTCATTTACAATAAGGTTTCCCCCCCTATTTTGAATAGTTTTTTTGCTTAGCAAATATATATGAATCTTTGGTTTTTTAGGAGTATTGGTATTTGAACTTAAGCACGATTTATATTTTGGTCCTCCAACTCGATTATTGATTTGGTATTGTTCCTCAATTTTGCTTCGTCTCGTATAATTTATCTTGGCATCATATTTGTTACCATTTTATGTCAAATTTAAACCCAAAATTGTCATTTTATGTTCAGTTTCCATCACTCCCACCACTAGTTTAGTCTCCATCACTCACATAAAAAAAACTTGTATGAAACAAGAATAACATTGTTTTGCTATTCATAACCAATCACAGATTGTCACGTGAAAAAGTTATCATGCATGGCATACCGTGATTAGCCAAAAATAGCAAAATAATGCTATCTTCATTTCATGAAAGTGTTTCTCCACCCACACCACACCAACCACCCCCCCCCCCCCCCCCCCCCCCCAAAAAAAAACCAAACCACACGCACAAACCAAGTTGTTTTTATGCAAACCCTATGATCATTAATAATAATAATAATAACTTCATTAACAATTATCAGTCCTGATCTCTTGGACTACAGGGGTCCAAGAGATTTGTGGTCACTCACCGTTGGATGTAAATTCAACGGTTCACTCACTCTTGCACTCCTTTTAAGAAATTTTTTTGAACCATTGGATTAATATCCAACGGTGGATGACCACAATTTCTTGGACTTCTGTGGTCCAAGAGATCGGGACTATAACAATTATATAGTAAATGTTTGTACGCCCACTTACACAATCAACATAAAGGGCAAAAAAAAAAGTCCAGCCATATCAATTGATTCATCCTCCAATACTCAAAACCAATGTCTTTTATTATGTAAGTTATTTGTCGTTGAATAAGTCTACTAGAAAGTTTTGAATAAGAAATTTGTTTTGGTGATTTCTTATGAGCCATGCTCAGATTGAAGTTCCCCATCATCCCTTTTAGGCGATCTCAAAAAAATCATTCTCCTAAAATCTGCTCTTTAACATTGCTCATGTTCTCTAAATTGGGTCTACATCATCTTTGATGAAGGTTGCTACAAATCACCCAATTATTATTTGTTAAGGTAGTTGTTTACATTTATTTGTTCACTCATAAGCACAGGTAGATCGCTGGAAACTATGTTTTTTCCCGATCTGTTACGAATGTGATTGTGGGTATGGTTGTGACGATGCTTCCTTAGGTGGTGGTGGTAGGGTTTGTTTAGGCTCATGAGTTGCTTTTGTTGTAGAACAATCAGTAAAAAAACCAAGATAGCAGAATAATAAAAACCAATGAATATATTTTATATAAATATAATTGAATCAATACAACAGTAATGTAGATTGTAGAATACTGACTTGAATTGTAGATAGAGTCCTACAGATTTGCAGTGTCCTTTAGACAGTATTTCTCCTCTACCATTGTGCTTGTAGTTCGATAGGAGTCTGTCCACCAAGATTAAACTATCTTAAATCTAAGCCTAAGCACAGTGGCTTTGATTTCTGGCGAACAGTGGTATGAATTCTCTCAGGAAGTGTTAAAGCGTGAGAATGATAATGCAGTTCAAGGTATCTTTCTGGTTTGATCGTATTGTCATTATATAGAGGTCTGACACCTCTTCATCCAACAGTTATGTTAACTGTTTAATTAATTCGAATTTCAGATTTTGGTTTTATCTGAAAAAACTGAATTTTTAATTAATAAAAAATAAATTATTAATTAAATCAACAGAGCCCAAGACCCATCTTTTGACAATTAATTATATATATATTTATACACTATCACATATATATATATATATATAATCCAAGCTCAAACCATGCTGAGGCCCACGTTTGCCTCCACTAGGCCCATACTCTATTTAGTATTTCTATTGTGTTAGTGCTTATAAACTATGGAAGGAACCTACTCTCTTCCAATGTGGGACTAAATGCAAGTGTCTTTTCCTATACAAACTCTAACAGCTTTATGTTTTCAATTATGTTGGGTATATAGGCTTTGTTTGGGCTTATGTTTAATTGTGGTGATGTAGACTAGTAGTTTTAGTGCAGCTTTTATCCTCTTTAGTTTTGTTTTTATTATGTTAGTTTGTTGCCCTCTTAGGATTGGTACTTTAGATGTCATGTTGGTGTCTTTGATTGTACTATTGCAGTTTATCTTTATGTGAGGAAAAAAAAAACTATGCCTTCTCCCACCATCACTATGTACACAACCCCACCATTCCGACCACCACCATCGAAGGACAATAAAGAAATAACCCAGTCACCAGTGAAGGTCTAATCCCCAATGTTTTAACCACTTCCCATTTCTCTCCCCCATCCTCAAACTTCATCCATAGATCCCCTTTTTTCTTATGAAAAATAGACTTTGTAGAAAATAAGAAGGGGATGGTGGCTTGCCGTCATATTGGGTGGAAGGAGTGGTCCACTAGTTGTTGTTTCTTATCATAATCACAATTTGACTTGGGAAGATGAGTTAAATTAGACAAGGAATAATGATTTTGGAACGGAAGTTAGTAGAAAGTAAAAACTACTACCCAAAATGACTATTTTACCTCTAAATTTGATGGGAAATGTAACAACTTATGAAAGAAGAACCAACAGTACAAGTGGAAGCTGAGTTGAGAGACTAACGAAACCAATAATTGAGTTGGAGGACCAAAATATAGGTTGTCGTTATGTTTGTGCCTAATAAATCACGGTCATGAGAAGGGGCTTTTTCTCGGCCGTGGCATCTGTTCACCAAGTGAAACGGCCGTGTTTTATCAAAGTACCTTACGACCCTAAAGAAACACAAGGCAAATACAAAGGCAAGGTTTTCTCGGCCTCTCGACCATAGCCTCATAGGCCGAGGCCGAGGACCATGCGAAACATGGCCGAAGATATTGTGGTCAGAAAGCCACATGGCTTCTGGGCCCCACGCCCCATTTAATGAAGTATTGCCTCTGTCCGTCACAGCAAATCCACTAGGGCATGAAGCATTTAATGCATGAGGGCAGAAGGGAAGTGATTGAAGTCAGGATTTGGTAATCAGAGTGGTTAGGTATAAACATTCTCGCAAATGTTCTTATAACTAGCGGTCTCTTCACCAACCACTAAATCAGAGCATTTAATGCGTTCCCACGGTCAGAGGTGCAGAACCCACGATCAGGGAGGTGGCCGAGATTTGCCGAGATTTATGGGGGTCACACCACCATGCTTCACGATCCCAAATGCTGATCAGACCCAGCCATGCTTGCCCTGATTAGACTCCACCATGCAGGTCCTGTCAAAGCCTCGATTGTCCCTCCAGGACCACTACTATAAATACCAAACTCAAGACCACGCTCAAGAGGTCCAACACCAAAACCAAAAGCCTCCCACGGAGCAACTTATTTTTCTGTCATGCACTTTCAATACCTTTACATGCTTTTCTAGGAGTAATGATAGATTGTAAGAAAATCCATTCATCAATATATCATACGACCTTTGATTTCTCAAGGCGCCGGAGCATCATCCTTGTTATCGCCTCACTCACCCCATATATCATACGACCGTCGCTCCTCAAGCAACGCGCCGGAGCACCGCCCAAAATCCACCACCTACACCACCATTAAACGGCCTTGTGGCTCAGGCCGTGAACCTGACGGTCGAGACCAGTTCCTTTCTTGGCCACAATCGTTTGATTAGAAGTCCAAGTTCAAACAGGCGCATCATTTAAACTTCTCCTACCCAAAACCTATCAAACCCTCGACGCACGGTAGACCGTGCTGGCACGCCCGCACACAAGCCACACTGCATCCAAAAGTAGGACTCCCGTGTTCGCGCACATCCCCTCGGCCCGGAGATCCAGGCCGTGAGATTTGCGACGCCAACACGTTAAGTTTAAGGACCATTAGTCTTAAAAAGCCCAAACATTCTTTTTCAAGTGATTGAATCACTTAAAGAACTTAGTTGAATATATATGCTTATGTAATTTGCTCGATTGAGCAACTTTGTATATGATAAACAACTGTTTTATTGCAACAAACAAAAACCTACTGTTATATCAAGTTAAAATACACGGTAACAATGTTTTATTGATAATGATCAAATTGTAATAGAAAACGTACTTTGTTAGGTCTGAACATGTGTTGAACCCGTATGAATAATAGTAATTTGGATTGGCATTTCAAAATGTAAACCGATCAAACCAGCTCAATTGGTTTGGTTATATATAATTTCGATGTTGATTTGGACCAAACTAATCGACCCAATCCGGCTCAAACTTTGACTTCTTCCAAATTGCTGGTTTATCTTAATTGAACCTGCCACCCAAAATTGATGAAATATTACTAAAATTGGCAGTAACTTATGTCCTTGTGTAATAAATGTAAAATGAGGATATTTATGGGCTAGTGGTAAGCTTTATTTTTTAATTTTTTAATTTTTTATACAATCGATAGTGATGGAAAGGGGAATCAAACCTAGGACCTCGGGTGCAGTGGTAAATATTGTTAACCACTCGAGCTACAAGCCCCTTGCAACGTTAAGTTTTCTATTAGCATGAAAATATATATACTTATTCTAAATTGATCGTGATGCTATTTTTTCACACCCTAACTTAAGGAAAGTATCACTTCTCAAATTAAAATCTTTAATCAATACTGAAATTCAATATTCTAGAACAAGTAGATGATGAATACTTAATTGTTTTGAGAGCAAAGCATCCTTGTTATTTAGGTCAAACCCAAACAATCAAGCCCATAGATATACTTAATTAACTTACAATTTTCTAATTGTGTGTATAATATGTGTTCATTATTCAACTTTTATGCATAGATTTTCTTACCATGATAAAACCACACTGCAACGATTGAAGTTGGTGAGCAAAATAATAATAAAATAATTCTTCATATATATATATATATATATATATATATATATATGATCAGCAACTCAACCCCGCACACGTCACTTCCCCGGTACATGACATCATCACTTTCCCTGCTTGGCAACTTCGAGCTGCCACATTACAAAGACCACTTTGTTGCTTTTTTGGGTGTCGAAAACATCACAAAGACAGCCTAGGCTGGTGTTCCAATATGAAATGCTGCGTATCATATTCTTATTGCATTACTCAAACGTGCGGCAGCAATATACACATGCAGGCACACACTTCACAGTATTATTATTTTGTTGCCCTTCTTTTTTATTCATATAAGATTTAAACGTGACATATATGCCTGATAAACTAAGTATCAAATTTAGGTGAAGATTACGTTATTATTCATATCTCTAAGGTTTTGGATAGTTTAGCTATTTTTCGTACTTTCTTAGAGTGCTTCTATTTTATCGAAGCATCTAGTCCAACTAAGTGCTTTAATAAGTAGAGAGGCTTCACCTTAGCTCTTGATTAGCGTATTCGTACCTTTTTTTTTGGGGGGGTTTGAAATGGTTATTATTTTTTTATTTTTTAAAAGCGATATTTTATTTTAATTTCATCTAAAGCATGGAGAGATGGATTTGAATTCGGGTGCAAAGTGAGGAGCACATCCATTCTAGCCAATTTGGGAATTTGAACTAGTTTTAGAATATGGAAAGAGAGGCACACACATGTTTATAGACTAAAATTTTATTTGTCTTTAACCTCTTGAATCTTTATTTTGGACAACTAACAAATTAAAATTGCACACACACACACACATGTTTTTATTTCTGTTTCACGTGGCATGGGATGCTTTAAAGTAGTGGGGGGTCAGATGTAAATCCAAAACATTAATATTATTGTAATGCAACATGTGCTGGTGACTCAAGCAACATATACATTCGATTTTGTAGGATTGGGATGCAATTTAACTTAAGAATGAAGACATATATAGCAATCAAACGGATCTTCCACTCTCTCCAATTTCTTACGCAATATGATTTTGCAAGTATGTATTGCGAGAGTAAGAAACCTTTTGTATTTATACTACACTGGTGTTAGTCTTATAGAGTTCTTCCCGTCAGAACTCATATATGACTTTGGTATTGTATTTATATTGGTAAAAATATATCGATAACACGTCGATACATTTTATTTGCGATAATACTATGGACACATTTTCGATCACATATGGACAACCGTACACGTCAAATCCTCGGTACATACAATCACCTAACCTTAGTTGCTTGGCACCTTAGTTGCCACATTACAAGACGCGTTCTGACTAGTCCTAGAAAAACTATGAACTACATTTATTTTGCATTTTCTAAACGTGCTGTAGCAATATACATACGATATGCAGATCACAATTGACAGTCTTCTTGGCTGTTTTCTTTTATTGTCCTCAATCACTCAAAGGATAGTGATGGATTTTCATCATCAGAAAAAAGAAAAAAAGAAAAAAGGATAGTGATGGGTATTCTTTACTACGCAGTGGCGGTCGCAATTGGAATAAAATATAAATAAAACTAAAACGTGCTGTATATGTTTAACATGTTTGAAGCCTGCGTTCCCAAGTTTCAGATCACATGAAACTTGCCAAAACGCTCAAGGCTTGTTCTTGTTTCTTAAATAAAAGCCATATGCATGCATAATTTATACCCCAAAAAAAAAAATCAAAAAAAATCAAAAAAGTTAATAATTCTGTCAACATGTAAAGATGTTGCAAAGGACAATCCCGATTGGTTATTTTAATAGTAATAACATGCATAATCTCAATTGACTTTTGTTTACTAATGGATATTTAAGCTATATATGATGGATTAAGTGAAAAAGAGTCTTAACTTGCATTCTAGTTGTCTCAAATTTGAATTATAATCGCACCATGATATGTGTGTGAGAATCTCATCCCCCTGTAATTTAGACTATCGTTTGTACTAAACAAAATTATTTAAAAAATTAAAATTGAAAACAACATATAAAAGATATTTTAAGAAAACACATGATCAGAACCATTTTTCTAATAGAAGAAATAAGCTAATAAACTCGATCGGTCAAAGAATTTTCCTCCTTATAGGTACCAGAAAATGTAAACTTGAATAAATATAGTTAGCTGACGAGAAGGATTCATAAGGAGGACCAAGTCATCGTGTCAAATTTGTCTTCTAGGTAACATCCCCCTTGGCACATCCCACAACTTATTGGACTGTGAGATATTGAATTTGGCAACATATCCTGCAATTTT
Organism: Prunus salicina; assembly: GCA_020226455.1. Classification (NCBI taxonomy): domain Eukaryota; kingdom Viridiplantae; phylum Streptophyta; class Magnoliopsida; order Rosales; family Rosaceae; genus Prunus; species Prunus salicina. The sequence continues at coordinate 27,304,396 of CM035342.1, read as the reverse complement.
CCTTGCAGAGGAAAAAGTAGAATAGAAAATGAAAGTCAATCGTTTGTGTGTTAATTTTAGGTAAAGAACATTCTTAAAGGTTTGTGTGTTAATTTTAGGTGAAGAAACATTCTTAAAGGTTAGCTCTAACTCTAAGTCGATCACCTTACCTAACAGCTAATGCCAGTGGTTGTGTGTAGCGACATAGAGGAACAAACCTAAATAAAGAGAAATAAATAAAAAGTAATTAGCAAATGATATAGAAAATTTATTGAACTAAACTACTCTCATTTACAGAGAGGGTGATTTAAACCTGAGAAGCAAGATACTGTTCTAGTCAACTGACCTAACCCATATACATTTAATTAAATTCTTTTTTTAATTTTAGTATTTATTTTCATTGCTAGGAGAGAACATTATTTCATTTTTTTATAATGATATGAAAATTAAGGTGTGATCCGTGGTCCTTAGAAGAGTATGTTGGTCCTAGAAATTATGGCAAGTGGCCTCCCTATATATATATACATGGATCATGTGGTACCGCATGTCTGCAGGGACATGATGGTTATGTCCATAGAAGGCGTATTAGATGGTGAAATGCCACGTTTTACTGCAATAAAATGCAACAATAGCTAGCTAGCTTAATCGGGACTGTAAAAACACCAATATGGTGAAACAAATTGAAAATCATAGATCTTATTTATTTATTTATTTATAAAAAAAAAAATAATTTATCGAAGAAAATCATAGATAAAGTCTGCAGGGACATGATGTTTCACCATATTGATGTTATATATATATATATATATATATATATATATATGTGTGTGTGTGTCTCTGCTTTTTTTATTTCCAAATAAAACACCAATATGATGAAACAAAACATTGACGTTTGCAAGTTGCAAAGAAAGTTGTGGAGTGGAGGATGACACTGAAAATGACTTTTAATATATGCGATTCAATTTATGCACTATAACATTAACACTTGAGATACAAGTGGGAACTAGTTGGTCCCACATAAGAAACAATATTTAACTGCGCATGTTCTTATTAGAAGATATTTATCGTACACATGTCATATTCGAAGTTATTTATTTTCTAAATTACCATTTAAATATTATCTCTGATGAAAAAAAAAAGAAAAAGAAAAAAAAGATTCATCGTGATGTTCTTGTTATAGACCAATTCTTGTACCATATCCACAATGGTAACTTTTTCACCTTTGGTCTGAACATAGTTGTAGTAGATTGGTGTGATGCTTTTGTTACACCGCCCCAACCCTAGAGAAAGTATCATTTCTCAAATTACAGTCATTAAGAGAGAAACTGAATGTTCTAGATTAATGGTCAGTGACACACATTATTGTCTTGATTATTATTAGCCAAATCAAGTATGTGCTGGTTGATAAGGATCCAAATTGTGGCAAGGGCTTCATGAATATAACCGCATGGTCCATGTATATATCATTCCCTCTATATATATATAGAGGGAGGCCACTTGCCACAATTTGTAGGGCCAACATACTCTTCTAAGGACCACATACCGCACATTAATTTCCAAAATATTAGAGCATTTTCAGCAGTTTGCTCCTTGTTATGGTAAGGGGAGTCCTATGGCAGCTACTATTCACGTGAATAGTGGCTGCCCTAGCCCCTCCCCAGCAAAGTGTATTTCCAGCAGTTGCCTTTTGCCATGGCAAATACTATTCATTTTTTTTTTTCACAACTTTTTTTACTTAAACAATTAATTTGGATAATATTTTCGGATAAGATTTTTGGGTTCATCGTGTCAATACTATTCATATCGGATAAGATTTTCAGTTTCAAATTTCAGATAAATTTCAAATTTCAAATTTAAGATACATTTCAAAATTCAAATTTCAGATAAATTTCACATTTCAAATTTCATATACATTGCAAATTTCAAATTTCAGATAAGATTTTCACCCTCTAAAATTGCGCCACGTGTCATCTCTATCTGCCTAAATTTTTCTATAAAACCAGAGGCTCATCTCATACCTCCCAAACCATATCTTCTCTACATTTTCATTTCTCAGATTTTAGATTTCATTCTCCATTCTCAATGGCAGACATGGAAGAGGTTTTGGAGAGGCAAGAGCGAGAAACTAGAGAAAGAATGCGTAGAAGAGCTGCAAGCAAAATGGTGCAGAGAGAACTAGATGAGCAACTTGGCATGGCAGTGGCTTTGCTTGAGGTAGAAAACCAGAGCCGACGTGGTTCACGAGAAGGCCGTGGCCCGAATGTGGACAGAAATAGACATTCTCGGGGTAAGAATCTTCTGGAAGATTATTTTATCCCACAATCTCTGTACTATGATGTTCATTTTCGAGCAAGATATAGAATGCAACCCCATTTGTTCAATAAAGTTATGCATGATATTTGCAATTATGATGAATACTTTGTTCAAAAGAAAAATGCTACTGGAAATTTGGGACTTCTTCCCGAGAAAAAGTTCACAGCTTTGATACGAATGTTGGCGTATGGGTCATCTGCTGATCAGGTGGATGAGATTGCTCGGATGGGGAAGTCCACTATTTTGGAAAGCTTGGTGCGATTTTTTGAAGCAGTGGAAACTCTGTACACCAGGGACTACTTGCGCAGACCTACGCCCAGGGGCCTGCAACGGCTTCTACAAAAAGCCGAATCTCGAGGATTTCCTGGAATGATTGGTAGCATTGATTGCATGCACTGGCAGTGGAAAAATTGTCTAACTGCTTGGCAAGGGGATTACGGAAATAGGAAAGGACAGAAAAGTATCATCCTTGAAGCAGTTGCTGGTTTCGATACATGGGTTTGGCACGCCTTCTTCGGAGTTGCCGGATCTCAAAACGATTTGAACGTCCTGGGTCAATCCCCGGTGTTCAATGATGTTTTGAGAGGTGAAGCCCCAAATATCAACTATGAAGTCAACAATACCGTTTACCAGAACGGGTATTATCTAGCTGACGACATCTACTCGAGGTGGATCACATTTGTGAAATCAATTCCACATCCCCGATCCCATAAGCAAAAATTATTTGCTGCCTATCAAGAGGGTTACAGAAAAGATGTAGAGAGGTGCTTTGGTATTTTCCAAGCCCAGTAGGCTATTATTAGGGGCGCGACGTGTCTATTTGACTAGGAGGTGCTTAGGAGTATAATGATGACTTCTATCATCCTCCACAACATGATTGTGGAGGATGAATATGATTACGATGCTGATGAAGTGTATGAACTAGATCCCATGAACATGTCCTTGACACGAATTTATGAAAAACCCATGGGGCCAAATGGAGAACCAGTGCAACATGAACTGTTGGTTAGAGATGGTAGTTTCATGCCCCGTATGATTGATCACTACACGAAGATGCAATCGTCGTATATTAATCAACGCCGTCAAGTTGACTTGATGAAGCATTTATGGGCGGTCAAAGGCAATGAAGATGAATGAAGTGAAGTGAAGATGTTTTTTTTAATTTATTATGTTTATGTTGTATTTTTTTTATGCTTTGTTTTTTTAATTTTTTTGGTTTGTTTATTTTTTATGCTTTGGTTGTGGTTTGCTTTTTATGGAATGTTTTGAATAAAAAAGAATTTTGTTGAATATTTTCTTTATTCATTAAAAGGAAATCAATACAACTAATAAAAAAAAATACATGAATTACCACTAATTTTTTAAACAAAACAAAAAATACAATGATAAAGAAAAATACAACTTGAAAGTGAAAAAAATATTAAGTAGAAAGTGAATAATAGTAAGAAGGAGAAGAACATGTATGAGGATTTGGTGTTAAAAGTGAAGAGTATTGGTTGGTATTTATAGAAAAAAAAAAAATCAGTATTTTTTTAGATTTTTTTTTCATTTTTTTATTGTACAAAAATTGGTTGCCGTTGGATTGGAGCAAAAAGTCTGATCGGAGAGCCCAGGACGCGACACGTGGCACATAACCTTTGTCGAGGCACGCTAACGTAAAGCATCCGCCCCCCCTGGCCAGCCCAGTTCGCTAGTGTCCCACTCCTTGCCTCCTCCTTGCGACTCATGTAGACTCCTTGCCCAGCATTTTGGGCTTGGCGCCCCTCCTCGCCCCCCCCCCCCCCCCCCCCCCCCCCCCCCCCCCCCCCCAGAAGCCCTCCCCTTGCTGGAAATGCTCTTACAAATAAGCTTATATTTTAGGGACACTCTTGTAGGGCCTACGCCGCATTGTAGATATTCATAAAAAGATTATCTTTACAAAAAATCACTTGAATCCGATATTATCTGACCATTCAATTAAATTATTGAAATTCAAGGTGTCCCTCAAATAAAATTATTTCAGGGATTATATATATATATATATAGTTTTCATTGAGGGATCCCTCAAATTAGCTTATTTAAAGAACACCCTTGTAGGGCTCATTTCGTATTGTATTTCACTAATCCAAACCGTCTATGTTTTAGATAATCATTCAAAGATCATCTCTACAAAAAAAATCACTTGAATCCAATATTGTTTTACCACTAAATTGTGTTATTGAAATTTTAGTACATTCTTTGAACACTGTGTTCATTGATCTTGTAGGATACAATTGGATGTCGAAATGGTTTCCGATTTGTCTAATTTTTTGCAAGAATGATCTATGAATGTAGAGTTAAAAAATAGATGATTTCGATTGTTGAAAAAATATTTATAGAGAACTCTAAAAGATATCCCTCAAATAAAATTATTTAAAAAAATCTTTCAATAGAGGAGAATTATATATATATATATATATATATATATATATATATATCAATTGCTGCATACTGCTTGGTATCTTAATTGCCAGTTACTAGATGCCACAGCAAGAAGACAGGTCTTGTAACTACAAAAGCTACATCTACAAGATTCATATATATAATATATATAGTGGCACTTTTTTCACAGTGTTCTTGGTTGTTTGAATTTTGTTGTGTCCTCAATTATTAGAGGACAGTAAATGGATAATATTTTGTATGTTGTGGTGGGCTATTTGAATTAAATTATAAATGAAATGAAAACGTGCTATATATGTTTACATGTTTGAAGCCTGCCTAGATCACGTGCAACTTGCCCAAAGGCTCAAGGCATATGCATGCATAAGTAATTTGGTTATGTTATGACAAAAAAGTTAAAACGATTTAAAATAGAGACGTCAACTTAAAAAGTAAGAACATTATACTTTGAAGTCTCAATTTAACTTTCACCAAAAAAAAGTCTCAATTTAACCCTAAATTAATCTAAAGTCTTTGGTAACGCGTCAAGAAATATTCACCAAAGCCCCCCAAGCAAAGTCCAGTTTCAATATGATTGATCTCAAGCGATAGTTTAAATTAAAGTAAATTTGGCTTACATCCTTCAAATTTAATTTGTCGTACCTACAACCCTTCACTTATTGTTCCTATAAATAATACCCAACATACCTACATTATACAACATCCAACATACCTACATAAATTTTAATGTACTTACAATTAGAATTTAGGTATTATATGTCATCCAATATACCTACCATTTGAATAATATACCTACTACGAAATATGTGTAGGTAAATTATTATATGTAATTATGGTTTATATGTATAGCTATCTATACATATTATTTATGAACGAACATATATTATATGTATTATGAGAACGTTTTGATTTGTTGAGTCCAAGCAACACCATAATAATGGAAAGGCTAGATATTAGGGATTGTTTAGGAAAAATCGTTGGATAACAAAAATGGCAAGGTTTTGTAAATAAGTAATAAGCAATGGGCAACTTTTATCCTTCATGGCATCCGTTTTCAAAATTGGGTTTTGATTGGAAGAAAATATGTAGATGAATTTTTGTATAGACTATTAGAGTTGCAAGGGCCTATTGCATAATGACCCTTTAATTTATAAGGGGTGGAGGAGCTTTCTCACACACACTATAATGGTTTGAACCTGAAATCATTGATCTGCAAATCAATGCTTTTTTTACTGGAACTCATATCCATTTTAAAATAACGTTAGATAATATATCTACTGAAAAGAGGCACATGTCTATAGACTAAACTTCAAAACATATGAACTTTTTGTTGGTCATGGAATCATTGACTTCAAAAATCTTCAACCTGTTTTATTCAGCCATTGGCTAACTAAGAAATTAATATTGCAAGCTGTACAGAATTTAGAGATATATGATTTGTTTTTCTTTCGGTTACAAGTGGCATGGGATGCTTTAAGTTAGTGGGAGCTCAGATGCACATCCAATATACAATATATAAAAAACATTGTGCAGCATGTGTTGCAGGTTACTCGCGTATTATATAATTGTAGCAAGATCTGAAGCAAAATGAAACAAATCCATGGCATACTGCCACTAGTAGTGCATATAATTAGCTAGATCTGAAGCTTGAAATTAACTATATCACAACAAATAGAGAGAGACCCGAATTTAACGTCCTTCACTTGAAATAAGACGAGGCTCTATAATCATATTGTTCATCTCTTTTCCCTTTAACTTGTTGGCTCTGTGATACAACTAAAGGTTAGCAAGTCCTAAATTCGATGATTAATACACGTTGGATCAATTAGCGTATCATCAGGACAAGTCCAAAAAGAACATATTGTTCTTCTTCATTAAAGAAATTGTAAGATAGTCAATAAATTTGTCAACGTTGACAATAAGTTGACTTTGTTTTTTCTTTTCTTTTTTTGCCAAGAGTATATGCATAACCTCACCTAACAGCTAAAATTTCAAAAGCTATGGAGAGGATGAGACATAACTCGAATTTTATTTCCGCTCCAACTAATGCACTAGTTGTGCCACAACACAAGACCAAGGACTCCAGCCTAGGAGAAGATTTATATTTAATACTCCAGCATAGGGGAAGATTTCTAAAATATTAAATATAGTTTAAATTTTATGAGCTTATTCATACTCCAATAAATATTAGCTCACTGTATCAAATAAATAAAGCCCACACATGCATTGTTTTTATTTTATATTTTTTTTATAGCTAATATAATAAATTAATAATAGCTCAATCTAAGTAAAGTAAATAATAACTTAGTCCTTTATTTAAAATAAGCCCACTCCTCTTGAAGCATATAGGAAATAATAAACATCAATCCAAACTTACATAAATTTGATTAGAAACAGAACTCACGCTAAGTGTTTACCAACTTGAGCTATTGGGCTACATCCCCACAGAGCACATGGCAGGTAATTCTCCAGAAAGCACTTTTATGGCCTAAAAACGCTTCTAAACTTTTCTGCCAAACGCTGTCAGAAGTGCTTTTGGTTGTCAGAAAGTGCTTTTAACTCTTTTAGAAGCACTCCCAAATGGGCCCTAAATATAGTTTACTTTTTATAAGCTTATTCACACTCCAATAAATATTAGCCTACTGCATCAAATAAATACACACATGCATTGTTGTTGTTGTTGTTTTTTTTTTTTTTTAATCGCTAATATAATAAACTAATAATAGCCCAATCTAAGTAAAGTAAATAATTGCTTAGTCCTTTATTTAAAATAAGCCCACTCCTCTTGAAGCATATAGGAAAAAAATAAGCATCAATCCAAACCTATATAAATTTGATTAGAAACAGAACTCGCGCTAAGGGTTTACCAACTTGAGCTATTCTAATTGTACTGATATTGGGCTACATCCACACAGAGTAAACATTAAAAAATTTCTTCTAGCCACCCAAAACGCCATATTTGAACATTGAGAGGAAATATCTCTCCTTCTCTAAAAAATTGTACCAACCTATCTTCAGTGGGTTCTTCAATCTTAGTAAGTTTTTCTCTTTTTACATATATTCAATTTCCAATTTTAATTGTTGTTATTAAGCTTTTATGATTTAAGGTTTGAGTGAAATTTTTTGGAGATTGTTGATATATGTTTTATTTTTGCAACTTGAATTATTAATTAGCATATATGATTTTTGGTGTCTAGTATTTCTTATTGGGATATCATGTCACATAATGATAATAGATCGGCAAAGAGAGGAAAAACTATTTGGAGTGTTGAAGACGATTTGGTATGGCGAATGTGTAGCCAAACTTGGCAGCGCGGCGATGGTGGCACTGAGCTTGGAAACTACTCTAATAAAGCATTTTAAAAATACATAATAAAAGATAAAGGGTAAGCTTGATGAGGCTTTTTGATTTGGTGCTGGACCCTATGAATGTTGTTGGGGTCCTCTATTTATAGGCTTGGCACCTATCGGGCCGAACTAGATTTCTGACCGTGACTTTGACGGATGTCCAATCATTTTCAAATCTTCCTTTATATGCTATTGCTCGTGATTGGTTGATCCGGGTGGTGACTAAGATATCCTCCGTTCAAGTTCTGATAGTTTGGGCGTTGGAAAAGGTGACCTTTTATTGCGAATGGTCAGGGCTGATCTGAGTCAAATTCTGCACATATGCACCCGATCATCAAGTGATCACATGTGCCCTTCCTAAGCTTCTGGAATAACTAAAACACTTGAAGAAGAAGAGAATGTGAATGTGTGCTGGTTTTGAAGGAAGAGAATCGGACAAGATATGCTTCAGAGGTTTAGGAAAGTTTTGTTTTCGTAAGAAGACATGTGTAAAAGGTTTAATTGGATCATATCAAAGAATAAGATATTGTATAACATGCATGCTTGTTGAGAAATATCGTTTCCTTCAAAGTTTGATTGTTAAGTGCAGCCTGCAGGAGCACCATGTGCAGCATGTTGCAGGTTAATTCATATCGAATTAATTTCTTATTATTTTTATAATTAAAAAAATTGATGAAAGTTTTAAAATAAAGAGTGCAGATTGCGATGCACATATAAATATACATAGTAACCGACCAAATAAATAAGTATACAATACACAGTATTTAATTACTGGGGTAAAGTTAGCTGAGAAAAACTAAAGAGAGGTAACAAAAAAAATTGTATATATATACAGTTATTCTCTTATTCGGATGTCCGTGCATTATTGTTGTACGGATGCCATTATGAACAGACATGAAAACATAAAGGGATAGTACAAAATATCTGACGTCCACATGATAATGACGTTCGGATGTTCGCAAAGGATATATATTTCGAAAATAAAACAGTGGAAAAAAAAATAAAAAATTCATTGATAACAGATTAATTTGGATCATAATCCAAGTAGGCCCATAAGCATTTGGGTCTGTAACAAGTCAATTCTAAATCATTAGGCCCAAAATCAAATCAGTAAAAGGCAAGAGACAGATGCAGAAGAGGAGCCAGTGCTGCGGAGGTCTTGGGAGGAAACAAAGTGAGACGCAAGCTATAATGCTTAAACAGTGTCAGTGGATCAGAAGAAGAAGAAGAAGAAGAATAATAATCAACAGTTGATTCATGACAAACATTTCTGTATTTTCAATTGTGAGACGCAATGAGCGTTATAGATTAAATTTAGCCAACTTGAACTTTTTAACGTTATAGATGAAAGTTTAGTCAACTTGATCAACGGTGTTAGCAAATGTAACGCAGTCTCATATGTAAGAGAAACAACCTCCATAACCGTAACCTCATCAACTAGCTACCAAATCTATGTATTATACATTCATGTCAACTCCAGAGAGAGAGAGAGAGAGAGAGAGAGAGAGAGAGAGAGAGAGAGAGAGAGAGAATCCATTTTCAAACTAGCCCACTGAAGGATCGTTTACATGTCCTATGGTTTAGGATTTAATGGTCAACAACAAAATTAAGCTGCATACATTAACTTGTTAGTTCATAAGTTGACGATTTATTGTTGAGTTTGTGTGGCTCGATACAAGGCATGAACACAATAATTTTCCCATGAAATGGCACCACAACCGAAAAATGGACCAAATTCTCCCCCTCCATTCAAGTGCATCCGGATTCGGTTCATGTATGGGACAATCTTAAGGCAACCCAACATAAATACTCCCCCCTCCCCCTCACTAGCTAATGATTAAAAATTACACACAATAATTTAAAACTTAAAAGTACATAGCCTACCATTAATTGCATCGAAGTCATTTTAGATATAATCTTTTTTTTGGGGGGTCAAATTTTAGATAAAATCCTTGCCCGTGATCAAGAAAAAACATAGTTCATACCCAAAAAAAAAAAAAACAAAAAAAACAGTGAATGATAGTACCTAGACAAAAGAAACAAGTTGTTAAACATTTGTGTTAGTGTAAAAGGGTAATCAAATAATTAGAACAAAAAAGAAAGAAAGGACCTAGAGCATATTTTTTCAAATAAAAAGTAAAAAGAGTTTGGGCATAGTAACAAAGCCCGCTATATTTACTTGGCTTATATTTCTTGAGTCATTCTATAGTGATTAGTGAGGGTAAGGCCCTTAGATGAGGTCATATGTCTTAATCATTAGATTAAAGGTTAAAAGATATGGCCTCATATAAAGACCTTAAATAAGGCCCTCACTATAGAATTCTTGTATATTTCTTTTGACTTTTTCAAGGCCTTCTTTGGGTATGTAGTTAGTGAGTGGCCTTCAATGCCCAGAGGCCTACTTAGCTCTTTTGGTACTTCAGACCCTTTCCAAGAGGGGAAGTTCAGTGAGAACCTCAATTTGCAAACCTTGTATGATGACACCGTTGGATTTAATAAATTGGCTTATCATTAGTAGGCCTATTTTAGCATGACATATTATATAATTACCCATATAGAGCCTATTTGGAGTGAGAACTCGAAAACTAGTCATTTGTCATTTTCTAATTGGTTCTTAGTGTGTTAAAAAACTTCTAAAATCAATTAGAAAAATGACAAGTGGTTAATTTTGAGTTTTTTCCCCTCTATATAGGTAATTGTATAATATATCATACTAGAATGAACTTATTGCTAAGAACTAATTGCTCAAAGATAAGCAATTTTAAGTCAAACAGTTGTACTAGAATCAATCCCTCAACTTATTCTCTCTCCTCCGTCCATAACATATGTTATCTTTTATCAAGAGCACATTTCTTTTTATTGGTTTGGAGGGTCGGGCCCAAACGGGCTGGGGCAAAACGGGCTGGGCCAACTTTATTTTTGTACTTTTTTAATTAAAATTTTATATTTATGGTCGTTATCTCAACTTGTTACCTCTCCTCCATCCAAAATGTCATGTGTTGATGTCTAAATTTGGTTCAACAACAAAATTACCGCTTTGAAATCGAGGTCGACATTCATTCCAAACCAACTTGGCATGACCAAGTAGGTCGTCCCTTTGAAGGAGTTCTAGTGCTTAGGAATTGCAACTCTTAAATAAAGATTTAGCAAAAACATGCAATCAAACGACACTTGAAATTTACGTGTTTCACCCACAATTGGGTTACGTCCACGGGGTGTTGAGTATGTTCAAAATTCGAACAACTTAAATGAGAGAAAGTCTTTTAATTTTATTATGAAAGAAAAAATATTATTGGCTGAAAGGCAAAAGTGAAACCTATGGCTTCAAGAAGAAGCTAGAAAAAGTATGGCATAGAACCAATCTATGAATTACGAAACATACTCAAAAAATCCTTGGTGGAAAATTCTCTCCTATTCATATCATCTAACTTACTAGCCACATTCTCTTTCAAAGCTTCTAGCAAACCCTTATATTTTTGAAGTTCATATAACCCCAATTCATCATCAATAGGCTCATCCCACCAAAAATTGACTCTGTCCTCATCCATAACATCCTCAATTTCACTACTCTCTTCTCGCGATGCGTCTAAATCTTCATGATCACTGTCTTCAGGAGTGGATCCATGGCCCTCCTCATGATGATCATCAGATGTACATGAATCTTGTTCACCAAGAAATCGATCTAGGACAGCTTTGGCGGAGGGGTTTCCAAAGAGGAAGGGCTTGTTACCGGGTGAAAAGGTGATAATCGCAATCTGTGCACCCGACAAGCAGCATAGATCAGTGGCTTTGCTGAAGAGACCCCTGCGCCGCTTTGAGAAGGTGGCCTTGAGGTAGTTCTTGTTGTTTATTTTCTTAATGTTGATCTTACGGGTTCCCATGATTTTTTGTGTGCGGATATATATATATATATATATATATATATGTGTGTGTGTGTGTGTACGGATGTCGATTTCTTGTTCTTGATCCGTAGTAAATAGTACCTTGTTTATTTATAGGATTGATGAGTAGAAAGTTTATGAGTGCACCAAATATATATATATATGTGTGTGTGTGTGTGTGTACGGATGTCGATTTCTTGTTCTTGATCCGTAGTAAATAGTACCTTGTTTATTTATAGGATTGATGAGTAGAAAGTTTATGAGTGCACCAAAGAAAAAACTGCATGCTATATATATGTAAAGATGACTAGGCTTCCTCTCAATGCTGGGTTCCCTTTTCCTATCAATGCTAGGTTCCCTTTGTGTGATAATTGGAAACACTTTATTTTTGAAATTTCTTTTCCTTTTAAATTATGAAAGAAGGTCTTGTTACATTACGGGAAAGAAGGTCTTGACTCCAAACTCTAATAAAAGAATCCTACTCCTACAAGGACTAGGTATCTCCTAACTATATAAACTAAACCCCAGGTTATCAATTTCACTTTTCTTGAGACGTCTCAAAAAATTATTCTTGAGACTTCTCAAACACCATGTGTTCCTGGGTTAGGGTCTAGGCTTGATCTTCAAACGAATTGAATCTGAATTAGGGGTTTCCAATTCCAATTCAAATAATTTTGGAATGAAAGTTATCTTCCAATTCCGTTCCAAAAAATTTCAGAATTTCGAACATTCAACTTGGAATTTTCGGAAAATTTCAGATCTTAGTTGAGGCCAATAATTTCAGAATTTCTTTGAAAAATTTCAGAAAATTGGCTCAACAATTTGAAACTTTTCGAAATCAGAATTTCCATAACTCAAAGAGTCTAACTTATTATCCGTTTTGAGCGATTCAGATCTTGTGGAAAGATGGAAGTATGACCTACAACTGCAAACCAACAGAATGTCTGTCGTGCCATGCCTACATTCAGAGAGTTTCTTTAACTTCTGCCTTATAAGATTTTCTCCTTTCTCAACCAAATCAAGCATGTAATATCCCGATCGATATGGATTCAACAGTACTTAGAGAGATCTACAACTTCATTAATTTGTTTCGGAATTGGTCACTTGTAATTTCTTCAACAACAAAAGAACTGGGACTATCAGAATCCTAACAATTTAAATTAACTTAGAACTAGAAGATGAAACAAAAACATTACAAAATTAAATGAGATCGAAGGCTTCAATTCATGAGTAAATACAAAATTCTCTGTTCAACAACAAAGGGTTGATGAATTAGAATTTTCTAACAAAAACAAAAACCAACAAAACTAATCGCATAGATCTCTTTCTTGGCAAGTAGTAGAAGTAGAACCGATCTCTGAATTAAGCATAGCCAAATAATCCTTGGTGTAAAATTCTCTTTTATTCATCTCATCCAACTTACTAGCCACATTCTCTTTCAAACATTCTAGCAAACCCTTGTACTTTTTAAGTTCATGTAGTCCTAAATTTTCATCAATAGGCTCATCCCACCATACACTGACCTTTTCCCCATCCCCACCAGCCTCATCTTCTTTCTCTTCTTCTTGATGGGCTTCTGAATCTTCACGGCTATCCTCAGCATCAACGGATCCAATATCCTCTTCATCATGACTGGCTTCTAAATCTTCATGACCATCCTCACCCTCAACGGGTCCAATGCCCTCATCATCATCACCATCCGTTGTACATGAAGCTTGTTCGCCAAGGAATCGATCGATGACAGTTTCCGCGGAGGGGTGTCCAAAGATGAAGGGCTTGTTACCGGGCGAAAAGGTGATAATCGCAATCTGGGCACCAGACAAGCAGCAAAGGTCAGTGGCTTTGCGAAAGAGTCCCTTACGCCGCTTTGAGAAAGTGGCCTTTAGGTAGTTCTTGTTGTTTATTTTCTTGATGTCTATCTTCTTTTTCCCCATTAGAGATAGAGAGGTTGTGAGCACACAAAAAAAAAAAGCGTGTGATTGCTTATATATACATACAAATTCTTAAGTGCCCTGTCAATGCTGGTTTCCTTTTCTTTGGATTGTCTCCCAAGTCAACACGCTTTCCTACATTAATATTCAATTGGAAACAATTATCTATATAATATTATTTCATAATTGGAAACAATTTTATGAGAATGGATTTATACGTAAGGTAACTAAAATAGGTAACTAATTATTCGAGTTTGGTTTCCTAAAAAACTTCTGATATTTTTGAGTTTTTCTCAAATTCAAAATCTTTATGTAACGTTTGGGAATTGGTTTCGTGTCCGTTCATATGAAAATACTGAGAAGTTGTTGCAATTTAGGCTTTTTTCCCCTACTCGAATTGCAGAATTTGAATTTGAGTTTGAGTTGAAGGCTCTTTGTTTAATTCCTGTCAATTATATCAGTCACCACTCATCGAGTCTTTATTATTTATCTGACTTTTATTTCTTTGTTTGGTTAATTGTTTCGAATTCGATTGTATCATTAACATACTTTCATTCTCTTATGTAAATTTTGGGGTTTGCCCCTTTAAATAACTCTTTTATTCAAAAACCATCTAGCGAATCACTCTTGTATTCCTATTTCTCAACTAATTTCCAGGTTTATAAGAACCCATTCTTCATAGTCTTCTACATTTAAAATATTATTCTGCTAAGAGTTTTCATCAAGTCAATTGACCATTCTAGGCTCTGAGACACTTTAGCCGATCTATGCTACATAAGAACTTCCAAGCTTTCATCCAAAAGCTAGATATGCAATGCCAATGGGGTCTATCCTAGTGAAAAAAGACATTGACTTGCTGATAAGTGATTTCAAGTTCGAACCCCTATGACATCCTACCCCTTGTAGTCTAGATTATCGCTTGTATTCAAAAAAGCTAAATATACAACTCATCTCATCATTTAAAGGCATGTATGCATACAAAGTTCAAACGTTGCATATAAATTCACGACAAATAGATCCGAATATGCACAAATAGTTCACTACTAAAAAGAAAGGATAAAAAATAAATCTCACAATCATGATATTTAGGGATCGTCTAAATACTAAATAAAAGAAAATACAACATTCCACATTGCAGATCTCACTCACTCGGTGTGAATACCATTCTTTTTCTTTTTCCATTGAGAGTCCAACATTCGTGAAAGTAGAGGTCTAAGCTGATCATGGAAAGAAAACAAACGAAAAAAGCATATACATGAAGATCACTTGACCGCATGAAAAAGGTCCCAATGACTCAACACTAGATACATTAATCTAAGATTACAACACAACCAGATCTTCTGGTTCCTCAAATGTACACAAAATATCTCTATAAGACCTATAAACCTAAGAAGTAGAAAGTCCCTTCGTGTAGGAAAAAACAGTTTCCAGACCAATAATTAAGAATATATGCCCTGAACTTACCTTTAGAATCACGGTAACACTACAATCATCCCCCTGAAAATGGTTTCTGAAAAGCTTGAATATCTGATTAATGCTCACACCAACCAAAAATTCTATCAAAGTCCAACCCATTTCACCCATCTGAAAACCCGGCCAATTCTGAAGGGCAGCCCATAATCCTTGGCTACAGCGGGCTCCCTCTTTGCAACCTCAGGTTCAGACCACACATACACTCCACGTTCTTGACGACTGCCAGGTACGGTGTTGTCCAGGATGACAGCCACAAGGAATGCAACCACCATGTGTAACGATAGTAATGTGTTCAGCACATAGTTCACCTACAAAGAGAATCTTAATTAGAGTTTATTGGTTTGCAAAATCAATTATGCAGAAAGGTCAGCATGTGAAATGATACGTGACACGATATGTAAGCATGTCTTCAAATTGTTTTGGGATATTAGTAGTTTAACTCGTTTGATTTTTCCTATTTTTGTAGGGTCTTCTCTTAGTACGAACACAATTTGTCCAGTAGAACAAATATCAGACCAAGAATACAGTAGAACAAATAAAGAAAGGCAGCTGATTTCTATACTATTGTTCGCAATCTCTTAAACTACGCCAGTCATTTTATCTAGTTTTCCTTTGTTTCCTCTAGTAGTCAAAAAACGTAAAATAAAGAGTGGGTCAGTTGACCAAAATTGTTCGTTTCTACCATTCAACAGGGAAAAGCAAATACATGCAGAACAAATGTTTCTTATCGCAGAAGGTCAAGTGGAAGCATACCCCTCCATATTTGCTGCGGAACGGCCCATGAGAAGCTACAATGTATGGTTGAAAATAACTTGGAACAGATAAGTTGGAGTTTGGAGAGATGCCATATTGCTGAAAGTAGGCCGGTATTGAAAGCGAGAAAAACAAAGATAAGCCAACTATGATAATATTCCGCGAGCTTCCAGCTTCACTATAACGTAGATTGGACAGGCCCAATGCAGCAAGCATCGCCCACATGAAGCACAGCAGTGCGGCAACCATGACTTGGGGAATGGATGCTAGAAAGCCTCCAACTTTACCTGCAAGTATAACATAACAGTAATTAGTTTCAGTGAGAAGCATGCCCTTGATTCTACATTCAACATTGTCTTTTAAGTTGTTCAAGTGGTAATGGATACCAAATCACCTTGATGTGGTGATATCATATAAAGAGAGAAAAACATTGAAAACAAATGTTGATTCTAAGTTGCTAATAAAGATAAAGATGGTCAGGATCTAATAGCCAATTTCAACAGCTGAAAGGTTGGTTGGGTCCAAGATCATACAATACACAGATATTCTACTATCATCTTGGCAAATTGAATAATGTAATGTGTACAGAATATGATCAAGTTATTTTGAGACCAACCTCAAACCCTTGGATAGATCAATCAGCCCAGAAACCAAAACGACCAGAATCACAAAATTTTACTTGCATATTCTAAATCGAGTAGAAAGAGGACTTAAAAAGTTTACTTGCACGTTCATCAAGTTTCATTAACTTAATTTGATGTACTATGACCCAAAAAAATCAAACTAATATTTGTGTTACTTGCATATTCTAAATTGAGTTGGAAGAGGACTTAAAAAGTTTACTTGCATGTTCATCAAGTTTCATTAACTTTTTTTGATGTACTATGACCCAAAAAAATCAAACTGATATTTGTGTTCGGCAGACACTAGTAATAAGGATGGAGGTCTGGTCAAATCATTTCATGCTGAATCAACCTTATCTAAAGAAATGCAACTAGAAACTGAAAAGTGACCACAATTTTGAACACCCTCTTTCACCTATAAAACATTTTAGAGAAGAATTAGGTTAAGGCAAAGACAAAGCCTACATTCTTAGAGAAGCTTTTTGGTTGACAACAGTCAAAGAATAACTTCTGGTTCCCAAAGATTGTGTACTTCCTTGAAAATTCATGCTTTTTTAGCAGGGTTGCAAGGGTTCTCTCTCTCGGTCTTTTTTGTTTTGCTCAATAGGGACGAACTTGTGTCAAAGACTTCAAGTCTGCAATTCAATATATTCCGGGTCTTTTGCCTTTCGTAATCTCCTACCCTTTCTCTTTGTACCCTAACTGATTTCTTATAAAAACTATATCTGAAGACTAATATTTAGCATATTCAAATGTTTGAAAGTAAATCACAAGATTGGCTTAAACTAACCACTGAGGATCCTCATTCTTTTCCCACCCCATGTGCATTATTGTGTACTTCAGGAAGAAAAATAAAACAAACAACAAGAGAAAGAGTTCATCAAAAAATGCTCGGAGAGTAGTATTTCATGGAAATCACAATCCCCAACCATCATATGCCTCCAACTCTTCTTAAAATGAGCAGGCAAACCTTATGCATATTTTTCAGCAGTAGAGAAACAACATATGTTAACAATTAAATTTCACCGGAACCAGTGAAGGCCAAATAACTGCAGAATAAGCAAATGGTAATCCCAAAAATTAAATAAAGAAGATTGCGGAGGATATATTACCCAAGCCACAAAGAAATAATCTGAGCAATTGCAATCTTCAAACAACCAGAACCAAATGGATAAACTTGCCATTTTAGATATTCAAACTATGCACTAGATATTGAAATGCTAGTATGCCCAACCAGAAAAGAAACTAATGTCGAAGTAGTAATCGTACAGATACTTGTATCAGTACTAGTAGTAGCATGCTATAACAAAATGATCTAAGCATGCAATAAAAATGACAGAAGATTCCATATTTATGTTGTTACAGGCTCATTGTTGCAATTGAAAACAGAAGCTTAACGAACACTTACCGACAAGGGATAAGACAATCAAAACACATGCTCCCAATTCAACAGCTCTACGGCTTCCCATCTTAGTGACGGCTAGTGTGTGCACATTTTCAGTTAAACTTGTGGAGCCTGTTCCAGTACCCCATAGACCAGCCAAGACACTAGAAAGACCTTCCAGACCAATCCCTCGACTAAGAACACCAGGGGTTGGAGGTCTGGAAGCCACCAATAATGAAGATGCATGATAGGAGCCAACCTGACATGTTCATACACAAAGCAAATTCAGCAACCAAAGGAATCAAACAGCATTGCATGACAAATCAAATAAGCAGCTTGATGGAACAAAGAATAATGCCTAATGTTGTAACTAATAATTTAGTATTAGTTCAAAATTTCCGCTACACAAGTGTAGAGGGCACTCCCAAGGAGGAATTTTCATACAGTGATGTAATTGGGATCTTTAAAGAGTAATATATGTAATCAGATTGATGCTTTTCTAAGAGGAAAATTCAGAACATGGAACAATAGTTATTCACCTAAAAAAAATGACTAGTACGGAGTTGCTGTTAGCTTACATTCCTACCAACTACATTGTTACAATTTGCAATCTCTTCAATCTCAAAAGTTCTATGGGACCAATGTTAGAACGCTAGACTAATGAAGATGAAAAATGATGAAGAATTAGTCTAGAACTAGGACGTATGTCCAAACCTTCCATTCAGGCAATCAAGCAGAGTTCAAAACTTATTTATAAATGTGAATTAAAGCCAAATCATTCATCTCATACCAAATATAAAATTTTTAGGACCTCACATATAAATATTATTGCCACGTTCATTAAACTTAGGAGTCCAACATGTGCTTAACAGTGGGCTAGAAAAGAAAAGAGAATACAAAGTTCAAGCTTTAAGAAAAGTATGAACTCCAAGAAAAGTTTATATCCAAAAAAAAGTATAATGCATAACAAATGACAGAAAACTAACCGAATCCACTGATGAGATAATGGAAACCACACACATGATAAAGGCCATTTTCCAGTGGAATACAGGAGTACCCCATTGTAATGGATAGGGAAACCTAAACCACGGGGAAGATCTTAGAGCATGAGAGGTATCAACTCGACAGTGCTTCATCCTCGAAACATGCTTTCTGCAATGTTCAGAAATTATGTTTGATGCAGGTACATTTATATCACAACCTTTGTAGCTATATGCTCCGGCTTCAGTTAGTAGGAAAGCAGCCGACCATGAGATTGCCAGACCCAAAGGAACCTGATAATTTAGATAGATTCTACCACATTAGTTTACGGAAGGCATGCATACAATTATAAAAGAGTATTGAATTTCACAATCCCATTTTCCTCTTCTGTACTCCTCCCCTTGGATTTGTCCCATGATTCTCCTTTGGTTTATTCAATCCTAAGGCAACAAAGGAAAAGGGAGGGGTACACAGGGAGAAAAGGGGAGTGTGAAAACCACTGCCCTTATAAAATATATGCTGAGATCAATAGTGGTAAAAAGTACTAATACAATATAAATCTGAATCTTTCTAACTCACCGCATATATTAGAAATACACGATGACCAAAAATAGATACCTTCCGTAGGTACTGCAGAAAGTACAACAATAATGAATTAAGTGTTTTGACACAACAGAGAAAAAAAAACTGTTCACTTGTTCAGCAGCAATAAAATCATATTGAACCTATATGACCAAATACAAATAAAAGGTAGCTTCACTAAACTTACAAGAGAAAAGATAACGACCAACAATATCTGCACCGCACCAATCTCAAGACAAGTACCAACTAACGGGAAACCATAGCTGTAGAAAGAAAGTCCAACAGCAGCAATTGTGGGTGACACAACCACTGGATTGATCAACCTGAAAAGTAAAAGGCAAACGAACTGAGGTTGAGTTAATGATTTTGCCATACAAGACCCAATTATTGTGAGTGTTGCACAAAAATCTAAAAAACCAATATATGAAGGCCCTATGAATTGTGTGGTATAGCATGCATAATAACGAACTCAAACATGTTCTACTGAGATTTCTTTCTTCAATGGCCATATATCATTAAAGTTTAAAAAAAAACCCCTCAAACACACAAGAACGAAAACCGACTCTTCGAGACTGCCCAGAAAATGAAAAGAAACTCACTCATCTACCAACTAAGCCACGTCAAATGGGTCAAATCCCAAATGCCCATAGTCTGAAAAAACTTGAGACTTATAAATCTAACCGGTGGTTTCAAGGAAGCATCTTATGCTGCTTTTTTCTTCAAACTTCAAAAATGTCTATTTCAACAATTTTTTCAAACTCATGGAGGAATCCATACCTATCGGGCCAGAATCGAGAGGTAGCTATTACAAGCCTCAGACATCACTTAAATAGGAGCAGCTCCTATCTACTGAAGATCGCTACATGAGTGATATATAATTTTTTTGTTAAGACATGGTAAGGATGCCAACTATCAGCATAAACACCAACAAACAACTGAAACCATTAATCAATTCCCTCTATAACAAATGAAGAAACTTAAACATACTTTTCCACTCAAACTCTGATTAGGCAACCCCAGTACATGGCAAGTATTTCAAAGTAAACTATTAAATATTACGCATTTTGATTGCTTCCAAGTAGCAAAAAACTTAAACTATTATATTTATAATATATATATATATATGGGTGATTGGGGCTTCAAAATGCTGGAATCATACCTCAAAAATATTGACATTAGTCCACTATATCCAAGTATTGCTTGAAAAGCTGAACCTATTATTATAGCCCCCTGTAGCTCCTTCATGATATGCTTAAAATTCTGCCATGACAAAGGATTACCAGCAGATATTACTAAGAATTCAACAGTAGTGAAATGACAATTCTATTTCAAACAACATGTAAAAGATGAATGAAACTAGTAAAACAAATACATGAACAAATAAATAAGAGCGGGGATTAAATATTATGAGAAGCAAAATATATACATTGGAAGCATGACTCACTTCCAAACATTACGTTGTAATGTTGTTATTTCATTAATAATCAGAACCTCCAATTTGGTAAAGAGATTTATTGAGAGCAAGAATGCATCAGCTTGTATGTCAAAAGAACCTCTAGTTTAGTAGTTTGAGGCCAAGCATTGAATAACATGAAAATTTAAATATATTGATAGGAGGCTTGACTAATTTCCAAACATTTACTGTGTAATGTTGAGATTTCCTTCCAAAATGTAGCAGAACCTATATTTCAGGATTGAGATTATTCAAAGCAATTATGCATCAATGAGTTTCTGAGTTGATTCAGTTAAACCCAATACCTGATGTGTATCTGAAAATACCTTTCTTTAAGTACATAATTATGGTTAAATGCATAGACTACCCACTCTTTGGCACTGGATAACTAAGAAATCTTAAGAGGTTCTTTTCTTGTTTGTGTGTTTGTTAGATATATATATATATATATATAGAGAGAGAGAGAGAGAGAGAGAGAGAGAGAAGAGAGAGAGAGAGAGAGAGACCTAAATGATAAGAATGTGGGGGAGTTAACTTTGATACTGTCTTGCCTAGAAATTGTTCAGTTGGTCCCTTGTAGGGGGGGAAAGGAGAATCTTCAGATTGGAGTAGTCAGGTGTAATTCTCCTGCAAACGCGCTAATGGACAACTCTTCTCCTTCTTTGCTTATTCCCTCTCATGTAACTTAGAAGGCTCAAGTACCACCTAAGGTACTGTAGGGTGCTAGCTTGGATAATCACTCATGGTAGGTTGCATGCTTTTTGACATGGTTCAGAGGAGACGATTTTTTTTCTTGTCTATCTCCTCATTGGTGTGCTATGTGTGAAACAGATTTTGAAGGCTCGGACCATTTGCTTCTTCACTATCCAATTGCATTGTCTTTGTGGCCGATGTTGTTTAGGGAGGATGGCATAAGTTGGGTGATTCCAGTCTCATGCGCTGCTTTTTACGGGAGAGGTTTCTGTTTTTTTGGTGGAAAGAAGAAGGGAATGTATTGGGGAGGTGTGCTGTGATGGCTGGTTTTGGGGTAGTTTGGGTGGAAAGAAATAGAAGGATAGTTGACGAAGGGGCAGGATGTTGATAATTTGTGGAAAAGAGACCGATTTTGGGCATAGGACTATTTTCTCTGTTTACTATCTGATTGTAAAGTAATAGTGTCTTAGAGTTTTATCATTGTTGTCTGTTATTTTTATGTAATTTTGTTGTGGCTAATTTTATTTCTTAGAGATTGCTAGTCAAGTCTTATAGGCTAAGAGGACACCTTGTAGAGAGAGAAAGAAAGAGAGTAATAACTCATACATGCATACACAAATGCGTGTGCATCTTAATGTACAGTTTATGGGCAATTAAGGAATTTAAAAAGAAATAGAGGAAAAAATCAGGAAGATATAAGTCATAACTGATATGATCCACTGAAAGATAGATTTCTAATCACTGAATGCCTTTCATCTTTGCAAGTAGGATAAAGTAATAGCTCACTGTATATTTGAAAACAAACAACAAAATAAAATTTATCCCTTGCATCATTAAGGTGTACTTTACTGAAAGGATTCTACTAAATTGCATCCATGAAAAGACAACACTATAATTATCCACTTTCTCTTTGACTGAAAGCTCAACTATTAGGGTGATAACTGCAAAAAAGGACAGTCACTAAGCTTTCCATCAAACTAAACAAAATCAAGAACAGAAGCATACATTTCCATTGAGTCCTCGAAATTCTGGGGAGTTGATTATCGCCAAAGTGGGAGCTAGGTAAACAAATGAAGGACCCTGTATCAAGGGCAATCTTGATCCAAACGATGTCTGCAAGAGAGTGGTCACTCCCGAAACAAAAAGCACTGTAGATACAACATTTCCAGTATCCTCCTACATAAACTAAATCCAGTCAAATCAAACGATCCAACATTGTACCATCCAGTACACAAATGTATAACATTAAAAAAAAAGTATATGTTTATAACTACTCACATAAGTCCCACCCATTGCCGGAACTATGACGAGTGGAATTAGAATTATCGAACCCAACATGGAAAGATAATGCTGGAACCCGTAGAGACCAATGGGAACTGAAACATTGTAACAACAAACACAAACCATATCAATCACATGAAAAAACATAACTTTTAAAAAGCAAAAATTGTTACTTTCACAATACTTCATGACAAATACACAACTAAACCTCCAAACAATCACAAAAAAACATAACCCATTTTGAATTATCCATAAAACCAATCGAATTCTACAACCTACAAGAGTACAAACACCCCCAGCTTAAAAATTATCACTTGAGTTCAATAAAAAAACAACACACATTTGTAATTTTGTACTATACCACATGTAAAAACTGGCAATAAACAATCGGGAGAAAAGACACTCACCAAGACCAGGTGTATCTCTGAGCTCATACTTCATATGCGAGTGCCTAGCCACATTCCCATCATCATCAACACCGTGTGGCAAAACATCAACCACTTCTTCATTCCTCGCAGGCCTCCGCGGCTGCGAATTGGGCTCCGTGGGCCCAGCAGCGGCCTGCCCATTGGGCCCACTGGGCCCATTGGCCGCAACCTTCGACCCTCCATTAGAGTCCTTCCTCCTCTTCACCGTCTGGTCCTTATCCGAAGGTGCCGCTGGAGCCGGTGCAGCCACCTCGCGCTCGGGCACGCCATTCGGAGCCGGTTGAGGCCGGGCCCGTCCAGCTTCGAGATCAAGCTGGGCTTCAGGCTCTCGGGGCCGGGGCGGCGGCAGCGATATCTGACCGAATCACTGGCATTGGTCTCGCCAGAGAACTTGGGGCGGAAGCCGGTTTTCTTAGCCCAAGAAGAAGGGGGCATTGCGGAGGAGTCCGGAGCGGGAGGCCATGGACCCGGACGAGGTCGGGTTTTCGGGTCGGAGTTTGACATTTTAGGGAAATGGGTTTGTTCAGTCAAGGGAAGTAAAACTAGTGGCGCATAGCTTGAATTGAATGAAATGTCAGCGCAGATCTGAAAATGTACTCCAAGTTTAGGGCTTTTGGAGCAAAGCACAAAGTACAACGCCAATAAAACCCAGAGAGAGAGAGAGTTGGAGGGTTTGACGCTTAGAAGTGTGAAAGTGTGTGCAAAGGGGCGAAGAGAGAGAGAGAGAGAGAGAGAGAGCTAAGATAGTGGTGGAGAAGCTAAAACCGCGTTTTTATTATTTCTTTTCTGTCTTAATAATTTTGTTTCCTGAATTTGAAGGATGTGATTTGACAAATATTTTGGATTTTCTTTTGTCTTTTTTAAGAACAACATTATTCTAATTAAATTATGGTTGCCCAAAAAACCGTTCAATCCTTCAAACGGGCCAAATTGAACCATTTTCAAGCAGTTTTGTTCAGTTTTAATATTGTGTAATTTTTCAATAAATAATAATAATCTATATATAGCAAAGGACCCATTAGTATAGTAGTTTAGAATATTTATTCCCTCAAGCAAAGTCCCGGATTTGAGCCCTAGTATCCGTATAGTGTGTGTGAGTGTAGTATACCCCATATGAAATGGACTTTAGAAAAACACCAAAAACTCATTTATAACATAACAAAAAAGCTTTTAACTTCTTATAAATTACAAAACTGTCATTAATTTCTTAAAACAAGCCCAATCCCAAAATTTCATAAAAATACCCAAAACACTTAATAGGGCATCAAAGTAATTTAATAATAAATATTAAATTCAATAAGGCCAGCTGTCATTTTTTGGGTTTTTTTTGGGTTCGTTTATAGAAATTCAATTGTGTAGGGTTTATTTATAATATTAGTGCTAAAAATGGGTATATCACTAAATATCTCAAATAATAATCTATCTATATAAATAAAGCAAAAGGCAGACAATGATAAAATATTTAAAATACCAAAAAATGCCCTTGGTTAATGCAATCATTAAAAATTGAAAATATTAATTAAATAAGGATAATATCGCAGATGCGAAAGCGTGTGCGGAGAGGCTAATAATAATAATATTGTGTAATTTTGAACTGAGTCAAATCAAAATAACTATAGTTTGATTTTAGATGTAAACTGCTTAAATTGTTACTTGCTATAATCATTTACTACGATATTCCACCTTACAAATTGATATCAACCTTCAAGCATGTTTGATAACCATTTAATTTTCACTTTTCAATTTTTTCGAAAACTAAGTACTAAAGTTTGTTTTAAAAAAGAAAAAAGTTAATACATGGACTCTTAAATTGATAGTTTTTTTTTTGGGTACAATTAAATTATTAGTTTGTCACTTTCATGGAATGTTGAATGTTAGAGATTTAAAAGTGAGCATGGTGGTTACAATGTTGGCTTTATAAGTATTTGAAACTTTTAAGATGGTAAAGTTGATAATTTTGGTTACAAAAAGATTGATTATTTGGTTTGTATACGATTGATGAGATCAGCTTCAAGAAAATCCCTTTAAGCACACACATCTAGATAAAAGCAATCCAAAGGCTCCCAGTTTGGGATTGCTTTTTTTTTTTTTTAACCAAAAATCAGCTTCACTTTAAAGTTCAGCATTTTAATATGTTTTGTAAAAATAAAAATACTAATTATTTTAAAAACAATGATCTCCCCACAACAACTTTTATCAACTTTTGAAAGCTGCTTCACAAGAAATATAGAATAGCCTTTAATGAATTTTTTAAATTCCCATAATACCATTATTAATTTTTAAAAATGACATTGTCTACAATCACCACTGTCACCTCCACCTTCATCACCACCACCACCTTACCTCTACCTCTGTCACTAACATCACCTTCAGCTCTACGTCTATCACCAACACCACCTTCACCTCCACTTTTACCACCACCACATGCTTAGCACATAACACTTTCAACATCATGTATGTTTTAGTCATTATTACCAGTTACAATAGTTTTATATTAAAATTTACCAACAACATCATGTTCATTTTAGTCATTACTCACAATTACAACAGTTTTATATTAAAATTTACCAAACAGTTTTGACAATGCCTTTTATACTAACATCACTTTAAAAATATTGTTTATAGCTTTAACATTACATCTTATTATTTTCAAAGCACAATAGAAAAAGTTTTATTTTATTTTTTAAATGACAGCAATTCCAAACTGGCCCTAAATCCTCGTCCTTTACCATTGAAAAACAATCCCGCAACAATTTCTCAGAACTCATCCATGATACTCTTTCCTCATTATTCATCTCTAAGTAAGACCAATTCATGTTTTCATCCCAGTTGATGCAATTTATCACTACAGTTTACTTTTATAGAAATTTTGGGCTTGCATTTCTAATTCAACCAAAAAAGCCACTTATAAAGGTTCATTACAATAACGGAGAAAACTAACATCAAAATTAAGACAATTTGGTGCACTTCTACTACCGTTCTCGCAAGACCGAAGAAACTTTGGCATAGACATCCCAACTAAGATTGCAAAGTTAGAAGAATAAAAAAGAGACAAAGCTTAGAAAAACCAAATCAGAATAATACAAATAAAATTCTCACAAAAGAGAGGTGGAAAACTCTCACAAAGAAGAAGTGAAAACTACATAGAAAACCCAAAGATAGTTATAACAACTTATTCCAAAAATAAAGAAACTAAACGATGCCGAATTGTAACCTCGTTGTCACAAAGCTAAAAAAGATGGTACACAACACCAAAGATAACGAATCCGCACCAATCGACTTTCCTCTTATGCAAATAGTGTGGATACATCGAAAAATAATAGATTCCGTGAGATCTATTATAGAATTATGCCATAAACGAGCCAACGAAACAAAGACGAAGACAATGTGAGAGGGGAAACCAAAGAGGATAGGAACGGAGAAGGTGGAGACGAAAGGAAAAAGAGGGGAAGAGAGGACAAAAAGTATGTTACACCCTATAACACATTTTTGATAATACAATAAGTTGAAAATACAACTCCATAAGGTTGTTAAATAGTAAACCTAAAGTCTTATTAAATGTACAAAATTCTGATATTCCTAAACCTTAACTAATAACCATATATTGAAGCTTTAAATTTCGTATGGAAGGCATAAATCTTACTAGGAAAATTATATCTTAAAAGATTATTAATTCTAAAATGAAAAACATACATTGATTATTTGCAATCATTTTGCTCCTTAGCCTCGTATTGATTGCCATCATCCTTTTTTTTTTCTCTCTCCAAATCAAAATAAGGAATATTGGTCTCAATACTTTTTCTTGGTGGAACTAGTTTTTATTTTTGTTTGAAAGATACTTCATTAAGGGGAAACAGCCAAGCAAAGAAATAAAATGTGAGAAAAAAACTTAAAAACATAAGCAAGCTTCACATGGTGGCCATAGACACCACCCAGGAGAAAGAAAAGAGAAAGCAAAGGACTAGCACCAACACTACATCCGAAATAAAATATCTACACTACTGGATTGTAGGACAGAAGTTCGGGGGCATGGAAGGCCGTCACGTGCCAGAATCCGCACCAAAGAGGGAGGAGGGTATAGTTTGCCCATTGATAAGATCGCACCCTTAAGTTGTCAAAGGCTGCAAAATCATGAGCAACTTGATTTTGGAGACAAGAAACCCACTCTCATCTAATCAAGAGAAAGGAAGTAGCAAGCTTCCTAATCTTCGGGATAATAGGAAAATTCTCCAATCCACATAATAGTCACATTGCTTAATCTAGTTGATAACCACTTGAGAATCACTTTCAGCTATCACATTCCTATGGCCACCCTCATGGCCTGAGCACATCAACAGGGCAATGGCTTCTTCCATAAAAAAATGGCAGAGCATCTTTCTTTCCAAATCTCCCAACAAATGAACTCAATGTTCTTCAAATCTCCATACGCCTAGTTTTTCCTAGACGTGAACATGTGAGCCAACCAAGAAACCAGTCATCAAAGAAGGATATATGGTTCACATCGATCTTGTAATTGAGAGGGGATCCAAACCAAACATAATGAACACATGGACAAAGGAGGATGGCATGTTCAACAGTTTCCTCCAAATTAGAGCAGAACACATACAGAGACAAAGGAGGAAGACGCTAAAGGAAAATATTAATTTTGGCACCACTTTCAAATTTCGTATAGCTTTCCAAACAGACTTGTCAATCTGGTGGGAGGAGTGGAGGGGAATAAGCATAGCCCCGTGATTATTTCTAATGGTATCCATTGTACATAGAAAAAGATTCATCCTTAGTCCAAGGCCAGATAAGACGGTCTCCCAGACTTGGATTCGTGAGAGGGATGGAATGAATGAAGACGGCAACATGAGAATCCATAAATCTGGATATCTTATCTGTTTATACCCAAAATGAGCAGCTTATGAAAACCAGACACGTGGATGGAACTGAATTTAACCATGGTTGCCTTCGGCACCCTCCCTACCGATCCCGCGATTAGGGCAACATCTCTTTCAGGACACGTGGCAGTCCCACAATTGATGTCCAGAGTCCCACATCGAAATTCTAAACAAAATGTACACCTCCCAAGGTCTATGAAAGAGGACAACTATCCCAAAATGGAGGTAATCAGAACTTATGACATACTGCCTATTGATCTGTCAGTTCAAGCTTACTAAATCCGTACTTACTCAAGCATCAGAGAGCCTTTGGCCGGTACCACACTGGTGCCTTAGGTCTTACCGAGCGTTTGTTGTCTTACAGATCACGCGCTCTACCGAGGCCCAGAGCATACTGAAGGCCCAACATCACTAAGTTGAATGGGAAAGTATCAAAACCATTTTTCCGCGTCAACAGTTTGGCGTCGTCTGTGGGAAGCGGTCAAAATCGACCCATTTTTTTGTCCCAAAACAAATGGGGACCACTTCAGTACCAACATTCTTATCGGAGGATGGATTGCTGTTCGATAGGCAAGGTGGAGCAAGCCCCGCGCTGCCTCCCCGCACTCCCTTCAGTAATCCACCAGTGATTCAAACTACGGTAGAAGCCGAGCTTCTGGCCCAAATCACTTCCATTCGGAAAGATATGGCTAAGCTCCAAGAGCACAACAACCTCCTATCGTCCAAAGTAGACGAAACCCAGCAACTGCTTAATCAGCAACACACAGAACATCTAAGCAACTCAATTGTCCCAGAGCATGCAGACTCCCAGTCGGCAGAAGAAGGGGAAGAAGGGGGCAAAGGCAACGCCTGCACCCTCTAAACAGCTAGTAGTTCCAGCACCCAAGGACCAGCCACACATACCGAAGAAAGTTTACACCGATTGTCGCCATCGGATCAACGATAAGGAAGTCGAAAGGCAGAGATCTTCGATCAGGGTCAATGCTCGCCTACAGGACTTACGGATGAAGGTCATGGGAAACAAATCGCCCATTCGGAAGGTTCGAGGGTTGGAATCGGAAGTAGAATCCGATGATGAGTATGTCCCTTCCAAGGACACTAAATCAACCTACCGTTCGGTAACCCCCACGCGATTTTCCGAGACGATACCTTCAAGTCTGCAAAGATCTTCCGGGAGCTACGACTTCGAGGGCGTTCCGAGCCGAGATCCCGCTATCTATCTACTCTTCCAGAGAATTCAAAAGATGGAAAATGATAGGACCTGCTCCCAAGAACCAGACTGGGGCAAGCTTCGCCCAGAACCGTTCACTGAACGCATAAAGGGCTCATGGCAGGATCGGGATATACAGCCACTTAGCATACCGTTCTACACAGGGGTGGAAGAACCCTTAACACACCTCCACTCCTTCCAGTCAGCAGTCGGATGCAAGGGTCTCAACGACGAGGGGCAATGCCTGATGTTCCTATCCTCCCTTACCAAAGCCGCATTGAATTAGTTATACCGTCTGGAGCCTAGAACGGTAGACTCCTTCGACGAACTAAAGCAGATTTTCCTTAATCACTTTATGATCCAGACAGACCGTCTGTATTCTGCCGATGATCTGTACACTATTCAGCAGAGGGAAGACGAGCCCCTGCGGGAATACGCTGCACGCTTCAGTCACGAATACTCGAGGTGTCCGGAAATGGACGTTAGGGTAGCCTACGGCGCCTTCAAGAGTGGCCTTCGGTCCTCACACTTTCGGTACCTCATGCACAGTAGCAACTGACACACCTATGACGAATTGATGAAGCAAATGGAAATTCATGCCAAGGATGAATGTTTCAACTCAAAGTCCGGGCCTTCGGCTCGACAAGAGGAGCTAGCCTTGAAAAGATATCCCGGGCAAGGATCACAGTACGTCCATAGGAGAATTGACGAACCCTCAGCAGGGCACAAATGGAAGGAAGACCGCGACAATCAGCAGGGTGGCTCTAAGAAAGGATGAAGAAAATACGGTCACAATGACCACCGTGCGCCCCTATCGAATCAAGACCGCGCTCAGGAAGTCTTCACTCTGTTGAATACAACTTATGAGGTTGTCCTGATGAACGAGCACGAGATAATACCCAAGCCAAATCACCGAAAGCCCAATCGGCAGGATAATCGGGATACCGGTAAATTCTGCCGATACCACCAGCATAACAACCATAACACCAAGGAATGCATAAGTCTAAGGAAGATAGTTGAATGCTTGATTCAGGAAGGAAAGTTGGATCAATACATTGCTAGACCACCGCAGGCACCAGTCCTGAATGCGAACCGACAGATCAACATGATCAGCACCATCTGCGAAGGTCCCACTTTGGCAGGATCATCAAATCGATGGGTGAAACATTATGTGCGTGCCGCTCACTACTCGCAAGTCTTCGGCATCGAGGTCAACCAGCACCACAAGGTATCGAAGGTAGGTTGGGAGCCTATTACGTTCAGTGAGGAAGAGGAAGAAGGGATCATTTACCCACACGATGACCCGATGATCATTCGAGCTGAAATTGCTGACTACGATGTAGGACAGTTCTGATCGACAATGGAAGCTCGATAAACGTAATCTTTGCCGATGCTTTCAAAGAGATGGGAATAGTAGATAGTCAGGTCAATCGGCAGATAACGACATTGCTGAGCTTCTCCGGGGATTTGGTCCAGCCAGTCGGCAGTGTCAGTTTGCCCATGACACCCCAATTAACGCCACCCAAAAGTTGGGATTGTATTGACCCGGAGCGTAGCCGATCTGAGCCAATATTCTTTGCACTGCCGGTTGCAGCGGCCATCGGACTCCCTGAAGAAGTACGTTAGTAAAGAAGACGACTTCACCGCCCTTCGGCTTGCTGAGGAATTCGGTAGGACCCGAAATCCTCATCCTTATCGAATATGGGATGCAGTACTCAGCGCGGTACTTTGCTATCTCCCGTTCGGTGATCTTGTTGGGCCCTAGATAATCTACACCGAAGAGATTCTCCTTCAGCACCCCTATCGGCACCCTAGGGTTGGGGAAAACCACGGATACCCTCGGACGAGAAGAGGGTTCGGCGACCAGCTCACCACGACCAGACGTGGAGGCTTTCGATTGATGACTAGTATGATCCTTCGGCATCCGTAAGTCCTCAGTCTGGAACTCATAGCACAGATCCCCGCCGACATACCTACCGTCACGGTATACCACATCCAACAACATATGGTGCTGAGTCATGAGCCCCTTCCCGATGCCGTGGGTGGGAACGGAGCTTGGGCCTTCACCGAGTATTTCAACATCGGTATCTTCTCCGTCCTCGGCACCAAGGCTTACGACCTCACTATTTGAATCGAACAGACCGTCCGATGACTCCCCCTCGAAAGTATTGGGCTCACTCTCGAACGGTAACTTGCTATCAGACATTTACAAAAAAGAGAAAAGGAAACTAAGGCCCATGCAGAAGAACTAGCCTTTCGATTCCTACACCGCTACCTATGGCGACTAGACTACCGAACGGAACCCTTTGGTCAGTCTTGTTCACGCCAAGGAAGGACGGGTGAAAAAGGAATATAAAAGATGAGAATGCTGAACGGTACCTTGTATTGAGCTGTGAATGAAGAGTAGCACACTCAACTACCGATCGTTGTGGTCGAAAATCGCCTTTGTTACCGTTTCCTTCGCTGGAAATCGCCCTGCTTGTCGTTAGCACTTGTCCGAATTCGCCTCAACAGAGCTCTCGCTTCTCTCGCAAATGCAAAGTGAATTCTCCTCCGGACTCGCTCCTATTTATAGGGCGAGGAGTTGCAACGGCACGCCTCGAAAAACCAAATGGCGCATTAATGTGCCGCCCCTAATGAGTGAACACGCCACATGTCGTTCACTCTATGGGCAACTGGACAGCATGCGGGGTACGGAAGACGAAGCGCCTTTCAGTCCCATCACTCCTCACTCAAAGCGACCTTCTGACTTCCCAGATGCCTGCTACCGAATAAAAGAGCACAGGAGGACCAGAATTGAGCCCCTCCATCAGTCAAAATACCGAACGGTAGGGCAACATTTAACCTACCGAAGAGAATATCAAGCCTCCTTCCGAGAACTCTCGAAAGTAAACTTGGGGGACTCCTGTTTATACCCAAAATGAGCAGCCTATGAAAACCAGACACGTGGATGGAACTGAATTTAACCATGGTTGTCTTCGGCACCCTCCCTACCGATCTCGCAATTAGGGCAACATCTCTTTCAGGACACGTGGCAGTCCCACAATTGATGTCCAGAGTCCCACATTGAAATTCTAAACAAAATGCAGACCTCCCGAGGTCTATAAAAGAGGACAACTATCCCAAAATGGAGGTAATCAGAACTTAGGGCATACTGTCTATTAATCTGTTAGTTCAAGCTTACTAAATTCGTACTTACACAAGCATCGGAGAGCTTTCGGCCGGTACCACACCGTTGCCTTAGGTCTTACCGAGCGTTTGTTGTCTAGGGTTTGGTTTAGGGATACCGAAGGCCCAGAGCATACTGAAGGCCCAACATCACTAAGTTGAGCGGGAAAGTATCAAAACCATGTTTCCGCGTCAACACTATCCAAACACCAACTTCCAGTATCCAGGTTGATCATTTCATGGACCATTGTGGGGATATGACCTACCACATGAAACAATGGGATGACGCCCAAAATATTTTCAGGAGGGAGCTAATTGTCCCCCCAAATTCTGACCTTCGAACCCCAACATATGATATGTTGGGGATTGAAGAAGTGGGACCCTATAATGTTCTCCAAGTAGTAACTGACAATGCAAGTAATTATGTCGCATCTGGAAGAGAGATTGGAAAGGTAAATGAGTGTTTGTACCATATCTGACCACCCACTTACGTCCTGACACGTGGAACGCATTTAAGCCACTTAGACCAGTTCAATCTGGTCATACCGAATGACTGCTCGGCATGACGCACCATTGCGCTGGCCAAACGACGCACCATCGGTATCTTCACTAACCTTCGGCATGACCTGCCGACAAGCTACACATCGCATCACACCGATTCTGACAGATCACCTCAGAACTCCTGCCATAACCTGTCAGAACGGCGTGTCAACCTCCAAGGGCACTCCCACGAGTCCCACATCGAAACTAAGTACCAAGAGCCTCACAATTGTTCCCTATAAATAGAACCCCTTGGCCCAGCCAAGTGGTAAGACTTTCTGACCTGACTAAGTGCTTACACTGTCAATAGAACTGCTCTTAAGTACTAACTTTGACATCGGAGTACCTTCGGCAGGTACCACACCGGTATCCCCTCCCCAGCTCAGATTCGGCCCCCGCTCAAACCTTCGACTGTCACCGAAGAAGGCCACTCCGATCCTTTGTCATCAACACCTGTAAGTTAGCCTAAACTCTTATCTGTTCAGATTTAGCGCGAACAATGAGCATTTTTTTTTGGCGAGTCCTTACTTAGTTAGGATTTTGGTTCTTTACTATGTTAGAATTTTGGTTACTTACCCATTTGTCTAGTCGTATTATAATTGAGATTTATTTTCTATTTTAATTTATATTTATTTCCTATTATATTTAGGGTTAATACATCTTTGTACTTTCTTATAAATACCTCCATATTGGAGAATAATACATAAATGAGATATATATGAAATAACTGAAAATTTGCCCTACTTTGTTTGACTTTGTATAAGAGCTTTGTTTTCTTATGACATGTGCTTGTGTTCTCCTTGCAATTTAAATGCTCTCCTCCCCTCCTCTTCAAAGGGGGAGGGGGAGTGAAAATGATATGTTTATTGATGTATTCCCCATTACCTTAATGTATTCCTATGAAGATATAGCCTATTTCTTCACTCCGACGACCCTTTCTCTATAGAGGAGAGGGGGAATGAAGAAAAGTTTTCGCTGAATTAGGAGGAATTCTCCTTTGTCATTGTTGATGATGTTGATTTATTTAAATTCGTCTCTACAACATAAAAAAACCCTAACCTAAACACTACCTATTTTCGATGCACTATATACCTAGCCTACCGCCGCCGTCTACCTTGCCATCGTCGCTGCCACCTACCTTGCTATTATCACCGCTGCCGCCACGCCGCCATCCATCACCATGTATAATGTTGATGCCTTTATTTCTTCACATGCTTCTAGTTATACTTCACCTACTGTCAGTTGTTTCACTCATGGTTTACAACATGACCTTCTCTACAATTGTGACATTCTCTACAGTTGGTTAATGTTGAGTATGGTGTTCTATGACTCGCTTGTCAATTTGGGCATGCGAAACATCTTTGCGACAGCGTTGGCAAGTCCTTATTTAGTTAGGATTTTGGTTCCTTACTATGTTAGAATTTTGATTACTTACCTATTTGTCTAGTCGTATTATAATTGAGATTTATTTTATATTCTAATTTATATTTATTTCCTATTGTATTTAGGGTATACATCTTGTACTTCCTTATAAATACCTCCATATTGGAGAAGAATACATATATGAGTATATCTGAAAATTTACCCTACTTTGTTTGACTATTTTTTGGTCTCCATGTCTTGTTCATACCTTAAATCTCATTTAAAAAATCTTGCACAAAAATTTGAGTGGCATACAAATATTTATAAATCTAGAAAGTCAATTGTCAATTTTTTTGTAAACTACACACATGCTTTGACAATTTTTAAGAGTGTCACATTTCGCGTTACTAAAAGTAGCTATAACAATATTTGTGTCACATTATATCTTGTTAAAGAGGCTAGTTGATTGTAGAGAACCATTACAAACTACTGTTATTCAAAGAGCATGGAAAGATTTGTTGAAAAATTTAGATGAAGGCAAAATGAATTTAGCTACTTCGGTTCAAAATACCATGCAAGATGATAATTTTTGGTAACATGTTGAGGCAATATTAGATTTCACAAAGCCAATTTATCTTGTGGTAAAATTTAATGATGGTGATGATCAAAAGATGGGTGAAATTTATGAAAGGATGAATAGTATTCTTTGCAAAATAAAAGATATTATGGCAAGTGGAATATATGACAGATATTTTCTTGATGTTGAAGAAATTGTGCTTCGTAGGTGGGAAAAGATGAATATTCCCATGCATTGTCTTGCATTTGCCTTAACACTGAGGTTTTATGATAGAGCTTATTTAAGTTGAATAGCACCATTGGGTGTGGCTAGAAAAAAGCCCTAATGGAGACATAAAAGTGATGATAAATGTTGTGAAAGCCTTTGATAGGATATCAGAAACTAAAGTGGAGGCTCGTTTGCTATGAGGACAATTTGCTCGCTTCCATCAATGATAAGGTTTTTATGGTTCACTAGAGGCTCAAACAGATGTTGTGGTTATGGATCTCATTGCTTGGTGGTCAACATATGATGCAGAAACATCAGAATTAGCAAAGGTCACTAAAAAGGTATAAATTTAATTTTAATATTTTTAATTATTATTTTTTGTCTTAAATAATTTATTAGATATATATTTTATACAAATGATAAAGGTGTTGGCTCAACTGACATCAAGTTCATCGGTAGAAAGAATTTGGAACACATATTCTTACATCCATAATGTGAAGAGAAACTAGCTGAATTTTGCAGTAGCTGATCAATTCATTTATATCCATTCCAATATCCGTCTCCAATCACGTTTCAGTGAGAGCTACAAAGATGGGCCTATCAAGAAATGAGATATTAATCTAGAATCCTCTTTTTTAGATGACTCTGCTCAGAAATTGGAGGAAATGAGATGAAAAGGGTTGGAGGGCGATTATGTAGGTGTTCACAACCAAGCATCACCCTCACCGTCCTCTATGCCCAGTCACTTTCCTCTTGGAGAGATCTCAACCACAAGGACTAGTGCAAAAGCGAAGGGGAAACAACCAGTTGGCTAAAATTGCTATTTTTATTTTAAGTATTTTCAATTTCCGTTTTATTTGGTTTGAAGTTTCTTTTTTTTTTTTTTGTTGAGAAATTCTAGGATTGCATTCATAATTCAGCCAAAAAAGCCATTAGCCACATGGGCTAAAACAAACTAGCCACAAAGGGCAATTACAATAACGGAGCGGTCGAACAACAAAATTAAGACAATCTGGTGCGCCTCCACTAACGATCACGCAGGATCGAATAAACTCTGGCATAGGCATCCTCACTAAAATTGCAAACTCAGAATAATCAAAAATAGACAAAGCTTGAAAAAACCAAGCCATAACAATACAAATAAAACTCTCACAAATGAGAGATAAAAAGCTCTCACAAAGGAGAGGTGAAAAGCTCTCACAAAAGGAGAGGTGAAAACTCACAAAGAACCTACAGAGTCTCTGTGACTTATTCCGAACATAAATAAACCGCAAAAAATATGGTGGGAGAGATCCGACGCCGAAACACAGAAGGAGATCTGACGTCAAAACGCAGGTGGAGATCCAACGCTGAGACGCAATCGCCTATGATGGTTGGAGAAAAATCATAACAAATCACAATCGCCTATGAGAGAAAACCATTTGTCTCTGGAGAAGAGAGGGAGGAAGAGAAAGAGGGGAGGGGAGAGGAAAGGAAGAACAAAGGCTTCCTCCCCCCTCAAAATGAAAACGGCTCTAGGAGAGTTTTTTGGGAGAGAGGGTTTTTTTGCTCTGCTAGGGTTTTGAGTGTGTGTTCAGGCGGTAATAGAAGCACTTTCAACAATAAACTTTAATTTATGTTTCCGCATGGAAATTTTAATTATGAACTTATTTATTTTATGAATAAATGATTTTTTTTATTAATTCAATAAGTTATGTATTTTATTGTTAAATGTATTGAGAGAACCATTACTTTCATTATTCCTCACCAATTATTGAACGGTCCCATTCTCCTAGACCATAGGGGCCAAGGAAGTTTTGGTCATTCACCCTTGGATCTAACTAAGGGGTTAAGAAAAAACTGATTTATATATCAATATGTCATTGTTTTATTATTTTTACTGTACAAAATATTAATTTAACCTAAACAAAAACAAAAAATTTTAAAAAGAAAAAAACCACTCCAACCAAAACACCCTTTCTCTCAGAAACCCAAAAACATGTTCTTCCTCCATTGTCGTTCACAACTACCTTCAACTTCGGCGTAACAGAAGGAACCAAATTCTGAGCCATCAAGCCATCCATTCACACTTAAACGTGATTGAATTTTAAGGACCCACAACCAAGTCATTTTTCTGTTGTTCTCTACCTTTGTGACCAAATTTATGTTTATAAATGTCAGATTTGAATGATTCATGAACCCAGTTTGGGAAAACTTCAATGTTTTACAAATAAATTTCGGTTTTTTCTTTTCTTTTCCCAGTTCATGAACCTAGACTTGGGTTTCTGCAACTATATTGTATTTCATGAAAGGTTCATGTTTTCTCATTCACTAGGTGTGAATGAGAAAGATGACTGGCATCGGAGACGACGATCTTAGATGAGGATGAGTTTTTTGTTCATATTTTTCATCTATGATATTAAACTCTTCTTAAAAAAAATGTTTTAATAAACAAAATAGTATTTTACTATAGTAAAATAAAAATAAAAATAAAAATAAAAGATGACACATTGATATTTAAACTAGTTCTTTCTCAACCTTTAGATTAGATCCAAGTGTTGGTAACCACAACTTCCTGTTGTGTGCGCAAATCTCACGGCCTAGTGCTCCGGGCCGA
This sequence comes from Prunus salicina, assembly GCA_020226455.1. Lineage (NCBI taxonomy): Eukaryota > Viridiplantae > Streptophyta > Magnoliopsida > Rosales > Rosaceae > Prunus > Prunus salicina. The sequence goes on along the minus strand of CM035342.1, from coordinate 27,266,332 downwards.
GGGCATGTGCGTTAACACGTGACGTCCTTCTTTTGGATGCGGTGCGGTTGTGCGCGGGCATGCCAGCATGGTCTACTGTGCGTTGAGATGGTGATGAGGTTCGGGTAGAAGATGGTTAAGTGATGCGCCTCTTTTGAGTTCGACTTCTAATCAAACGATTGTGGCCGAGAGAGGAACTGATCTCGGCCGTCAGGTTCACGGCCTGAGCTACAAGGCCGTTTAGTGGTGGTGTTGGTGGTGGGTTTTAGATGGTGCTCCGGCGCGTTGCTCAGAGAGCGACGGTCGTATGATATATGGGGTGAATGAGATGATAATAGGGATGGTGCTCCGATGCCTTGAAAAATCAAGGGTCGTATGATATATTGATGAATGAATTTTCCTTACAATCTACCACTACTCATAGGAAAGCAATTAAAGGTATTGAAAGTGCATTACAGGAAAAGATAATTTGCTCAGTGGGAGGCTTTTGGTTTGGTGTTGGACCCTTTGAATGTAGTCTTGAGCTTAATATTTATAGGGGGAGTCCTGGAGGGACAATCGAGGCTGAAAAGATCTGCATGGTGGAGTCTGATCCGGGCAAGTGGGTAGTCAAATCGGCATTTGGGATCGTGAAGTATGGTGGTGTGACCCCCATAAATCTCAGTAAATCTCGGCCACCGCCCTGATCGTGGGTTCTATGCCTTTGGCCATGGGAACGCATTTAATGCCCTGGTCTGGTGGTTGGTGATCTGACCTCAAGTTGTAAGAATACTTGTGAGAATGTTTGCGCCTAACCACTCTGATTCCTGTTACCAAATCCTGACTTCAGTCACTTCCCTCGTGCATTAAATGCTTCTTGTGACCAGTGGGTTTGCTGCGATAGTCAGAGGCATTACTTCATTAAATGGGGCGTGGGACCCTGAGGCCACGTGGCGATTTAACCATAGTATCTTTGGCCAGATCTCTTACGGCCTTCGGCCTCGGCCCATAATACATGCAATCGCGAGGCCGAGAGGATTCTACATTCGCATCCTTTTGTTTTTTAGGAAGGCAAAATGCCTAACGAAACGTGGCCGTTTTAGTTCATGAGCAGGTGCTAAGGCAGAGAGGAAGTCCCTTTGGTCAGTTTATGACCGTGATTTATTAAGCACAAACACTTCCTTGGGCCATAGGGTCCATGAGAACGAGACTGAATTCTTGAAACCAGAAGTAGTACTTTTATTATATTGACACTTAACCACCCACCCAACCTCTAGTACATTCCCGCACTTCCACCTATTTGCTATGGCAAAGGGTAAGAGAAACAGGGCCGGTCTTGAGTTTTCAAAGGCCCAAGGCGAAAATCTAAAGTGTGCCTTACACACATTAATCACTAATACTAGTATACTTCTTGTTTTATCAACTAAGCATTGAGTTTTTTGAGAAAGCATTTATTCGAAAATATTTTTAGACTTCGAGCAATGTCTTCCATATTCCTAAATAATGAAAACAAATGTCCAACTATGGATACCATACTGGTGAGTCAAAGAATTTCAAGAATGCAAGTCAAGTCAATATCAAAGAATTTCTTTTAAAACTCTCATCATGAATCCTTTGTTCCAAAATTTCAGATTCATCTCAATATCCTATTCCTAAAAATTATGGAAAAATATTAAATCAATTTATAATAATATAATATAACATTTATGATAATAAAAAAATTTGGGGCCCCCTTGAATAATGAACCCAGGGCAGTTGCACTAACTGACCTTGGGCACTGTTCACTTGAATAGTATATACCCTATCAATTATTTTTGTGTTTTTCCATCCGAAGAACAATTACTATTCACAAACAATTAATTTTATTTATATATAATGAGATTAATAAATAAAAATGTGCTAGGTATGTATAAATTGTTTTTGAATTTTTTAGATAATTTTTCAGAATTTTTTAAATTTTTTTTATAAAAAAAATTTCTTCATTAGGCAGCAACTTGGGCTATCTTGCCTTGGGCCTTGCCCGGGCTGGGTGTCACCGCTGGAGCTGATTTTGGGAGACAAAAAATCAAATATCTTCCTTCCCCTAGGGTTTAGTAATGACCAAGAATCAAACGGGGGCTCATCAGCTATAGCACCCTCCCTCGAGTTCCCTCGATTGCTCGTCTGCTGTCGGCTGTCAGGTACTGTTCTGTAGCAGCGACGTCGTCTATCAGGTACTGTTCTCTCCTCTGGAACTGAGACGTTAAATTTTTCGTTCCAGATCGATACCGTACTGCGATTGGGTACGCTCGATCCAGATCGAAATTCGAAGGGGGTGAGCGAATTAGGCAACTTTGATTCGTGATACTACTTAGCAGAATCCTTGTAATCATTTAGGACATAATTGATCTATGGATTCGGATAAGAATCTAAGTCCATTTAGGGTTTAGTAATGAATTTCATTCCTCTGCTAATTTTTAATGGCAGTGTACTTATTTCTTTTTTCTCTCTCAGAAATAGTTATATATAGTCAAAGGACACAATGAGGTTGGAAAAATGCTGGTTTTGCTCCTCTACAGTATATCCTGGACATGGGATTCAGTTTGTTCGTAATGATGCGAAGGTAAAGCTTTTATATACTCTCTACTGAGGAAAACAAAAGTTGTTGTACTCTTGTGTATTAGAATTTTCAAACATAAACCATGTAATGTTAAGGGTGATGAGATAGTTGAGTTATGGGGATTGTATTCGGTTTTGGGCATCTACGTCTTCAGACTTTAGGGAGTTTACCTTTTATTTAATATATTTTGATCGGAAAGCAGTAGTACCGTAGAGTTTTAGATGTTCAAGTGAATTGTGGTGAGGGTTGTCTTAGTTGTATGATTTTGGTGGTTGTATATTTGGTGGATCTCTTGTTCACTTATATGCTTTCTAGTTCTTTAATAGAATTCTTTGTTTCTGATAAAAAGAAAAAAACACATGGACCATGTCATTGCTATGTGGTGATGCATTTTCAAACTTTACCTTTGACAACCAAATATAAAAGTTCGAAAATTTTATTGATTGCAGCTGAACCTATAGGGTTTTCCAGTCCTACAATCAATCGCTGCCTGATTTACTGTTGGTTGGGTTGATAGGGATGCTATTTATGTGCATATATATGAAATTGATGCCAGGATGGGTCGATTTGTTTGGCATCAGCTTGGGCTTTTTGTTTTTGTTTTTATGTTTTTGATTGAGGGACTTAGTTTGAGCTAATTTCTTGATCATTTAATCCAAATTCATCCACATATAGCTTGCATGTTTTTATTCCCTATGGTTTGACTGCGAAATGGATGATGGCTATTCATTAGTGTTTGGGATTCTATAGTGAGCGAGCAATGTCTAAGTGCCACTATGGACTTAGCTTACCTTCACATTTCCTTTTATGTTTGGCATAATTACCTGAAAGCCATTCCTCTTGTAGATTTTTCGATTCTGTAGATCCAAATGCCACAAGAACTTTAAAATGAAGAGGAATCCTCGCAAAGTAAAATGGACTAAGGCCTATAGGCGTTTGCGTGGAAAGGATATGACACAGGTAAACAACCTGGTGATTTTATTATTCACACTTTATATTGGGACTGTTGAAAAGCTGGGTTAATATCCTGCAAGTCTTGTGTTACTCTTTGCATTTTTTTGTAGGACTCAACTTTTGAGTTTGAGAGAAAGAGAAATAGGCCTGAGAGATATGACAGAAATCTCACAGAAAACACCCTCAAGGCCATTAAGAAGATCGACAAAGTCAGAATCGTCAGAGAGGAAAGACACCATGAGAAGAGGTACTTTCCTCTTAATTTTAACCTATAGTAGAAATAGTACAACATGTTTTTGGTTTTCTTCATTTTAACAAATTTGTGAAAAACTTGAGCAGGATGAAGGACAAGAAAGCCAAGGAGAACAGAGAGGCAGTAAAAGAGTTGGAACAGAGCATCAGCTTGGTCAAAGCGCCAACTGCACTTCAACATGATCCATCACTCACCTTACCGATCAAAGTCAAGGTTTCACAACAGCAACCCGAGAAAACTGTTGCCATGATGGAGTAATTATATTGTTCAAGATGTCGGTTTTCTCCATTTTACTATTTGGGGGTTTTAGATGGTTGCACTTGCGGTTTTGTGTGCCCATAGTTCCAACAAGTAGATTGAAGTGTTTATCCTGTTTTCCTTTTCATCTACTTGTAGCTGCTGATTTTATTTTTGCTTTGTTGGGTCACTAATCTGGTGCAAACATTGTTAACAAAATATTTCATAGAGTTTTTGAATTCCGTAAAACCTTTAAAGATTTTAAATCTACTTAAACATAAATAAAGAGCATAAAGAAGCAACTCGTTCTTAGTGCATTATAGTACTTAGGAATCCAATTCCAGAGCCTACTTCTTAATCATATTCATTTACAAGATAAATATATACTATTGGGGGAATGCTAACCCTCTGTTTAGATGAAGAAATTGAAAAATACATAGAATTCTAAAATGATGGAATTTAAATTTTCATCATTTAAATTTTTAGCAATTGAAGATTTTAATGTTTGGATTTATGTATGTCAAATTTTGTAAATGACACTGAAAATTGTGAAATGACACCTATTTTGGTGGAAATTAAACTCGGGAATTCGATGTCCCAATTTTCACAATTTTTTCCGTGCGTCATTTAATAAATTCCATGCTTAAGTTGCCAAGTAAGGGAATTATCAATTTATCCTCTTAAATTCTTGATTTTTACTAACTTTTGAGTTATTTTGTCAAGAGAGCTTGTGATTGTTTTTCAATACGGAAACCAATTTTCTTGGAGTCATCTGCAGACCAAACAAAAATTCCATGAAGTTTTTGCTCACTCTTGAGCCGGTGACAAGCAGTGGCGGTTCTAGCCTATGGCAGGCTGGGCTCATGCCCGGCCGAAATTTGTGTTAAAAAAATATTACCCACTCTCCTCTTTTGCCCAGCCCAAATTTTTGTTTAAAAAAAAAAATATTACCTACACTCTCCTCTCTATCTCTCCCTTTTTTTTTTCTTCTTTCTTTTCCTTCTCTCATCTCTCCTTTTTTTTGTTTTTTTTGTTTTGTTTTGTTTTTTTGTTTTTTGGTTGTTGAGATATTTAGTCATATACTCATTCTTAACACTAAAACTATAAATAAACCCTACACCATTTAATTTTTATAAACATACCTAAAAATACCCAAAAAATGACAGATGGACCTATTGAATTTAATTTTGATTATTAAATTACTTTGATGCCCTATTGAGTGTTTTGGACTTTTTTATATGAGATTTTGGGGTTGGGTTTGTTTTAAGAAATCAATGGCAATTTTGTAATTTAAAAGAAGTTAAAAGTCTTTTTGTTATGTTGTAAATAAGCTTTAGGTGTGTTTCTAATGTCCATTTCGTATAGGTTTTATTTATTTATTTATAATTTAGGCTTCTATATTGGGTATAATAGTAAATCTCCTTTTTTTTTTTTCCGTTCTTTTTCTTCTATCTTCTCTCCCTTTCTTATTTCTTCCCTTTCCTTCTCTATTTTTGTTAGAAAAATATTACCTACATTACTTATGATTATTAAATTTTTTTTTGTCTCGCACAAAGATTTCAGAAATTACGGAGCATGCTTGATAGGGCTATGGAGCTCGAGGTGGAAAGCCAAAAACGGATGTCATAATAGACGTTTATAAAAGGAAACAAGGGGAGAAATGAGGTTACAACTCGTTAAAAAAAAAACTAGCTCCGCCAATTTTCTTCCTTCCCATTTCTCTCGATATAAACCTGGCTTTTTTTAAATTAATGTAGTCCCCTATTTTATCTTTCTTTTTAATGTGAAATAGATTTTTTATTTTCTTTTGGTTTTTATTTTAGTTTTTGTATTTGTAGATATAAATGCATTTGAGGGTAAGGCTTATTATGTCTCCCTTCACTATGTAATCTTTTTATGTTTATTAATGAAATTCACTCATTTCGTCAAGTTTATTATATAAGTTTTGCCCGGTCGGCTTTCAAATCCTAGAACCGCCACTGGTGACAGGCAGTGAAAAAACCATTCTCAGGGGACAATCCACCACTCCCATCACTGATAAAGCTTGCCAAGATCTTCCCACCATTGTAATTTGTTGGAGCTTTGCGTCTTGAAATAATCGATGAACTCAGCCACTGTGGTGCCCTGATCATATGCGTAAAACTGGAAATTCACGTAGTCTATCAAATGGCCATAGCTTTTCCACAAAGCCAGGTAGTGGCTCTGAACTTGGTCATCATCAAATGGAGCAATGGAAGCAAATGAGATCACCCCAGTGTTCTTGAGGGTTGTTATAAGCCTTCCAATGCACACAGAAAAAGGTATCGGGTCTACTCTAAAATGCTCGTAATTAATGTCAATTCCATCCAAATTGTACTGTTGGATGATGCTTGTGAGTGAAGAAACAACATTAGAAACCCACGGGTCAATTGAGGAAGGCTTTAAGTAAGCAGAGCCACTATTCACACTGTCCCGTCCTAGGCTCAAGGCCACTTTGATATTTGAATCCTGATTTTTGATGGAGGAAACTTGGGAAGGGCTAAGGTTATCGGAGTCCCAAAAGACATTGAATTTTCCATTGGTGGGGGGAAGAGCCTGAGATGTCATAGTCTATGGAAAAAGAGAGAATGAAGTGGAATTCAACATTTGGGTTAATGGTGACATCAGAAAACTTGACATTGATGAATTCAGCTCCTATGTATTCTCTAAAGAGATCTGAGTTTGCTGGGGCTGCTTGGGTTGATGTGGTGGATGTGAGGAGGGCTTCAAGGAAGAAAAGGGTGAAGATGAGCTTAAGCTTTGGAAGTGCCATTACTAATATATAATAGTGGGGTAGTCAACTAGACACTAATTTTATTTTTAACAAAACCCACTTCAACGATGTAGTTTATGTGGGAGCATATATTTTGGCAATCAATGAGCGGGTGACACGTAGAAAAGGGAAATTCCTTAGGTCAATTAGTTACCCTAATTAATTAGGGAAATTATAATTGATTTAAGATGAGAATATATCCCTAAATCAGGGATGAGATTTCAATATCTTATTTTTGGGTAAGAATAATCCTAATTAAATTAGGATTATTCCTCAAACCCTAGCTTAGAAGGAGCACTATAAATACATGGCTACATGACACATATGAGGTAATCTGATTTTTCCCTAAGGAACCCCTATATATATATATATATATATCTCTCTCTCTTTCTCTCTACTCCGGCCACCACCACACAGCTCCGGCCACCCAGTTCTCTCGTACCATATACTATAGAGAAAACTCCAACCTTCTCTATTATTTTCGTATCTTCCTAAAGATCATCTAACTGACTTAGGAATCAAAGGTTTGTAGGTGAGGGAAAATGGGGTTTTTCTAGTTGATCTTCTTTTGGTGGTGCGATAAACCTATAGAACTTAAGGCAGTTCATCGACCCATTTTCCTTTGGCTCCTTCTAGTCTCTTCTTCGGGCAATCTAGCACAATCTTGTTAGATGCTCTGCTTGGCCATTGCCTTGCGGATATCTAGGAGTTCACATGTGTTGTTTGATGCCATACTTTGAGAAGAATGCAGCGATATGCCTGCCAATGAACTCTGATTCGTTGTCGATGACTAGTGACTGTGGGCGCTGAACCGGCAGATAATGTTCTTTCAGACAAATCGCTCCATGTCTGCTTCTTTAGTAGAGGATAGAGCTTCGGCCTCGAACCATGTAGTAAAGTAGTTTGTGGCGACGATCATCATGTCTTTCTTGGCAGGTGCTGGTGGCATGGGACCCACTAAATCAATGGCCCATTGCATGAATGGCCATGAGCTGTTCTGTGAATGGTACACTTCGGTAGGCAGGCTAGGAACCGGCTTGTATCGTTGGCATCGATCACATCTTTTAACATACTCTGTGGAGTCGTGTCGCATGGTAAGCCAAAAGTAGCCTATGCTTAGAGCCTTATGAGCGAGTGATCTACCCCCAGAATGGTTGCTGTACTCACCATCGTGGATTTTGCAGAGCACTTCAAGAGTTTGAGGGTATTTGATGCAAGTGAGATGAGAATCGGAGTATGACCTTCAAACAAGCTTGTTGTCATTCATGTAGTATCTTGCAGTTTTATATTCGATTTTTTTAGCCTCGAAATTCTACCTTAGCAAATTTTCATTTACGAAGTAGTTGATGATGGGGTCTTGCCAGCTGGGATCCTCATCGATCTGCATAAACTTTGACGGCTCTGCTTCTTCGATACTTGGCTGATCAAGGTGCTTGACTGGAATTGAACGTCTTAACTAAGTATCTATCGCTTATTCCAGACTTGCTAAAGCATCTACATGTGTGTGCTCTGTCCGAGGAATTTGTTGGATAGTGAAGGTAGGGAATGCCTTCAAAATATCTTGGACTTTGTCTAGGTACTAGATCATACTTGGATGCTTCGCCATGTACTCCTCTGATGCCTGATTGGTGATCAGTTGGGAATCTGAGTAGATGGCTAGCCTTTTGATTGACAGCTCTTTTGCCATGTGCATGCCAGTGAGCAACGCCTCGTACTTTGCTTCATTGTTTGAGGCTCGAAAACCCAGTGTGATGGCTTGCTCCAACAAGGTTCCGTCCAGGGTGATTATAACGACACCTGCTCTAGCTCCATCTATGTGCAATTGTCACATGTCTTTGGGCAGTCTTCGACCAATAGAGGAGGTCATACGGACTTAATTTGAAAGCCCACTTCATGAGTCGTTGAGAAGCGTCGGGACTATGAAGGATCGATCTCAAAGGAAATTCTGTCATGACGATGATTCGGTGAGCTTGGTAGTAGGGTCTTAACTTTCTTGCGAAAACTAGAAGAGAAAAAATGAGCCTCCCCATTTTTGAATAGCGAGTCTTTGCATCGAGGAGGGCTTTTGACTTGTAGAATACTGGATGTTGTGACTTCAGCTCTTCTTGGATGAGAGTTGAGCTGACTACTGAGTTGGACACCACCAGTCAGATGAACAAATCTTTGCTTGGTGTTTGGGCCAAAATTCTGCACACCCAGCCCAACGCTGGAGGCCCAGAACGACAAAGCAATCTCAGAATCTAGGCAGTTTGGACTTTTCCGTTGAAATTGGAATCAAGAGCCCAAAATCGAGAGAGCCCAGCCTAGGATCTGTCAACCCACGAGAATAAAACTTGTGCTTTGGAAAACAGAGAAAAGAAATCAGCCCACAGTCCCAAAACTCAACCTGGGCTTGGCATGATCAAATGAAAAAGAGAAAGGCCCAAAATTGAAGCAAACCTACGTGACCACCTGACTTTGAAAAGTCAGTAATTTCAACTAGTCGCAAGAGTTGATAGGGAGTTAATGAAGGCAGGTCTTAAACAGGAAGATATCTCCAGTCTTTTCAGTCAAAAGAAGATCAAAATCCCTTTCTATATAATTTTGCATCAGGACATGCATCATTTCCAAGGGATAAGCAGACTACATTTTCTAAAGAGATAAGTAGGGAGTAGGGAGTTGTCCATCAGGAAAACCAAACTAACCATCACGGCAGATTGAATTCTTACAAAAAATAGTTAAAGGTTAAAAAGGGATTAGGTTTTTCTTTCAAAAAATAGAGAAGTGATCACCATAAAGAACTGACTGTTGATGGTTTGTCTACCAGAATAGATAAAATTCCCCTTTCTTTGACATTTAAAATAAAAGATCTTGTTTTTAGAAAATATTCCGCCCAATTTTAAAAGATTAGAAAACCCATTCTAGCATTTTTCTATAAATATGAGAGACGGTGAACAGATCAAAGGACAGCCAAAAAATCAATCAAAAACAAAAACTCAAAATGATCACTTGATCTAAAAAAACCTTCAAAACATTGAAGCAACCAAAGCTCGTTGAGCCACAACAAGCAAGTCAAGCTAGAATTCAAAGTCTCTAAATTCAATTCAGTTTAAGAGAAAGTCTAACAAAGCGAGATTTCTCTCATTACAAATTTGGTTCAGCATAAGCCAAAACAAGCAGAGTTTGGGTTTTGCAAATATGAAAACCTCAACAAAGTTATGGAGAGCCCTGATCAAGCAGAACAGGTACTACAGCGCAGTCCCAACTCAGTAATCATCAAATTCAACCACTTCTGCCCCTTCCAATGCTGCCCGTTCAAAAAGCCTTCTAGGGCTTGAAATAGATTAAAGCTCTGCCAAACTCGAACGTTGGTATCGATTTATAGCTTAAACTTGACTGTTGAAGGTGTTAATGGTCCAATCTAGCACGGATACGTCCAATCCAGTCCGGATCAAAAGTAGCTATCCAGGCAGAAATTGAAGTCTAATGCTCTTTTGTTTTTTTTAGAGTTGGTCATTCCCTTTCTGAGTCTTGTAAAAGGCAGTTTTGCCTGAAATAGTTTACTTTCTTGTTATTTATTCTAGCCATAACTACCAGTTTTGTACTGTGAAAAATTGTGAAGTCCTCACCAGTCTGAGGCAAGAAAAGAACTACTAAATTCACAATCGCTTATTTAGAAATCGGTGACTTGAGGCACAAGTTATCCATTTTTAAAGAAGTATGTTAAGTTTTTATTGCTAGCAGTGGCACGCTCATACACAAAAGAAAGTTGACTTGTTAACCACAAATGGTTTTCAGGACAATGGGGAACTTTACCCTACCATTACAGGAACAAATCAAAAAACGGGTGAACACATGGTACGGGTTTTGAGAGCATGGGAGGTGAAACGAGGTAGGTTATCAAGTTTTGGAAAGTTGCTTCACACTCTTCATCCTACTTGTCTCTTTATCCTTTCTTCAAGGCTTTAAAGAATGACCTGGACTTGTTAGTGGATCTCAAAAGGAATCAGTTGAGAGCTGCTGCTCTACTTGGTAGACTTTGTATCTCCTTCATTGTGGCAGACGACTTCATGTTGAGGATGACCTTGATTTGATTAGGATGTGGTTCGATGCCCCGTTGGGTGACTAAGTATCCCAAAAATCAGCGGGGTGAGACTCCAAATGTGCACTGGCTCGGGTTCAACTTCATGTAGCACTTTTGGAGCGGCTGAATGCCTTGACAAGATTCTTGATGTGATCTGCTGGTTGGAGAGCTTTGACTAGCATGTCGTCTACGTAGACCTCCATAGTCTTGCTGATCTGCTCCTTGAAAATCTTGTTCATGAGCCTCTAGTATGTAGCCAAACACTTTAAGCCATTTTCTTCTATCACCCTCATGATTCCCCTAACTTTGTATCTCAATCTGAGATATTTAAACTTATTATAGCCATACCCTATAAAGCTTAGAAATATACCAAGGTGTGCCAAGATAAAGTTTGAAGCAAGGAAGTTGCTGCCACATTCCTAAATGTAAATTGGTGTGAATCTGTGCAATAAAGTTAAAGAAGAAGTAGATCAAGTCACAAAAAAAAAAAAAAAAAAGATAAAGAGAAAGTGTTTCGATTTGATCTAAATGTGAAATATAAGGTCTATGCCAGATGATGCTATAAAGTTGCAGCCATACCATTCTAAATCAATGATACCTTGCAGATCAATGAAGAATGCAACCTTGGTACGTTCTTAAGTTTAATTGTGTTCCTTCCAATTCTTCCACTTCCCTTAAACTTAGCCTTTCATTGCAACCTTGTGAAAGACCTAGCTGATCTTTGAGGATGTATTCATAGGTGCTGGTATGTATGTGTGTATCTCTATTCTTAGTATTTGATTCCCTTCATGAGATCTAACCAAATATTGTGCTTCTATTTCATATACTCATTATGCTTGTTTGAGAGAATAAAACCATAGGTTCTGAGTGATTGAGTGCTATATGTGAGAATTAGAGTTGAAGCATGTTCTTCCTTCAAGATTTGAGTATGTTTACTTTGAAGCCGTGTGCCTTTGAGCTATAGCTTCCAATGTACACACTTATTGATCATCTATCTTGGCAACTCTATGGTATTGGAGGTATGACTAAAGTTTTCTTTCATTTTTATTAGTTGTTTTCAAAGTTAGTTTTCTAACCTTTTGTTTTGTAGAGTCAGTAAAGCGTTTGTGGGTATCGTTTCTGTTAAACCCTCAGGAGACATAACTCCTCCTACTAGGGATGCCTAGAGGTTTAAAGGTTTGTTGCATGCGCTCAATGCAATCGAGTTACCTACGAAAGTGATCTAATAAATTTCTCGTTTTGTTTTTATCTTTGTTTTCCGTTTGTTTTACTCGAGTACTAGTAAAATCTAGGTTTGGGGGTATTTGATCGGTGCATAATTACATATCTTTTTGTACCATTCTAACTTATGATTTGGTATGTTTTTGAGTTAAACTTGTGCTTTTAATAAAGTTTTGTGTATATTTCAGTATAATAAGGTTGAGACTCATTACATGCATTTTGAAGACAAGTTAGCTTAAAAACTGTGTCTGCAGATCAGTCATATTTATGGATTAACCTGTACTTGCTCAAAAAGAACCAGATAATGTGCCATACATCACTGGAAAGATACGGAAGTCTAGTTTCCGTAGCATTTTACGGTGCATGATTTGGAGTCTTCTAGAGGAAGTTAGACATGATTTAGTAGCTCAAGGTCAAACATTCGGGCCTCAGTCCAGTTTCCGTGGGTCAGCTTTCAGGCCTCAGTTCAGCTACTTACACAAGTCAAATGAGGCGACACCCTCAATATAATTTGTTCCAATGGGTGTCTAATATAACATATCCAAATTGCAGCCTCATTGGATAAGTTTGGAGCCCTCAGCATGTCAAATACCGAACCTGGTTCACAGAAAAACCAGGCCTCAGTCTAGTTTTCGTGGGTCAGCTTGCAGGCCTCATTTCAGCTACTTTCACAAGTCAGATGAGGCAACACCCTTGATAGAATGTGTTCCAATGGATGTCTACTATAACATATCCAATTTTCAGCCCAATTAGATAAGTCTGGAGCCCTCAGCATGTCAAACACTGAATCTGGTTCACAAACAAACCATGTGTTTAAAGCAGCCACACATGGAGGCAAAGCATGGGCAGCTGTTGAGCCATGTGCTTAAAGCAGCCACACATGGAGGCAAAGCATGGGCAGCTGTTGATCCATGTGCTTAAAGCAACCACACATGGAGGCAAAGCTTGTGGCAGTTGCAAAGCATGAGCTGCCACACATGGGAGACAAAGCATGAGCTGCCACACATGGGCAGCTAAGAGACCAGCCAAGGGGGAGGACGAATTTGAAGTCTATAAATAGAGAGTTTCAGCTCATTCAAAGGAGGATATCATTCCATAAATTACATTTCCATTGTACACCATCAAAGAGTTGTTTACACCATCAAAGAGTTGTCTTCTTTATCAAAGAGCCATCTTCTTCTTCTTTCTCTTTTTATTTTCTGTTTTGTATGTTCTTGCTATCCATTCAAATTATGGATAGCTAAATATTTTAGTTAGGGCTCGATTGAAGCCCTAATCATGTTTCTTTAAGGATTTCGATATGTCTTTGCTATAAACTACTTTTGTGATGCTTATTGATTAATTTCAGATTATATTTTACTCTTTACATACGTTATGTTATGCTTGATCATCATATGCATGCTGTGTATTGAGTTTGTTACATAGGTAAATTTAGATGACCGAGTCTTGTACCTATGAAAGTAACAAAAGAACTAGTTATAAGTTCTTGAAATTAATCATCATGAATAACTAGAATAGATACCATGTTCTAGAATTTGTGTGTTTGTCGATTTCCATTGTGTTATGCATTCTTGAAGTACAACTTAGTAGATAACCATGCTAAACACTTTAAGAATGAAAAGAGTTAGAGTAGATACCCATGCCTAACTTGTTGTTTAGGGAAATCAATAACTTAAAGAGTAGATATGATGCCTTTAGGTTGACAAACATAAGCATCCAAAATCTGTTTTGTAGCATTGTGCATGTCGTTTGCTTAAGGAAAAAGATTAGTGGTGAACATCGAATTCCTAACTAGTTTTCTCATTGTTTTAACCACAATCCAATTCTATTTTTAATCAAATGCTGTTTTCAATATTTAGCACAAATTAATCCAATCCTCGTGGGAACGATCTCGTGTTTGCTTTCTATACTATTTATCCGATCTTGTGCACTTGTGAGCTAAAACGTGCATATAGTTGCTTAATTTTTAGGTTACTATTTGTTCAACATACGTGCCTCTTTCAATTGTGAAAGAAGTCTTTGCTTTCTCGTCTTCATGCATTATGATTTGATTGTAGCTGGAGTAAAAGTCCATGAAGCTTAGCAGTTGATTACCGACAGTTGAATCTACGAGCTGATCAATTCTTAGCAAAGGAAAGTTGTCTTTTGGGCAAACCTTGTTAAGGTCGATGTAGTCCATGCACACTCTCCACTTGCCTTGGTATATCTTTGCTACTAAAACAATATTGGCCAACCATTATGAGTATGAGACTTCTTCAATGAAGCCGGTAGTTAGGAGCTTGTCAATCTCGGCTTCGATGATGGCAACTCGCTTGGGAGCGAAGTTGCATTTTTTCTACGCTACTATTTGATAGCTGGGTTAACATGAGAGTGATGACAGATGATTTGTGGATCCATGCCTGACATGTTAGATGGTAACCAAACGAACACGTCTTTGTTGTTCTGGAGAAAGGCTGTAAGCTCCACCTTCTCTTCTAGGCGTAGGCGCGAGCTGATCCGTGCTTTTCTTTCTAGCTTATCAGGATCAAGAGGTACTACTTTGACGTCCTCTTCGGGCTTCCATCATTCTTCGGGGGAGACCTCCAGGAGGATTCCTCTATCTAGGTCATGATTCTTTAATTGCTATTGGGGAATGGCCAATCCCTTTTCGTTTTGGTCTGCTAGACCATCATGGATGAGATCTGCTTCTTTCCCTGCTTGTTCTGCTTCCTTCAGATTTGCATGATTTACAAGGATTTTCTTGCCTTTCTTCAGCCCTTGAGCTAAGCATTTTCTCACCATCGGTTGATTGCTATTGATCTGGCTGACACCTCTCCCCTAGAGCAGAGGTAATGACGTTGATCTTGCCAAACCATGGTCTTCCTAGGATGCCATTGTAGAGGGAGACTTCGTCGATGATCATGAACATCTGAGCAATGATCATTAGTGGGGAGTAAACATCGAGCTTTAACATTCCTATAGTGATTGTGGTTGCTCCATTGAAGCCGGTCAATGACCTGGTTGACTTGTTGATCTTGGTCTCTATTCCCATCTACTGGACCACCGAATTTTATAGGATATTAGTCGCAGTGCCTTCGTCTACATGAACTTGGCCATTCATGGCTTGCATGATTTAGATGCTTATGATGAGGGCGTCATTGTGCAGAGCATATCAAGCCTACTTAAATCTTTCTTCAGGAAGTCGATCACATGACCGTCTTCAATTGCTAGGCAGTTGGTTAAGACTTGGGAGATAACAGTGGCTTGTTTAATCTTCATCTTCTTTTCCTTGCTGGTCAGTCTAGATTCCTCAGAGTGAGTCAGGATCCTGTTAATCCTTATGACCTTTTGTGGGGCCTCCTTGATGGCATCGCGACCCTCAATTTGCTGGATGGCTTTCTTCGCCATGAACTCAGTGCATGGGCCTTCTTTTACTATCTTTTCAAGGTCATTTTCTGAGATCGGCAATTAGCTGTGTCATGCCCATGTGTTCCATGGAAGGCACAATACTTGTTGGTACTTCTCTTGTCAGGAACTCTCTTCAAAGGTGGTGGTCTCCTCAACCAGGGCTTATCCTTCACTTAGGCCAAAATTTGATGTATCGGGATGGCGAACTTCATATAGCTTTCATCTGCTGGTGCACCACCTTAGGATGGTGCTTTGTGCTTTCCTCAATAGATCTTACTGCTGGGCTTATCGTTTCTCTGACCTGCCTCCTTGGGTGGTTATTCGGCTTGCTTAGCAGACTTCTTTGTGGCGATTCGATCGTCGTCCCAGAGAGCGTAGCGTTCCACAGTTGGGAATATCTCTGCCAGAGTCTAGCTGGGAGCGATAGTCAGCTCCCGATATAGGTCATGCTCAGCCTGAAAACCCTTCTTAAAGGCAGAGGATGCAATTCGGTCATCGCATCCCACAATGTTGGCTTTCTCTGCCTTGAATATTTTTATGTAGTCTCAGAGGGACTCATCATGCTTATAGTGCCGGTTGAACAAGTGGTCGGCTTGTTTTTTGATCGTCCAGTAGGAAGTGTACTCCTTAGTGAAGACGAAAGTTAGCTTCATAAAAGTTGCTGATCGAACTGAATGGTAGGGTATGGAACCAATCCTGGGTTGCTCCTTGTAAGGTCATTGCAAACACCTTGCACATCAACACATTTTCGGCCTTATAGAGAATCATAACACTTTTGAAGTGCTTTAGATGGCTCTCAGGATCATAATCCCCTTTGAAGTGTGTGAAAGAAGGCGTTGAGAATCGCTTCGGTGGAGCCTCCTGCTCAATCTCGGTGGTGAACGGTGAGGAGTTCACTTGGTCCACCTCAAATCTTCAAGTCTCAAAGTCAGTCATTCAAGACCTTCTCGACATCTTTTGCCCGTATAGCTTGCGATTCATGTCGGTGTCCTCTATGATGCGGGTGTTGTTGGTTTACCTCTTCGTTATCTCTACGGAGCAGATCCCTTCGATTGTTTTGCTTGCGCGACGTGCTGGCAGATTGAGCTTGCGAGGGACCCTCTATAGATTGAGCATGTGGACGTCTTTTTTCTCGTACTTCATGGGGATGATCGTGAGGCTGATCTCCTCGGGGGCCTAATCTCATGTAAATGCTTCTTTGTAGGCCCATGCAGGCGTGAACATCGGATTGTGGGCCCAACCTCTCATGCATGCTTGCGACATGCCAACAGACTGAGCATGTTCTTGTCCTTCTCCTTGTCAGCATGCTCCTGCTCAACCTACATGGGATCTCTCGAACTGCCTGCAGGTGCGTTCGTCCATCATTCTCTCTTCGTCTTGCGGTCCAAGACCAAGGTCTCGGACCATATCAATCTGGTTGAGAAGCTATCCAACCAAGTTGTTTTGTTCATACATTTTTTGAGCCAATGATTCAACTCTAAGACTGAGGTTTGCTTGTCGGAAGTGTACACGGGAGCGTATGTCGAGCGTAAAGACAAAGGAGGAAATGAATGAAGTTGTTCCACAACGGAGCTCAAGTTAGGGGCGACGCTAAGATAGTTGTGAGTGGCGATCTTTGGGACGGAGAGCGACAACACAGTCGTGGTGAAGAGCATCAAATCTCGCCGTGAGGCTGAGTAGGGGGCGGTTGCTAGATCCGGCGTCGTAGCTATGCAGCTGCGGAGTTGCTGCAACCACGGGACTGCGAGGAGGCTCAGCGGCGTGCATTGGGTAGGTGTTCTCTGTCGTGGGTTCGAGTGGAGGAACGAGTGTGAGTGGACGCCCTAGGTGACTGCCTTGCCAGCCTATGCTAAGGGTTCTATACTGACGGTCCACAAGAATCCAAGATATGATCCTAAATGTGCACGCTCAAGGTGTGTTATGAGCACATATGTTCATAGTAAGATATATGCCTCTAAGACACTAAATCTGTCCAAAAATAGTAGTAGAAATTACAGAATATATATGAAAGAATCAAACTCTAGTTGTGTGTCAAATGTGAAGGAGGAATAGCCTTTTACAGACATCCAATCCCATTAAACAGAAAATTATAACATTGAATATAAAAATACAAGCTGAAAATTAAGATATTATAACCCCACAATAAATAAAGAGGAATTTGGTCAAAAGAATTAAAATTTAATAAAAAATTAAATGCAATAAAATTTTGAAAAATGTTTTAATACCAAGTCCCCTTCAAGGTTTTCAAAATTTTACAATAACAAAAGTTAGTCTAAATATACATATGGGTAACATAATACTACACAGTATGTGTAGGTGCCTTTCGAACTTGAACCTGCACTTAGTGATGATAGTATTCATTTGAGGATCCTAAGTTAACAAAGCATTGGACTCGGCACCTTTGACTGAAATTCAACATAATCCACACATAATACTTGGTTGAGACTTGGATAAGCGAAATAACGACATTTACAGCCTTGGTATGATCTTGATTCTCATTTGAGCTACTAGGGCACAACCCAAAAATTTACATGATCATAGATAGATAGAGAAGACATGGAATAATACTCATTTGATTACAGTGTAGCACTATGAGTTGACAAGGAGACTTTTTCTTTAATCTTACAACATATTCAAAGCAATTGATTGATCCTTCTGATGGAAATATCTAGCTCTATAAATTAATATATGCTAAATGTAAATCTCGTGTTTTCAAGTGGGGTATAGCTCAGGTCGTTGAGCTCTTCCACATCCACCCTTGTGGGTAGAGGTTTGAACCCCAGGCACCTAAGGAATATTTGTGCAAACCTCGTTTCCCCAATCGGGTGGACAAAAAAATATTAAATAAAATTATCGTGTTATCAATACCATCAAGAGAAAACAATTCAAAGATGCGTATTTGTACTATCATATAATATACAATAAAAAAATTCTGCATTATTGGACTTGTTCAAATGTGACATGTTGTCGGGATAAACGAGATTTAGACCTACCAAAAGTGGTTGTAACGTTGGTATTTTTTTATCAGTTTAAAAGATTCATAAGAGAACGAGTCCATTATGTAGCACAAACAAACAAATTTCCGATGCATAAAAACATCTCCATGAAGTGTTCATAATCGAGAATGATAAATTTACATATTTCGTTAACAAAATTGTAAACTATTTTCTCACAGAAGTAGATATATTGCATAAAATTGGTCATTTGAAATCTCGCATATCTTCCTTCAATAGATTTATTCTTTTATCTTAAGACGTCTGAGTATGTGAGTAAGTAAATGTAATTTAATGTGTTACATATGGTGACCTAAAACCGAAAACAAAAACTTGAATCAATTATTTAAAAAGATTGCCAACACGTTGAACTCTTTAGAAATTGATTAATTAATGTTGTTCTTTATTACATCATGTTCACAATATGGCTAGATGAAGAGTAGTATAATAAATATATTTATGTAAAAGAATGGGCATCCCTCTTTAGTGTTTTAAGTGCCATTTCTTGGTGTCTCCCCTTCTTGGTTATATGCTGTGCTTCGGAAGATTCATTTTACTTTACGACCACCACCTCTGCACTCCTTATGCTTCTCACAACCTCTGTTATAAGAGTTGGATGGTGGAGGCATGCACCGTTGCCCCCTGCATCCAAATGATTGATCATGGCCTATTGTCCCATAACTGATATCTTTTGCATTCGTCGTTTCACTGCAAATTGAGCACACCAAGAGAGCAACAATGAAAAATGTAAATGTCTTGGACATGGCCATTTAATCTTCAAAACAAATTACAAATGGCTCTAGACATGGATAATGAGGACTATGGGAGGGAGAGGATTTTGGAGGAGATGAATCTTAAGAGACTGAGAAACCTTCTATTGAATGATGTTCTTTGCTAATTTTAGGCATTTTTGCTGGGGATTAAACCTGAATTGTTATGTTTTGTGATTGAATATTGGTGTGGCTCAAAGAGAAACGCTGGTAGTAACTTTAATTGGACTTATGTTGTAGAAGAGCCAAATTTAGAAATTCCATTCAAATTGTCAAATTGGTTCTTTGGTAAATAGAATGGAAAGGTTCTACCAAGTTGCTTGCTGATCTACCTAAGAAAAATTCTTATAATGATAAAAAAAGTTAAATAAAAATATTTGATTTATTAATTGGTCAAATGACTCAATATCAACACTATAAACCTGTACACATGGGCTTAACCAAGTTAACTAGAGTGAATGTGCTCCCTACTTTGCACTCAAGTTCAAATCCCTTCTCATTGTTTATATTAAATTAAAATAGATTATTGCTTATATAAAAACGAAAAACAGACGACAGACCACCACTGACTATGCATGGCATGGTTTTGGATGGTCTTCCATGTCCACCAAATGAAGGTAGTTAATGAATGAAGTTTTCGACAGAAAAAAATCACTTGATTGTTTCAATATTCAATCTGCTTCTTTTCAACACAATTGCATGTATTTCATTTTCACATTTCGTCTAGTGAAGTCATCTAAGCATAACACAATATTAATTATCTC
Organism: Prunus salicina; assembly: GCA_020226455.1. Classification (NCBI taxonomy): domain Eukaryota; kingdom Viridiplantae; phylum Streptophyta; class Magnoliopsida; order Rosales; family Rosaceae; genus Prunus; species Prunus salicina. Next base: position 27,246,342 of record CM035342.1, on the reverse strand, counting down.
AAATAACTAAACATTAATTCCTTTTGATTTTTCTTTATTATTAACCCATGAGGGTTAAGGGGTGGTTTCGATTTTGGGGCATCTTTCCAAGGGAAGAGAAGTACCACTAGACTAAGTGCTCGTTGGGGTTACCTCTTGTTTATTAAATACAGAGCATTTATGCTCACCACTTTAACCTAATGTGTACCCACACCAGCCTTCTCAACATTTGACATATGTCCACGAACATAATCATTGTTCCATAAATACAAAGCTGAAACTAGAGGAATCTTGTGTTATTAGGAATTAGTTTTCATTTCCGTAAAACTAAATGTAAAAATATTTACACTATAGATAATAAGTTTACAAATTGGAAAGCTTGACCAATGAAATATAAAACTAATGCCACAAATAATTAATAAAGTAAATGTATAACAAATTACGAGTAAGAAAGCAAGCTTGGTATATGGCGTCAACGACATTGTCCTAAAGCCTACGTAGCCTCCCTACGTGCAGGTAATGACTGTCCTAATGTTTTGGAGGCCCTAAACGAACTACCAAAATGTGGCCTTCCACTCTCTATGTATATTTATCCCCCTTTTTTTTAAAAATAAGTTAAAAAAAAATTATATGAACTCAAAGTCAGAATTGTGACCTAAAAAGAAACAATAAAAATGTAATTCACATAACAACTTTATAAAATGCATCAAAACATCACTCGTCATGCATTTTTCGATGCCAAAGTATCAATTAACTTTGCATAATCAATTTGTTCTACCATGAATTTTTCAATATAAAATATAATGAATAGTTTTGGGGGTTTTTACCTTCTTTTTCTTCCTTGAAGATCTTTTCCTCTTGCATTAGATATTCAATAATAAACTGCTTGTTTTTTTTTTCTTTCTTGAGCTGATTAGAGCAGATTTTCCCATCTAACGTATATGCTACTAGGTTAACCTATTCAACTAGATTAACTTATTAAACTGGTTTAACTTAAAAAAAAAAAAATTGGCCCCTTATTAATTTTCCATTTTTTAACTTTAGAGTAAATAATTGGGCTTTTGAAAAAAATAGTACTTGGGATTAATATAATATTAATATAGTATAATTTTTAAAGTAACATACATATGTACATACAGAGGTTTATAAAAGTTGGTGGCCCTTTCGATTTGGAGTCCCTAGGTGACCACCTTGCCCTCCTATACTAAGGGTGGAAGTACTGACGGTCTATAAGACTCCAAGATACGATCCCAAATATACACGCTCAAGGTGTGTTATGAGCACATACGTTCAAAGTCAGATATATGCCTCTAAGACACTGAACTTGTCCAAATATAATAGTACAAAATACATAATGTATATGAAAGTAGTAGAAGAGAAGTACAGAGAATCAAACCCTAGTTGTGTGTCAAATGTGAAGGAGGTATAGCCTTTTATAGACATCCAATCCCATTAAACAGAAAATTATAGCATTGAATATAAAATACAAGCTGAAAATTAAGCTATTATAACCCCACAATAAATAAAGAGGAATTTGGTCAAAAGAATTAAAAATTAAAAAAAAAATAAAAATTTGAAAAATGTTTTAATACCAAGTCCCCTTCAAGGTTTTCAAAATTTTACAATAACAAAAGTTAGTCTAAATATACATATGGGTAACATAATACTACACAGTATGTGTAGGTGCCTTTCGAACTTGAACCTGCACTTAGTGATGATAGTATTCATTTGAGGATCCTAAGTTAACCAAGCATTGGACTCAGCACCCTTGACCAAATTCAACATAACCCACACATATTACTTGGTTGAGACTTGGATAGCGAAATAATGATATTTATAGCCTTGGTATGATCTTGATTCTCATTTGAGTTACTAAGGAACATCCCAAAAATTTACACGATCATAGACATTGTTGGCTGCGCAAATCTCACGGCCTGGTGCTCCGGGCTGAGGGGATGTGTGTCAACACGTGACGTCCTTCTTTTGGATGCGGTGCTGTTGTGCGCAGGCGTGCCAGCACGGTCTACCGTGCGTCGAGATGGTGATGAGGTTCGGGTAGAAGAAGGTTAAGTGACACACCTGTTTTGAGTTCGACTTCTAATCAAACGATTGTGGCCGAGAGAGGAACTGATCTCGGCCGTCAGGTTCACTGCCTGAGCTACAACGCCGTTTAGTGGTGGTGTTGGTGGTGGGTTTTAGGCGGTGCTCCGGCTCGTTGCTCAGAGAGCGACGGTCGTATGATATAAGGGGTGAATGAGATGATAACAGGGATGGTGCTCCGGCGCCTTGAAAAATCAAGAGTCGTATGATATATTGATGAACGGATTTTCCTTACAATCTACCACTACTCCTAGGAAAGCAATTAAAGGTATTGAAAGTGCATTACAAGAAAATATAATTTGCTCCGTGAGAAGCTTTTGATTTGGTGTTGGACCTTTTGAATGTAGTCTTGAGCTTAGTATTTATAGGGGGAGTCCTGGAGGGACAATCGAGGCTGAAATGATCTACATGGTGAAGCCTGATCGAGGCAAGTGGATAGTCAAATCGGCATTTGGGATCGTGAAGCATGGTTGTGTGACCCCCATAAATCCCGGTAAATCTCGGCCACCTCCTTGATCGTGGGTTCTGCGCCCGGGGCCGTGGGAACGCATTTAATGCCATGGTCTGGTGGTTAGTGATTTGACCTCAAGTTGTAAGAATACTTGTGAGAATGTTTGCGCCTAACCACTCTGATTCCTGTTATCAAATCTTGACTTCAGTCACTTCCCTTCTTCCCTCATGCATTAAATGCTTCTTGCGACCAGTGGGTTTGCTGCGATAGTCAAAGGCATTAATTCATTAAATGGGGCGTGGGACCCTAAGGCCACGTGGCGATTTAACTATAGTATCTTCGACCGTGTCTCTTATGGCCTTCGGCCTCGACCTATAATACCGCGGTCGCGAGGCCAAGAGGATTCTGCCTTCGCAGCCTTTTGTTTTTAGGAAGCTAAAATGCCTAACGAAACGTGGCCGTTTCAGTTCATGAGCAGGTGCTAGGGCCGAGAGGAAGTCCCTTCAGTCAGTTTATGACTGTGATTTAATAGGTACAAACAGACATATAGTGAAGACAAGGAATAATACTCAGTTGATTACAGTGTAGCACTATGAGTTGACAAGACTTTCTTTAATCTTACAACATATTCAAAGCAACTGATAGATCCTACTGATGGAAACATCAAGCTCTATAAACTAATATATGGTAAATGTAAATCTCGTGTTTTCTAGTGGGGTATAGCTCAGGTCGTTGAGCTCTTCCACCTCTACCCTTGTGGGTAGAGGTTCGAACCCTAGGCTCCTAAGGAATATTTGCGCAAACCCCTTTAACCCAATCAGTTGGACAAAAAGATATTAAATAAAATTATCGTGCTATCTATACCATCAAGAGAAAACAATTCAAAGATGCATATTTGTACTCACATAATATACAATAAAAAAAAATACTGCATTATTGGACATGTTCAAATGTTACAAGTTGTCGGGATTAAACTAGATTTAGACCTACCAAAGGGTTGTAACTTTGGTATTTTATCAGTTTAAAAGATTCATAAGAGAACGAGTCTGTTATATAGTACCAACAAACAAATTTCTGATGCATAGAATATCTCACATGAAGCGTTCATAATCGAGAATGATAAATTTACCATATTCGTCAACAAAATTGCAAACTACTTTTCTCACAGAAGTAAGATTTACTTGCATGAAAGTGGTCCTTTGAAAATCTCACATATCTTCCTCAAATAGATTTATTCTTTTACCTTAAGACGTCTGAGTACGATTAAGTAAATGTAGTTTAATGTTTGCATATGGTGAACTAAAAAAGAAAACTAAAAATTGAATAAATTATTAAAAAAGATTGGCAACACGTTGAACTCTTTAGAAATTGATTAGATAATGTTGTTCTTTATTACATCATGTTCACAATATGCCTAGATGTAGAGAAGTATAATAAATACATTTATGTAAAAGAATGGGCATCCCCCTTTAGTGTTTTAAGCTGTCTCCCCTTCTTGGTTATATGTTGTGCTTCGGAAGACTCATTTTAGTTTACGACCACCACCTCTGCACTCATTCTCCTTCTCACAACCTCTGTTATAAGAGTTGGATGGTGGAGGCATGCACCGTTGCCCCCTGCATCCAAACGGCTGATCACGGCGTATTGACCCATAACCGAGATCTTTTGCATTCGTCGTTTCACTGCAAATTGAGCACACCAAGAGAGCAACAATGCAAAGTGTAAATGTCTTGGTGATGGCCATTTGAACTTCAAAGCAAATTACAAATGGCTCTAGAATTGGATAATGAGGACTATGAGAGAGAGAGGATTTTGGAGGAGATGATGATTACGAGACTGAGAAACCTTCAATTTAATGTGATGTTCTTTGCTAACTTTAGGCAATTTTGCTGGGGATTAAACCTGAATTGTTATGTTTTGTTATTGATTATTGGTGTGGCTTAAAGAGACACACTGGTAGTATAACTTTAATTGGGCTTATGGTTTAGAAGAGCCAAATTTAGAAATCCTCCATTCAACTTTTTCCAATTGGTTCTTTAGTAACTTGAATGAAAAGGTTCTGCCACATTACCAAAATGTGGCCTTCTACTCTCTATGTATATTTGTGCGATTTATTTTTTGATAAGTTCCAAAACTTATAAAAAATCAAAGTCAGAATTGTAACCTAAAAAGAAACGAACAAAATGTAATTCACATAACAACTTTATAAAATGCATCAAAACATCACTCGTCATGCATTTTTTGATGCCAAAGTATCAATTAACTTTGCATAATAAATTTGTTCTACCATGTATTTTTCAATATAAAATATAAGGAATAGTCTTGGGGGTTTTTACCTTCTTTTTCTTCCTCGAAGATCTTTTCCTCTTGCAGTAGATATTCAATCATAAACTGCTTGTTTTTTTTTATTGTGTTGATTAGAGCAGATTTTCCCATCTAAAGTATATGCTACTAGGTTAACCTATTCAACTAGGTTAACTGGTTTAACTTTAAAAAAATTGGTCCCTTATTAAGTTTCCATTTTTTAATTTTAGTGTAAATAATTGGGCTTTTAAAAAGAATAGTACTTGGGCTTAATATAATATTAATATAGTATAATTTTTAAAGTAGCATACATATCCATATATAGAGGTTTATAAAAGTTGGTGGTCTATAAAAGGGTGGAAGTAGTGACGGTCTACAAGACTCCAAGATACGATCCCAAATATACACGATCAAGGTGTTTTATGAGCACATACGTTCAAAGTCAGATATATGCCTCTAAGACACTGAACTTGTCCAAAAATAATAGTAGAAATTACAGAATATATATATATATGAAAGTAGTAGAAGAGAAGTACAGAGATCAAACTCTAGTTGTGTGTCAAATGTGAAGGAGGAATAGCCTTTTACAGACATCCAATCCCATTAAACAGAAAATTATAGCATTGAATATAAAAATACAAGCTGAAAATTAAGAAATTATAACCCCACAATAAATAAAGAGAAATTTGGTCAAAAGAATTAAAAATTAAAAACAAATTTTTTTTGACAAACGTTTTAATATCAAGTCCGCTTCAAGGTTTTCAAAATTTTCCAATAATGAAAGTTTGTCTAATTATACATATGGGCAACATAATACTACGCAGTATGTGCAGGTGCCTTTCGAACTTGAACCTGCACTTAGTGATGACAGTATTCATTTGAAGATCCAAAATTAATAAGCATTGGACTCGGCACCTTTTACCGAAAGTCAACATAAACCACACATAATACTTGGTTGAGACTTGGATAAGCGAAATAATGATATTGATAGCCTTGGTATGATCTTGATTCTAATTCGAGTTACTAGGGAACAGCCCAAAAATTCACATGATCATAGACAGATACAGAAGACATGGAATAATACTCAAATAGATTGATTCTTTTACCTTAAGACGTGTGAATATGATTAAGTAAATGTAGTTTAATGTTTGCATATGGTGAACTAAAAAAGAAAACTAAACTTTGAATCAATTATTTAAAAAGATTGGCAACACGTTGAACTCTTTCGAAATTGATTAAATAATGTTGTTCTTTATTACATCATGTTCACAATATGGCTAGATGTATAGTAGTATAATAAATACATTTATGTAAAAGAATGGGCATCCCTCTTTAGTGTTTTAAGCGCCGTTTCTTGGTGTCTCCCCTTCTTGGTTATATGTTGTGCTTCAGAAGACTCATTTTAGTTTACGACCACCACCTCTACACTCCTTCTCCTTCTCACAACCTCTGTTATAAGAGTTGGATGGTGGAGGCATGCACCGTTGCCCCCTGCATCCAAACGGCTGATCACGGCGTATTGACCCATAACTGATATCTTTTGCATTCGTCGTTTCAGTGCAAATCGAGCACACCAAGAGAGCAACAATGCAAATTGTAAATGTCTTGGACATGGCCATTAAATCTTGAAAACAAATTACAAATGGCTCTAGACTTGGATAATGAGGACTATGAGAGAGAGAGGATTTTGGAGGAGATGATGATTGCAAGACTAAGAAACCTTCTTTTTAATGTGATGTTCTTTGCTAACTTTAGGAAATTTTGTTGGGGATTAAACCTGAATTGTTAGTTTTTGTTATTGATTATTGGTGTGGCTCAAAGAGACACGCTGGTGGTATAACTTTAATTGGACTTATGGTTTAGAAGAGCTAAATTTAAAAATTCCGTTCAACTTTTTCAAATTGGTTCTTTGGTAACTAGAATGAAAAGGTTATGCCAAGTTACCAAAATGTGGCCTTCTACTCTCTAAGTATATTTGTGCGATTTTTTTTTTTTTGATAAGTTAAAAAACTTATATGAACTCAAAGTCTCATCAGAATTGTAACCTAAAAAGAAACGAACAAAATGTAATTCACATAACAACTTTATAAAATGCATCAAAACATCACTCGTCATTCATTTTTCGATGCCAAAGTATCAATTAACTTTGCAAAATCAATTTGTTCTACCATGTATCTTTCAATATAAAATATAAGGAATAGTCTTGGGGGTTTTTACCTTCTTTTTTTGCCTCGAAGATCTTTTCCTCTTGCAGTAGATATTCAATAATAAATTGCTTTTTTTTTTTCTTGTGTTGATTACAACAGATTTTCCCATCTAACGTGTAGGCTACTAGGTTAACTTATTAAAATGGTTTAACTTTCAAAAATTGTTCCCTTATTAAGTTTCCATTTTTTAATTTTAGAGTAAATAATTGGGTTTTCAAAATAAAAAAAAAAGTACTTGGGCTTAATATAATATTAATATAGTATAATTTTTAAAGTAACATACATATGTATATATAGAGGTTTATAAAAGTTGGTGACCCTTTCGATTTGGAGGCCCTAAGCGACCGCCTTGCCCGCCTATGCTAAGGGTGGAAGTACTGACAGTCTACAAGACTTTAAGATACGAACCTAAATATACACGATCAAGGTGTGTTACGAGCACATACGTTCAAAGTCAGAAATATGCCTCTAAGACACTGAACGTGTCCAAAAATAATAGTAGAAATTACAGATTATATATGAAAGTAGTAGAAGAGAAGTACAGAGAATCAAACTCTAGTTGTGTGTCAAATGTGAAAGAGGAATAGCCTTTTACAAACATCCAATCCCAATAAACAGAAAATTATAACATTGAATATGAAAATACAAGCTGAAAAGTAAGATATTATAACCGCACAATAAATAAAGAGGAATTTGGTCAAAAGAATTAAAATTTAATGAAAAATAAAAAAACAATAAAATCTTGATATAATAACAAAAGTTAGTCTAAATATACATATCGGTAGCATAACACTAAGCAGTATGTGTAGGTGCCTTTCGAACTTGAACCTGCACTTAGTGATGATAATATGCATTTGAGGATCCTAAGTTAACAAACCATTGGACTCGGCACATTTGACCAAAATTCAACATAACCCACACATAATACTTGGTTGAGACTTGGATAAGCGAAATAACGATATTTATAGCTTTGGTATGATCTTGATTCTCATTTGAGCTACTAGGGAACAACCCAAAAATTTACATGATCATAGGCAGATAGAGAAGACATGGAATAATACTCATTTGATTACAGTGTAGCACTACGAGTTGACAATGAGACTTTTTCTTTAATCTTACAACATATTCAAAGCAACTGATCGATCCTTCTGATGGAAATATAAAACTCTAAAAATTAATATATGCTAAATATAAATCTCGTGTTTTCAAGTGGGGTATGGCTCAGGTCGTTGACCTCTTCCACCTCCACCCTTGTGGGTAGAGGTTCGAACCCTAGGCACCTATGGAATATTTGTGCAAACCCCTTTTCCCCAATCGGATGGACAAAAAGATATTAAATAAAATTATCGTGTTATGAATACCATCAAGAGAAAACAATTCGAAGATGCGTATTTGTACTCACATAATATACAATAAAAAAAAATACTGCATTATTGGACATGTTCAAATGTTACATGTTGTCGGGATTAAACGAGATTTAGACCTACCAAAAGGTTGTAACTTTGGTATTTTATCAGTTTAAAAGATTCATAAGAGAACGAGTCCGTTATACAGCACCAACAAACAAATTTCGGATGCTTAGAACATCTCACATGAAGTGTTCATAATCGAGAATGATAAATTTACCATATTTGTCAACAAAATTGCAGACTACTTTTCTCACAGAAGTACGATTAACTTGCATGAAATTGGTCCTTTGAAAATCTCACATATATTCCTGAAATAGATTTATTCTTTTACCTTAAGACGTGTGAATATGATTAAGTAAATGTAGTTTAATGCTTGCATATGGTGAACTAAAAAGGAAAACTAAACTTTGAATCAATTATTTAAAAAGATTGGCAACACGTTGAACTCTTTAGAAATTGATTAAATAATGTTGTTCTTTATTACATCATGTTCACAATATGGCTAGATGTATAGTAGTATAATAAATACATTTATGTAAAAGAATGGGCATCCCTCTTTAGTGTTTGATCGGTGCATAATTACATATCTTTTTTGTACCATTCTAACTTATGATTTGGTATGTTTTTGAGTTAAACTTGTGCTTTTAATAAAGTTTTGTGTATGTTTCAGTATAATAAGGTTGAGACTTATTATTTACATTTTGAAGACAAGATTAGCTCAAAACAATGTCTGCAGATCAGTCATATTTACGGATTAACCTGTACTTGCTCAAAAAGAACCAGATAATGCGCCATACATCATTGGAAAGATACGGAAGTCTAGTTTCCGTAGCATTTTACGGTGCATGATTTGGAGTCTTCTAGAGGAAGTTATACATGATTTAGTAGCTCAAGGTCAAACATTCGGGCCTTAGTCCAATTTCCGTGGGTCACTTTGCAGGCCTCCATTCAGCTACTTGGACAGGTCAAATGGGGTGACACCCTTGATAGAAGTTGTTCCAATGGGTGTGTACTATAACATATCCAAATTGCAGCCCCATTGGATAAGTCTGGAGCCCTCAGCATGTCAAATACCGAACCTGGTTCACAGACAATCCAGGCCTCAGTCCAGTTTTCATGGGTCAGTTTACAGGCCTCAGTTCAGCTACTTGCACAAGTCAGATGGGGCGACACCCTTGATAGAAGTTGTTCCAATGGGTGTCTACTATAACATATCCAAATTTCAGCCCAATTGTATAAGTTTGGAGCCCTCAGCATGTCAAAAACCGAATCTGGTTCACAGACAAACCTTTGCTGTCACATGTGCTTAAAGCAGCCACACATGGAGGCAAAGCATGGGCAGCTATTGAGCCATGTTCTTAAAGCAGCCACACATGGAGGCAAAGCATAGGCAGCTGTTGATCCATGTTATTAAAGCAACTACACATGGAGGCAAAGCTTGTGGCAGCTGCAAAGCATGAGCTGCCACACATGGGAGACAAAGCACATGGGAGACAAAGCATGAGCTGCCACACATGGGCAGCTAAGAGACCAGCCAAGGGGGAGGATGAATTTGAAGCCTATAAATAGAGAGTTTCAGCTCATTCAAAGGAGGATATCATTCCATAAATTACATTTCCATTGTACACCATCAAAGAGTTGTCTACCATCAAAGAGTTGTTTACACCATCAAAGAGTTGTCTTCTTTATCAAAGAGCTATCTTCTTCTTATTTCTCTTTTTATTTTCTGTTTTGTATGTTCTTGCTATCCATTCAAATTATGGATAGCTAAATATTTTAGTTAGGGCTCGATTGAAGCCCTAATCATGTTTCTTTAAGGATTTCGATATGTCTTTGCTATAAACTACTTTTGTGATGCTTATTGATTAATTTCAGATTATATTTTACTCTTTACATACGTTATGTTATGCTTGATCATCATATGCATGCTATGTATTGAGTTTGTTACATAGGTAAATTTAGATGACCGAGTCTTGTACCTATGAAAGTAACAAAAGAACTAGTTATAAGTTCTTGAAATTAATCATCATGAATAACTAGAATAGATACCATGTTCTAGAATTTGAGTGTTTGTCGATTTCCATTGTGTTATGCATTCTTAAAGTACAACTTAGTAGATACCATGCTAAACACTTTAAGAATGAAAAGAGTTAGAGTAGATACTCATGCCTAACTCGTTGTTTAGGGAAATCAATAACTTAAAGAGTAGATATCATGCCTTTAGGTTGACAAACATAAGCATCCAAAATCTGTTTTGTAGCATTGTGCATGTCGTTTGCTTAAGGAAAAAGATTAGTGGTGAACATCGAATCCCTAACTAGTTTTCTCATTGTTTTAACCTCAATCCAATTCTATTTTTAATCAAACGCTGTTTTCAATATTTAGTATTTAAATTTTCAGTTTTCAATACCATCATAAGAAAATCATCATTTTGAACACTTTGTCTACACCGAATGCCATTTAGTTTAAGGAAAATAAATTAAGCACAAATTAATCCAATCCTCGTGGGAACGATCTCGTATTTGCTTTCTATACTATTTATCTGATCTTGTGTACTTGCGAGTTAAAACGTGCATATAGTTGCTTAATTTTTAGGTTACTATTTGTTCAACAGTGTTTTAAGCGCCGTTTCTTGGTGCCTCCCCTTCTTGGTTATATGTTGTGCTTCGGAAAACTCATTTTAGTTTACGACCACCACCTCTGCACTCCTTCTCCTTCTCACAACCTCTGTTATAAGAGTTGGATGGTCGAGGCATGCACCGTTTCCCCCTGCATCCAAACGGCTGATCACGGCGTATTGTCCCATAACTGATATCTTTTGCATTCGTCGTTTCAGTGCAAATCGAGCACACCAAGAGAGCAACAATGCAAAGTGTAAATGTCTTGGACATGGCCATTTGATCTTGAAAACAAATTACAAATGGCTCTAGACTTGGATAATGAGGACTATGAGAGAGAGAGGATTTTGGCGGAGATGATGATTACAAGACTGAGAAACCTTCTATTTAATGTGATGTTCTTTGCTAACTTTAGGAAATTTTATTGGGGATTAAACCTGAATTGTTAGTTTTTGTTATTGATTATTGGTGTGGCTCAAAGAGACACACTGGTAGTATAACTTTAATTGAACTTATGGTTTAGAAGAGCTAAATTTAAAAATTCCGTTCAACTTTTTCAAATTGGTTCTTTGGTAACTATAATGAAAAGGTCATGCCAAGCTACCAAAATGTGGCCTTCTACTCTCTAAGTATATTTGTGTGATTTTTTTTTTTTTTTGATAATTAAAAAACTTATATGAACTCAAAGTCAGAATTGTAACCTAAAAAGAAACAAACATCACTCGTCATTCATTTTTCGGTGCCAAAGTATCAATTTACTTTGAATAATCAATTTGTTCTACCATGTATTTTTCAATATAAAATATAAGAATAGTCTTGGGGGTTTTTACCTTCTTTTTCTTCCTCAAAGATCTTTTCCTCTTGCAGTAGAGCAAAGTAGAGCAGATTTTCCCGTCTGACATATATGCTACTAGGTTAACCTGTTCAACTAAGTTAAATTATTAAACTGGTTTAACTTTAAAAAATTGGTCTCTTATTAAGTTTCCATTTTTTAATTTTAGAGTAAATAATTGGGCTTTAAAAAAAATAGTACTTGGGCTTAATATAATATTAATATAGTATAATTTTTAAAGTAACATACATATGTATATATAGAGGTTTATAAAAGTTGGCTGCCCTTTCGATTTGGAAGCCCTTGGCAGCCACCTTGCCCACCTATACTAAGGGTAAAAGTACTGACGGTCTATAAGACTCCAAGATACGGTCCCAAATATACACGCTTAAGGTGTGTTATGAGCACATATGTTCAAAGTCAGATATATGCCTCTAAGGCACTGAACCTGTCCAAAAATAATAGTAGAAAATACAAAATGTATATGAAAGTAGTAGAAGAGAAGTACAAAGAATCAAACTCTAGTTGTGTGTCAAATGTGAAGGATGAATAGCCTTTTACAGACATCCAATCCCATTAAACAGAAAATTATAGCATTGAATATAAAAATACAAGCTGAAAATTAAGAAATTTTAACCCCACAATAAATAAAGAGGAATCTGGTCAAAAGTAAGGAACAAAATGTAATTCATATAAGAACTTTATAAAATGCATTAAAACATCACTCGTCATGCATTTTTCAATTCCAAAGTCTCAATTAACTTTGCATAATCAATTTGTTCTACCATGTATTTTTCAACGTAAAGTATAAGGAATAGTCTTGTGGGTTTGTACATTCTTTTTCTTCCTCGAAGATCCTTTCCTCTTGTAGTAGATATTCAATTAAAAACCGCCTTTTTTTTTTTTTTTCTTGTCTTGATTAGAGCAGATTTTCCTGTCTAACGTATATGCTACTAGGTTAACCTATTCAACTAGGTTAACTTATTAAAGTGGTTTAACTTAAAAAAAGTCACTCCCCTAGTTGTCTTGATCACATACGTATAGGTTTTATCGGGTGTTTTGAGAATTTTTCAGTCGTCAGAATTTTTCCAAGACACCCACGCGCTATTGACGCATGTGGCGGTGTGTAGGCCAAAGTTGGGTGGCCCATTTGGTTCTCAAATGTTCCCCATGTCATCCCGAGCACGACGATCGAACGAATTTACGTACATTAGGCGATATCCAGGTTCGATATGTTCGGACCATTGCATCGACTCCATTTCCAAGTATGTTGATTTAGGTACCTCTAGGATCGTGTAGGAACTCACAGATCAAGAATCGGAGTCCCGGATGCTCCGAATAAATTATTCAAAGATTACACAGAACGGTGACTGTCTGATTGTGCGATCATGAGCGATCCAACCGCTTAATCTGGACCAAACTTGGAGGACATGTTTAGTAAACTTTGTTGAACCCGTAGGAAATTTTAGATTGGTAATCGAAGGTCGTGGGACCCACTAGCCTTGACAGGACCCGCCCCAAATTCCTCAAAATCCGCAACTAATCCTGTAGATTATCTAACATGATACTGATACTGGGCCCACTTACTAAGAGGGAAGAGACTTTCTGCTAAAATTTTGGCAGAGTCTCCCCTGAAAAACAGACATTTTCCAAATTCTTCATCCTGTCAAAACACAATTATATAATCCCAACAGCAGCATGCACAATGTAAATTCATGCAATTTACATAATAGGCCTCCGGCCCTATGTTCAACCCTAGCATGGGTGATAACAGAGCTTATCTAAAGGAATTCCGAATACAAATAAAACATAAAGTTCAACGGAAATAAAACAAAGAAAAGTTATCCTACAAGAGATCGAGGTTCGGATGTTCGGGTCTGGGCTCAGCCGCTCGAATCAAGTCTATCTACTGCCTAGGGGGCGCAAAACAGAAAATTGTGAGTGGACGAAAATAAAGTTTCGTTATATTTGAAAACAACATATAATAACCCCACAGTTTAGAAAACGATGTAGAGAACATGCATCATAACTAATATAGATATCTATAACTAAATCAAACCAAGGTGAAATCCATATCTCGTAATGATATAATAATACCCATCCCATTCAGAACCTTTCCGATTTTCCCCAACCCACTCTCTTGAAACGCGTGCTAGTTGACCCGGCTAGTGAGGAAGGATCCTCACCGACAAATAAGAATGAATGTATAGGTAAATATATATAAGTAAGACCACTACCAAACTTGTACTGGGAAAACAATCCAACCGGGGGATTGTTTGACTAAACCACATGGAAGAATCCTCAATTAACCATGTGGCTAGGGAACAAGCCGTCCAACCGGGGGACTGGGCTCACCAGCACGTACAGCAGAATTCTCAATACTCGTACACTTGTGACAAGTCCTACGATCACAGATTAACCCTGTTAAAGGTCTACGAAACACCCCGTCAAGGGTGCCTGGGTTCCGACATATTCAAGTATCCCAAAAGTTTCCAAGTATCCAAACCATTACATTCCAAAACCGGGGAGATACATAGGGTAGTGCTAATAGCACTCTAAACTGACATAAACCACAGCTCACTCTCACTCCATAATCTCATTCCCAACAACCCCATGTACCCAACACACGTCCATGTATAGATAATATTTCTCAAGAAAAATAGCATTTATCCCTTCAAGATAAATCACAATCCGTGAATATTCGAATATAATTCCAATACTTTCGTAATCATATTATAATTCAACTTCAAAATATATAGTAATTCAAAATCGAAGGACTCAATATGCATATTTTCCACCCTTGAAAATAATGAATATTATTTAAAAACAAAGTCCACTCACAGATAATCAAACGTTGATTGACCCTGAGAGTGTCCCACCTGCTGGGTACAAGTAGCTTGAGTACCTATTTAAGAACACTAGGACTAGATTAAAATAAAATACTTCTAACGAGAACTTTAAAATAAATTCCTAGTTTTTCTGGGATTCAAAGTGTGTGAATGATGAATGAGGAGTTCCTAAGGTCCAACTACGTGTTTTGAATGGTGGAATAGCCTCAGAAGACGCTTGGTGAACCGAGTGGTCTTCACAAATAGCATTATTTTCAACGATTAAATTACTATGCATTCAAAATGGATTATTCTGACTATGGAGTTATTATATATTTTAATCATGGAAATTGCGGTTAACATGATATTTGAGGTTTATAAGTATTTTGAATATGGATTATATGTTTTGAGAAATTGTTATTCACTCTATGATTAAATAACTGGGCAAATGATTGATATGAGTTGGGGTACTTTGTAGATTGTTATATGAATATGTGATTGCACCATGCTACTGAATCCCACATGGCATTGGATTATCCGGCGAGTGGGCACATTTGGTTATGTTAGTACTTTATCACACGTTGTGTTGGATTTTCCGGTGTGTGTGATGTAGAGTGGTAGTCCCCTAGTTGGACAGCTCATCCCTAGACGTAGGGTAGAAAGTTGAAACCCTACGAGCTAGTCAAACAATCCCCGTGCTGGATTGTTTTCCCAGTACTCGTGTTGATGACTTAAAAGTTATATTATTTTTATAGTTATAAAATTTTTAGGTGTATATCTATACAATTTTAAGATTCTTTGTAACATCCCACATTGACCAACGGAGAAGGGGTGATGTGTCTTATATGTACATGCTCACCTCCATCTAGCATGAGGCCTTTTGGGAGCTCATTGGCTTCGGAGTCATAGGAACTCTGAAGTTAAGCGAGTTCGGGTTAGAGCAATCCCAGAATGGGTGACCCACTGGGAAGTTGCTCATGAGTTCCCAGAAACAAAACCGTGAGGGTAGAGAATGGGGGCCCAAAGCGGACAATATCATGCTACGGCGGAGTCCGATCTGGGGTGTGAGATTCTTGGTGTCTATATATATACAACTATACATATATATATGTATATACGCTTAACTATTTCAAAAGCTTTCTTTACATATTTCGTTTTATAAGCCTATATTTTGAGAAGGGAGTTGGTTGGAGTCAAAGGATTTGACTTGGATAGTTTCATATTATATCGAGGGTGTGAGAGTACTTCGATTTCACATTGGTTACGTATGAATAGTTTCAATTGCATGTTTTTAGCATCGTTTTCCAAACGGTGGGGTTAGTATGTTGTTTTCAATTATAACAAAACTTTGTTTTCGTCAACTCACAAGTTTTTTGTTTTGCGCCACCCAGGCAGTAGCTAGACCTGAACCGAGCTACCGAGACGAGACTTGAACTGTCTAGCCCCGAACTCTTATAGGATAACTTTTATTTGTCTCGATTTCCGTTGAACTTTATTTTTGCTTGTAAACTGAATTTCTCTATATTTGCTCTGTTATCGCCCATGCTAGGGTTGGAAGTACAACCGAAGGCCTATTATGTAAATTGTGTATTTCTACTTTGTGCATGTTGTTGTTGGGATTATTTTTCTGTGATTTGACAGGTTGAAAATCTGGGAAAGTCCATTTTTTACGGGAGACTGCCGAAATTTCGGCAGAAAGTCTCGTCCCTCTTTTCCTTTGATTTGGAGGAAAGGATATTGTTAGTAAGTGTGCCCGTTATCAGTTTGATGCTATAAATACCACAGGATTCGTCACAAATTCCGAGGAATTTGGGGCGGGTCCTGTCACTACTAGGTTAACTTATTAAACTGGTTTTACTTAAAAAAAAAAAAATAGTCCCTTATTAAGTTTCCATTTTTTAATTTTAGAGTAAATAATTGGGCTTTTAAAAATAGTACTTGGGCTTAATATAATATTAATATAGTATAATTTTTAAAGTAACATACATATGTATATATATATATATATTTATAAAAATTGGCGGCCCTTCCAATCTGAAGGCCCTAGGCAACCGCCTATGCTAAGGGTAGAGGTA
Source organism: Prunus salicina (assembly GCA_020226455.1). NCBI lineage: Eukaryota > Viridiplantae > Streptophyta > Magnoliopsida > Rosales > Rosaceae > Prunus > Prunus salicina. The sequence continues at coordinate 27,229,539 of CM035342.1, read as the reverse complement.
TTGACAGTTTACAAGACTCTAAGATACGATCCCAAATATACGCTCAAGATGTGTTATGAGCACATATGTTCAAAGTCGGATATATGCCTCTAAGACACAGAACTTGTCCAAAAATAATAGTAGAAAATACATAATGTATATGAAAATAGTAGACGAGATGTATATGAAATTAGTTGTTTTCTTATAAGTTAGTCTCTGTTTTTAAGTTGTGTGGTCAGTTAGTATCGTTCTTAGTGTAAGAAATAAATAAAATAAATAATTATTTCAAATTAAAAGAAAAACAAAAAAGAAAACACGGGACTGCATTAATTTTTAAAAAATTCAACAATAAAAAATAAATAAATATTAAAATACGCACACCACCCGCACACATCACACACTACAATAAACCAAAGAGAACTACACATCAACTCAAAGACAAAAATCACTTTTTCAAATTGCTCTCTGTTTCCATGGCATGAGTTGTTGGCTTGGCACTTCAGACCTCCTCTCTTGGGTTTTCACGCACTGCTTCTTGGGGCTCACCACTTGAGCTTCCAAAGATCACCCTCTTGGCTTTCGCAAAACTCAACTCGTGATCTGCTTGCTTGCGTTTACATGGTCTCTCCAAGGCCTCTAGCAGCTCTTGTATGCAATGTTTCAATCTGGTTGCGCATTTCCTCACACGTCTTTGCCTTCTTTTTCTTCCATCTTCATATGATACTCTTGCAATCTTTGACCAAACTTTGTTGTGTCTGCAATTGGGATCTTAGCACTTGTACTTCATGAGGTTTCACAATTAGGAAATGATCCACACTTGCAGCTGACTCCGCACTTTGCATGCTTAATATCATGGCATCACTCACTACTCGGTTATCTTCTTTTGTTCCCAGCACATGCACATGCCATGGAGTCACTAAACTCCTCGCAACTCCAATGGCAACATCATTTTCTAGGAGTAATGAGTCATTTATTGTCACTGACCCTCTTGACGAAGCAAAGTAGGGCATGCACATTGGTGCAACCCCTTGCCCCCATGCCTCAGTTGGCAAAGCTAAGTTCAGATCCAGAGAAAATGGGAAGGAATACGCCATGTTATTTCTAATTTGTTTCTTTTTCTCTTTTCTCTCTTCTATCTTTTCTTCTTTCTTTTCTCTCTTCTACGTGGTTGTGATTTTGGGTTTTCCCCTCGTTCCTTTTATAGATGTCCATTATGACGACCCCTAGCCACTGCAGCATTCTAGGCGTTTCTGGTTTTCGCTCGTCCTTCGGGGATTCCACCTGCCCCCCAATTAAATTAATCGCGACATGACCTGTTTGGACAAACACGGGGGCCTCTGTGTGTTGACACATGTTGCTTGATTTGTTTGCCTATGACTTACCAAGAGATGAGACATTAAGACCCACATTTCATTTTCAGAAATCCCACTCATCCAACCACCAATCACGTTTCTTCTTAAAATAAAACAATTAAAATAAAAGCAAAAATAAACTCAATAAATTAAAATAAAAAAAACATGTGCGCTTCATTTGGGTTGGGCTTCATTGTGGTTTAGGCTTCAAATTGCGTAAATTAGTGTCATTGTATCTTCAGTGGTTTACTGTTTTAGTTTGAGCCTTTTTTTGGTTTTTATAAATTTTTAATATTTTTTAAACTTTATTGTCTTTTTAATTATTGTACTTTGTGATATTTATTTGCTTTAGTACCTTTCATTTGTTGTTATTACATTGCTTGTTCCTAAGTTTTAAACATTGAGGACAATGGTCATTACTGAGTTTGGGAAGGGAAGGTTCTAGGGTCGCTCTCTCGTTTATACGAGGAGAGAAAAGTCTTGACAGCTAAGGTTTCTTCCTTGTCTCCCACTTGAAGAGTATTGGTCCTCTACGTTTTCTTGAAATAGTCTCTTCTAGTGCTCTCGGATTGGTATCGAGTATCTGGATCTCGTCCTTTTCTCCTATGATTTGTTTTTATCGCTTCAATTTGGTAGTGGTTCTCGATTTTGTATCGTGTCTGGCACATTTTGTATTGAGACTTTGGCTCTTCCGTTTTTGGCAGTGTCTCTCTCCACGGTACATGTTTTTTTTGCTCTATGTCTTTCTCCAAATCAGACGCCGACTGTTTTTTTTGGTTTTCGGTCCCGTTTGTATGGGGGAGAGGGGTACCCCGCTTTCGGCTGGGGAGCCTACCCACGACGAGATTGGGACTTTGCTCGAGCGACAACTTTTGCTCACAGCTCTAGAGAAGGTAGGGGTGGTGATATGGGCTTTTGTAGTATCCGATCGATTTGTGGGTTTTATTTATGGCCTTGCTGCAAAAGTGCTAACGCCGCAGGAAGTCAATCGTCATTCTTTTATCAAGAATTTTTCTAGCTTATTGAAAGGTAAAGAGGATGTATCAATTTAGGAAATTGCACAAAATCGATTTTGGGTTCGGTTTGTCTGTGACCGTGATCGCTGCCGAGTTCTTGATATGGAACCATGGGCCTATCGGAGGTCCCTCATCCTGCTAGCGGGGATGCCAGATAATGGCTCTATCCACACAATGCCATTACATTATAGGACCTTTTGGGTGGACAATCAAGATGGGGATGATTGTGTGGGTCGCTTCATTCGTATCTGAGTCCGTTTTTATGTTGATTTGCCTTTAATACGTTGAACACCGGTTGCTTTTCCCGAAATTGGAGAGAGACTAATAGAGTTCAAGTACAAATACCTTCTAGAGTATTGTTTTGCTTGTGGTAGACTTGGTCACTCGACTCAAGTTTGTGTCAGGGCATATGAAGATATGCACAGTCGGTTTACTGTTCCCCCCTAAATCAGTTCACAAAGGCATGGCATATGATTTTAAGATGATTTTGAAAACTGAAAATTTCAAAACAAAATATTAAAAACAGCTTTTGATTAAAAATAGAATTGGATTAAGGTTAAAACAATGAGAAAACTAGTTAGGGATTCGATGTTCACCGCTAATCTTCTTCCTTAAGCAAATGACATGCACAATGCTACAAAACAGATTTTAGATGCTCATGTTTGTCAACCTAAAGGCATGATATCTACTCTTTAAATTATTGACTTCCCTAAGCAACAAGTTAGGCATGGGTATCTACGCTAACTCTTTTCATTCTTAAGGTGTTTAGCATGGTATCTACTAAGTTGCACTTTAAGAACGCATAACACAATGGAAATTGACAAACACACAACTCCTAGAACATGGTATCTATTCTAGTTATTCATGATGATTAATTTCAAGAACTTATAACTAGTTCTTTTGTTACACTCACAGGCATAATACTCGGTCATCTAAATTTACCTATTTAACAAACTCAATACACATCATGCATATGGTGATCAAGCATAACATAACGCATGTAAAAAGTAAAATATAATATGAAATTAATCAATTAAGCATCACAAAAGTAGTTTACAACAAAGGCATATCGAAATCCTTAAAGAAACATGATAGGGCTTCAATCAAGCCCTAACTAAAGTACTTAGTTACCCATAATTTAAATAGACAGCAAGAACATACAAAACAGAAAATAGAAAGAGGAAGAAGATAGCTCTTTGATGATGTGTTGGTCAGCCAGAGTGATTGGATGACACCTTGACGTTCCTCCTTGCTTCCTAAGCCTTTCAAACCTTGGAACCTTGAAGGATGGAGGAGAATGGGATGGTGTGGCTGCCCTCTTCTTCTCCTTTCTTTTTACTTTTTTTACGACTCAAAAATTAGATCACCTCTCGCACAGCAACCGCTCCTTTCTTTCTTTTCAAAAAAAGTTACTTGCTCATTGTATTCTCACTTTTTTGAAAACCTACATATTTGTTTGATTCAGACATATAAACCCCTAGGAAATATGAATATTCCTCATTGGGCCAGTTGATGTCATTTGGGCCTCAAAACTTGGACTTCAAAAAAGATTGCAAATTTCGCGCAGCCCGAACTATCTATACTAAAACCACCATAACTTCCTCTAGAAAAATGATATTCATGAACCATAAAATTCCCCAGAAAATAGACATTCGTAGCTTTCCAAGCATATGGCTAAGCTTCTGGTTCTTCTTAATCAGTACAGTATAATCCGTGAACTTGACTGATATGCACAGGCCTTTCAAACTCAACTTTCTCTTTTTAGCTCATTTTCCACAATTTATTTGTGATTACTTAAAAAACTAATAAAAGAATGTAAAACCTATATAAAAGAGTAAAACAAAGGTGTAAACATGGAGAAATATCATAGATAAATGTTGAACTTATGAGCACAACAACCATTAAGACTAAATGCAGGAAACCAAAGCAATCAACAATGAGAGACCTAGAAGACAACCTTTTGGAGGTTGGCGATGGAGTTGAGCTTCGAGGTTGCAAGCAGCTGGGATCTCAGGCGATTTGGAAGACAGACCTAGAAGATGAGATCGAAGGGGAGTTTTGCGATTTAGAAGAGAGAGATGGGAGGATGAGATGGGTTTCACGGAGCGACTGACAAAGAGAGCTAGGAGAGGAAGAGAAATGAGAGAGAGAGAGAGAGAGAGAGAGAGAGAGAGAGAGAGAGAGCGTGCGAAAATTAAGAAAAAGTGTTATGTGGGCAATAAGTGGACAGTACGTATTTATAGGTTGTATTTGCAAAATATGTGGATAAAGGTGGTAGTTGTATATTAAGGGGGGTGTATCCAATTCTAACTTTTAATGACTTTTAATGAGTTTAAAAGTCTGAAGGTATTCAATTGTGACTTTTAAATAGTCTTTAAAAGTTTAGTTGTATTCAATTGTGAGTTTTAAAGAGTATTTAAAAGTTTTGAGGTATCCAAAATGTTAATGACTTTTAAAAACTTTGTTAAATAAATGACTTTTCATTACTTTTGAATCTAATTCTTACTACCAAAAGTCTTGCTAATTTACACCAGACTTTATGAAAATATTGGGAAGCTAGGAAGATAGAACCAACTCCAATTCTTTCTTCCCTCGTTATATCAAGCAGCAAGCAGATAGATCTTTTTTCTTCATGGTTAGGGCTCCACTTTGGTATCCCTTCTTGTCATCCATTTCCTTCAGTTCAGATCAGTAAATTTTTTTTTGAATGTTTTTCTTCTCTTCTCACCTACACGTGTACTTTCCCTCTGTTGATGAATATTTCTTCTATTCTTTTGATCATGCTTGCATCCTAAAGCTTATCAATATTTCATCACAAAGCTATGTTTGCATATAAATATTTTATTATATTGATTATCTCATATGCTATGTTTGCATACAATATTTTATTATATAATTTTTTGCCCTTAAACCCATTAATTTATTATTTAGGTATAGTTTCTTTACCCATAATTCATTAGGTGGATAATTTTTTCATATAATATTCTCAATTTGATTACATCCCACGTATTGGGCTAGGAGAATTGCGGGAATATAGATTCTTGTAATCTGACCATTTCTGTTGGTTTGTGAGTGTTTATGAAATATTATTGATGATTGAGTAATTTTTATTTCTTTTGATAAGAATATGTTACTTATCTATGTGATTAGATTTGATAAGTAAAAATTTAAAAGGTGCATTGGATGCATTTTACTAATAAGCTATTATGAAAATATACACAATTAATAAGGATTTGTATCCAATTGTTTTTTTTCCCTTCTTTTTTGTTCCATGTATGCCGACTAGTTCATTCAACATAAAAGATAAATGTTATTCGTAAAATAAATAAATAAATAAGTATTTAAAGGTCTATAAAACTCTATGACAAAAGTATACGAAAGTTTGTCACTTAACTTTATAAAGTATATAAAAGTCATTAAAAATTTGTCAACTCTAGGAAAGTCACTCACTTAAAAAAAGTCTTTAAAAGTTAGAATTGGATACACCCCCCTAAGTTTGGATTGCAGTGGCATTCAGTGGTATTTCCCTTAATTTTATTTCATATTTTCAAAAAGTAAAATAAAAAATAGCTGGTTCATACAAAGATATATAATAATGCCACGCGTCATTATATTACCATCTCCCTCCTCCCGTGGCGATGACCCACAGAAACAACGGTAACCATACAAAACGGCCGTTCAACTGATTTTTCCGAAACTCTTAGCGCCAAACAACCAAAACACAAAAAAAGGATCAGAAAACACACACAACAAAAAAACGCTTCAAAATTCCAACTTATGATTTCCCTCACTCCCACTCCCTCTCTCGTCCTCCACACAAACTCTACCGTCTTCTTCGTCTTCCCAATTCGAACTCGCACGACGCCGCCGAGCCCTAGCAGCCCCTCCAGGATCCGATGCTCTTCTGGTCCGGGCGTGCAGGAGGTCCGCAAGTCCTCGGAGGAGAGAGAGCTGAGCTCCGAGCTCTACGCGTCGGTGCCGTTCCCGGCGGTGAAGGCCGCGAAGAGGGTGGTGCTGGTGAGGCACGGGCAGAGCACGTGGAACGAGGAAGGTAGGATCCAGGGGAGCTCCAATTTCTCTGTGCTCACCAAGAAAGGTGAGGCTCAGGCCGAGACTTCCCGCCTCATGCTCGTCGACGATTCTTTCGAAGTCTGCTTCACCAGGTTCGCTTCTGCGATTTCCCTTTGTAAATTCTTAAGAATTTTGACTTTCAAGCTAATTACTTATCTGAGGTTTGTTTTAATTAAATTAACTAATTAATAATTAATTATCTTGATAATTACTAAATGTTATGTCTGGGGTGTTAGGTGTCAAATGGGCAAGAGTCTATGAAGTTATAGTAAGTGTGCATCAGTGTTGTGTGAAATGGAATTTTCAGTATGAAATTAGGTAATACCTTTTTCCATGATCATGAACCCAAAATCCAATTGGAAGAGAGCATTTCCTGGGTCCTTGGCATATAGGAGGACAGTATGCATCACTTCCTCTTGCAACTTCTCCCGATTAAGGCTTGCTCATGTCTGGCCTTAACGAAAATAGATATCGTACTAAACTAGAGTTGTCAAGCCAAATAGGCTGTATTGTTCACAGGGCTAATCCCAGTTGCTCTAGTTTAGTGTATAAAATAACTGTTTTCCACATTCTACAGCTTTGTTTTATTTTTGTTTTCAAATCCCTGAAACTTCAACCTTCCGATTTGTATTGAATTCTATATGTTGTGGTCTCTCATGGTTTGAGCAGCAACACCACCACAAGGGAGGGTCAATGTGAAGGAAGTTGAGGTTCCACCCCAAAACCAATTGGCAATGGGGGAGAGTAGCCCAACTCCTTATAAACCCAGGTTAGGTCCCTTAACTTTTCAATGTGGGACAAATACTCTCAACACGCCCTCGCACGTGTGACAAACTTTCAAGCCTAACACGTGGACAACACATATTGGGTGGCGTGGGAGCATGTGTGGCTGTTGGGCCCAACACATGAAGCCTTGCTCTGATACCATGAAGGAAGTTGAGGTTCCACCCTAAAACCAATTGGCAATGGGGGGAGTAGCCCAACTCCTTATAAACACAGGCTAGGTCCCTTAACTTTTCAATGTGGGTCAAATACTCTCAACACAATGTTGCTGATAAAAATACAAAGTTTAATGGCCCAACATTCTCAAGCATTCCCACTAATCCACGTTTTACCTTATACCAAATATATCACTGTGCCTAGAAAAATTCATGAAAGCATTTGCAAATTCTGTTAGTTTAGTTTAGAGTTGTTAACTGTCACTTATTAAGACATGTTCTTTTGCATTTCATTCCTGCCAAAATGCATTGCATGTTGCAGTCCCCTGACACGGTCAAAGAGAACAGCTGAAATTATATGGGGCACTCGCAAAGAGGAAATGATTATGGACTCTGATTTGAGGGAAATCGACTTGTATGCATTTCAAGTGAGTTCCATTAGCTATGTTCCTTCCACATTTAATTTTTGAATTTTATCAGCACGAGTTAGACGCAAAATGAGGTGGAGATATCCTTATGATTGCTATACTATTCTGATTTTAGGGGCTCTTAAAGCATGAGGGAAAAGCAAAGTTTGGTGCAGCTTTTCATCAATGGCAGGTAGATGCCGCAAACTTTAATATTGATGGTCATTATCCAGTGAGAGAGTTATGGGCACGTGCTAGGAGCTGCTGGACGAGAATACTTTTGCATGAAAGCAGGTCGGTTCTTGTGGTTGCGCATAATGCTGTTAATCAGGCTCTTGTTGCAACAGCCATTGGTACTTTCCCTTTCTCTCTATTCTAATTTTTGCAGATGTACCTGAAATGTCTTCTGAACTTACCTTTTTTCCCTTTGAAAAATCAGGACTGGGAACTGAGTATTTTAGGACTTTAGTTCAGAGCAATTGTGGTGTAAGTGTGCTGGACTTCATCCCACGAGCTGAGGGTGGATCACCATATATTTGCCTCAATCGCCTGAACCAGGTATAGGGAATCTTTACGGAAAAACAAAAAAATATTACTTTCTCTATTATGTTATTTACTAGAGAATATACTGCTGGTTTGAGCCAGAAGTATGGAGATCAAACATCTCAAAATCTCTCTCTCTCTCTCTCTCTCTCTCTCTCTCTCTCTCTCTCTCTCTCTGTGTTATTTAATTTTATTTATGTTTTTCATGAAGGTTTTGTTGTTATGTAGGTTGTGTAATTGGATATGCTGTCCTCTAAATGGTATTGCAATATTAATGCAGACCCCAAGTTCACCTGTTGCTGCTGGAAGTTCAGGAGGAAGGAAAGCAAGCAACCGGATCATACTTGTTTGTCATGGATCCACACAGAGCAATGCAGAGGTATGAAATAATTTGAAGTTCCTTGTGAAATTTTTGTTTATATTATTCTCACTTCTTTCATCAATGGTTTGTTTGAGTATAACTTGGTTGGATTGTCAAGGAAAACCGTCAAGCTATGTATTCCTTTGATTCTCTTTGCAATTTGTGGGGAATTATGAGCTCTTGTTTGAGTTGTCTTCACTCTGGCTGGACTGGTGAACAATGAGGAATTAATAAGATCTATAATGCTCCTGAGTACTAACTTCACACATGTCTAAATGACAATTTTTTACTTGAACTACTGCAAAATCAATAGTTCAGAACCTATAAAGAAATATATATAGTAGCTCATATATGGGGGTTTATCGTTTTGAGACGCACCATAACTGAAATTCATGACTCTAGAACTTTCCCAGTTCAGATAATCATACAAATTTGTGCACTCTGAACGGTATCTGGAAAATAGTTACAGATATTGTGTTTCTAAATTATCACCTTCAATGGATAACAGACTGGTTTTCCTTCGGCTGGTGATCAACCAATGGACATGCTTGGGATTATAAAGGTACAGCATATACTTTTTATCTTTTCACATTTCCATATAAAATTGTCATATGATCTGAATTTGATGTTCTCTCGGCGGATACATTACAGTCCCAGAAAACTGCAGAGCTACTGCTTGATTTGAAAGTGAGTTCTATAGTTAGCAGTCCAAAGAAAGCTTGTGTTGAAACAGCAACTGTCATCTCCAAAGTAAGCTCATCCTTGATGTTCTCAACTCAGTATGTCAAATTGGAGATTAAATCCTCTGTTTAAAAGAGTTTTTGCTCCAGAGTTAAGTGTTTAACGCAATTGTAGGTGCAAGAAGCTGCAGATTGCTTGGGTGTTGACTGTGTGCCACGCTATGTAGAGACGAAACAGATGGAGAACCTTGATGTTGAAGACATTCTTCAGCAGTCATCTGAGGCAAGACATCTAAAACTTGGCATACTTGAACTTCTGCTTCTTGTTTAAATCCCAGGGGTGTTGTAGGAAATTTAAAAATATTTTGGCATCTTATCAGCCTTGGCCAATCTTAATATCCATGTCCTCTCATCAGTTTTTGGGGAATCAGGTCAACTAAAACAATCATATGTTTTGTTATTCTTCAATTTTGGCTTCAGTTCTCCGCAGTAACCTAAACCGAGCTGAACTGACATGGACAATTGTATGATTAGAACCTAACAGAATAAAACAATAGACCACATAGCATCAAACATGCCTGTTTCCACCTCTTTCTTATTTAGTGTAAGAAAGTCCATAAGGCTAGGTAAACATGCTAGTCTTATAACTTTGTTTTTCAGTGTGCTTGGTTACCAATACTTTCTCGTCTCTTTCTGCAGGGTAAAACGGAGATTCCACCTCTTCGGCCTGGTTGGCTGAATGAATTTGAGGATAAATCGATAGGAGCTGTGTGGGAGCAATCTGAGAAGGCCTGGCAGTCTCTGCTAAATGAAGTAGCTGATGAACCTAAGTCAGAAAAAGTTGTTGTTGCAGTTGGTCATCCGGCGTTGCACATAGCTTTGATGGGGCACTGCCTGAATTTGACAAAGGAATGGCTGGGATCATTTCATCTTGATGCAGGAAGCATCACTGTCATTGATTTTCCTGATGGTCCTAATGGCAGAGGCATTATTCGGTGCATAAACTATACGGCTCATTTGGGGAGATGGTCAATCCCGATCACCAGATCAACACTAGACGATGAAGAGTTTTCAATGTGAACATACATAATCATAAAAGGAATTGAACTCGAGTATAAATTATTTAGTTCATGAACTCTGTAAGTAAAACTGTATAGGTATCTTGTCCATCAACCCTAGCTCAATTGGCATTTCTGTGGGTGGAAAAGGGTAGAACTTGGGTGTAAACTTTAAACCTTGTAAGCCAAAAGCTGTATAGGTGCTCATGAGTTTATAAGTTCAACTGCCATGGAACCGAGACCAACCTTCTCTGCAACAAAAAGAAGATTGAAAATTGATTATGCTCCATTTTGTGTTTGCACATCACTACTACAAAATAATTAGTTATAAATCAAGGGTAGCAATTTTCACACTACAATTTTGTGATATAGAAAAAGAAATGAAAAAGAGACTAAAGCATAAAAACTAGTGGTGGGTGCGGTCTGGATACTATTCAATTGGTGATGTTCGGTCTGGTTTTCGTGAAAAAATTTATGAAACTAGTTGGTTCGGTTTAAACTGATTTTGGTGCTGTTTCTGGTTTTTCTAGTTTTGGACCGGATGTTTTTCTTTATATATATTTTTCAAATTATTTTATTTTTACAAAATTCCAACTAAAATTGTAATTTTTAGGCTTAAAAATTCACAAATTACTCAATTTCATGCAAAGAGAGATGAGTGGGCCTAAAAAAGAGAGGTGATGTGAAGTTGAGCTTGGGGAAATATTAGTTCTGGGATTAGAAATTTAGCATTGGACTTAAATATATACTTTTTTAAAGAAAAAAAATACATAGCCGATCCGGTCCGGTTTTGTAAGGTGTGAAACTGTCATCGAAACTAGTTTGAACCAGTCTAGTCCTGTTTGGTGTCGATTTGGTGACTTTTAGTCAACACGATTTTTTCCTGGTGCAGCTCAGTGTTCTGGTTTTCTGATTTCGATAATAAAAATAAAGGGAATGAGCGCAAATGTTCAAAATGGGAGTGTGGAATTCCATAGTAAATCAAACGGCCGCATGTACTTTTATTGCTTTTGTTACAAAGAAAGGCTTAAAAAATGGGAAGGGGGAGAGTTGCATCAACTCTTGATGAGATGAGTTTATGCAAGCCACTTGTAGCTCAAGCGGTTAAAAGCATTTACTTCTCACTTGAGATCCTAAATTTGACTTGCCCATCTGCCGATATCACTTGTATAAAGAAGGAAAAAAAAACAAAAACCAACGAGTTTTCAAAACATATTCCCCTTTTGTTTACGCGGGTTTACGAACTAGGCCTGTTCTGTGACTTTGATGATCAAGCCCAATATATCTGGCCCGTCCATGTCGGTTGAAATTTCACTTAAAAGGCCACAGAATATTGTGGGCACAAATATGATACGAGTTGATCCAACTAGCCCAATCCGAAGCAGGAGTGGAAATTGAGCTCAGTATCTGTCACTGTGTCTGCAATGGGGGTTTTGCAGAGGTTTTAGGGTTTGGAAACGAAAGACAGACTGAGAGAAAAGAAAATGTCAGCTTCGATCGCTGGAAGATCGACAATCCTGCGTGCGTTTTGCAGAGCGACGACAACAACAAGAGCAAGAATTTCAGCAACGTCATGCCCTTCGATTCAGTCCAATTTCATGCCTCGTCGCTCTCCTTCTTCAAGGTAGTTTCTGCTTCTTCTTCTTCTTCTTTAGCAGAGATGGTATATTTTAGAAAATGCTTATGAATGCAATAATCTTATCTATGAAAGACTTGACAGGCTGTTGCGACGAGAATTGAGCTCTCTTCAACCCCTCCACAGCGCCATTGCTTCTGCTTGCCTTATCTCCAAGCTCCCCGCCCTAGCCACCTCCTCCGAAGGTCTCCATTCTTCCTCGTTGTCTCTTCGTTTTCTGTTTATCCATCTTTACATCTTCCTCTCATTTATGGGCTTATCGTTTGTTAATTATGATCTCCACCCATATAATTTTGCCTCTCTTGGTTTCATTAATTTCATTATAATTACCTATTGTAAATTGCTAATTAACAAGGTTAAAGTCTGAGCAAGGAAAATAGACAAGGTTAAATTTTGAACAATGCAATAATCATGAATCAGCACTTTTTACCCTTTGGCTGATCAAATTGTCTAAACTGGGTAAAGGTTAGGAGTAATGTTATATGTACTGCGTTAAATGGCTACATCTCTCACAGAGATGGGACCTACTTGCATAGGCATGTCTCGGCTTTGTGAGAAATGTGGCCAGAAATGTCGTTAGTAAATCTGTTACAAATAGTTCTGTTCAGAAGTTTGAAAATTGGGCACTAATGTGAACAAGGAATTTAAGGGAAAAACTGAGCATAAGCTAAAGTTTGAGGGAAAAATTTGTGGTTTATTCTACCAAGCATCAGTTGTATAACCAAAGGAAAAAAAATCAGATAGAAATGATACCTGATTTATGTGCATAGATGTATGATGCAATTATTAGTTGTTATTGGGATTTACCTGATCGTTGTATGTTTTTCTCCCCCCCTCTGGTGACAGGTAGATTTGTGAATTATCTCAGTCCTATCTAGGAGTGAATACTAGCAGAGATCCAGTGTTCTTCCTTTGCTCCTGAATTTGCTGATAAGTTTCTTTCGGAAGTCAGAATGCTTGTCTTTAATGTTAAATGCTGAAACATGTTTGTTTTGAATTAAATAGCAATCTTTGGCATCTCATGAAATACTTCTACATTGTTACATGATTAGTTCAATTTAACAGTCATGAGTGAGATGATGTAATTTCACATTAAATAATTTGTAGTAATGTCATGTTAGTTCAATTTTACATGACATCTCCTGAAATCTTCAACTTTGAAGTCATGTCATATTAGATATTTGTATCGAAGTAGTGAATAAAAGATGAGATCAGATGCGTGACAATGGGCAGTTTCTTTTTGGGAAAAGAAATTACTAGAAGGGATCCTGATGGAATGGTAAAAGCTAGATCTGAATTGTTTTACTAAACAGGCACCAACTTATGTCAACAATTTTGAAATTTGTTATGATATTTCAGTCTAGGTGAATTAAATCTTGGTTCAGTTAACATGAGTGGTTAGTGTACAAGTTTGTTAGATACTTGTTAGCTAGCCTTAACAACCAAAGTCCTTAAAAATATTTTGGGAATCCATAGAGTCAGAATATTTGACTTGCTAGGTCAAATTTGGAACTAGAAATAGAGCTAAAAGATGTTGGTGGGTATGCAATTACATAAATTTGGTATTTTTGAGTCTTCTGACTTGATAAATGATCTTTGTCTCCTTTTCATACAATTGATTTGTGTGAGAAATTTTAGAATGAGTGATCTCTTTGAAGGAGACCTATCTGTGTGCTTATTAGGCAGGTAAAGTTATCGACTAATCGTGCAAAGCAAAATTTGGTTGAGAAACAATAGTCATTTTAGTTTGTTGGAGACACTGTGGTGGGATACTAGTGCAACTCTGTTGAGCCACTTTTAAACACAAAACAGAAGCGTTGCTTCAGAGTCAGAGCATTTTTATTTATTTTTTGTATCAAATTAGATTGACTTGTTTTTGGCTTGGGTTGATATGGATGATCGTTTTCAGTTTCTGATTTCAGAAATCAGAAACTTAGGTGATCCAAAAATCTTTTACATGGTATGTAGGCACATTAATTGGATTGGGTTTCAATACCGGTTTTATATGTTAGAAACATATAATTCAATGTTTTAGTAGTATATGTATATAGCAACTGTTAGGTTTTATTTCATAGGTTCAGTAGATGGTATGCTACACTCTTACTTATTCTTGTGGCAAATCCTTGTTCCCCAGAATACTTTCTCATTGCCACCAAACTACCAACTAATTCCTGCTTAGCTGTTGCTTAGTGTTAACAACTTGCTGACTCTGCCCATCTGTTTGCTAACATTCTTACTTCCTAAGCATTGGTTGTCTTCAGGGATTGAACTTTTGGAAATTTAGCTAGGAGGTTTGGAAAGTATCATCTTCCAGGACCTCAATCACCGCGGTATTAGCCCTTCATCTTAACCATGCGGCGATCAAACATAGCTTCAAGCTACTCCTCTACTATAAATTCCTCCTTACACATTTGAAACAGGGAGTAACTTTGAAGCAGCCAAGAAGACCTGGCAAACGGGTTGGTTTTTTCATTTTCGGGTCTTGTCTGACACAACCTGCTTTTTTAGGGTGTTGACATGAACACAAACACGACCTGCAAGATTAACGGGTAACATGATACGGCCCTGTTTGATCCGTTAAGAATTCTAACTACAGTATTTTTTCCTTTCAACAAAAAGCTTAAATAAAATGTATTTTACAAAATAAGCTCTTTATCTGAACATCCTACATAAGAAACACTTAAAGAAAATGTCCAAATTACATAGGCAATAGCTTAAAAATAAAATAAAATACAATAACTTCATTTCTTAACAGGTCACTAACGGATTCCACGGGTTAACATGAACATGACTTGTTTTTCAACGAGTCCACCCTTATTCTACACAATCCGTTCAGGCTTAATCTGAACACTGAATTTTCGCATGTGTTCGTGTGTGTACGATTATATATCTATAACCAAAGAGATGCTAGCCTACAATGAATTGGATAGTGGGATTAAACCCCTCCCACATCCCCTCATTATAGCATTTCCGCTATAACCAGGGAGCTTCAGTTTATAAGCCCTTTTCCACTTGTGCCAAAAACCTCAAAGGGCCTATAACACTGAAATAGACATAGACAAGTCCTGCATCCTATGGAAGACCCATACATATACATACATGGTGGGCAAAATTGTTCTCTAAATTGTATAAAAACAAATTCTCTATATTTTTATTTTGATTGGAATGTGCATTAAACACCAAGCATACATTTAAAATAAAATAAAAAAAAGAGCTTTCTTAGCACCATCTGAACATGAAAGATTTGTTTTTGCCAGAATTTAACATCTTGTCTAAGATCTATAACCTTTCTGCAGACAGCACAGATTTGAACCAAAACCGCTTCTTCCCCCAAGAATAGAAAGGCTTACTACAAATACTCCCTATAATTACGTTTGGTCTATCAACCCATCTGCATTTTATATTTATAAAAATAAAATAAAAATTAATACCGACCTATGTGCAGACAAATGTGGCCAATATTTTCTGACATATTATTATTCTGATATGCAGGAGGAGGAATTGAATGGGAATTTTAAGTGTCATTTTCACGTGTTAATCTATAGTGTTTACAAGAAGATGGAGTTTCAACAACTTCGAAGAAGCCACAAACACATCAAACTTTAGTGGGTGCTTGCTTATATGCAATATCTTTGACTTACCAGATACACTGCCATTATTTTTATTATAATGTTTAATATATATATATTATTATCTCATCCGGATGTTATTATCGTACGAAGGTCACTGTAAAAAGGGAAAAAAAGTAGAGAGTGATAGTAGAAAATACATAGCGTCCACACAATAATAACATCCGATCATCCGCATTGGAGAATTTATATATATATAGGGATATTCATTGAAATGTCACCTGAACTTATACCTTAGTTTCAATTTGTCACCTGAAAAAAAAATTTAAGTGAAATGTCACCTGAATTTTTCAAAATCCATGATTTGTCACCTCACTTTAACATCATCCAATTTTCCAACTATTTTCAAGGGTATTTTAGTCTTTTTATTTTCAAGAGTATTTTAAAAATGGAAAAATCATTATAAAAAAAATTATGAAAAGACCCTTGAAAATTATAAAAATTATATATCTTTTCACATTTAATCCCCAGCCATTTTTACATTTAAGCTTTATTTTTTTAATAATAATTTTTTCTATTTTTAAAATATCCTTGAAAATGAAAAGACTAAAATACCCTTAAAAATAGATGGAAAATTAGATGATGTTAAACTCAGGTGACAAATCATGGATTTTGAAAAATTCAGGTGACATTTCACTTAAATTATTTTTTTAGATGACAAATTGAAACTAAGGTATAAGTTCATGTGACATTTCAACAAATATCCCATATATATATATACACAGTCCCCTTATATTGAGGGATCCCTCAAATAATTTTATTTAAAGGACGCCCTTTAGGGTATCCTACAATTTTTTTTCCCAATAATCCAAACCATCTATTTTTTAGGTCTTCCTTCATAGATCATCCTTACAAAAAATTAGACAAATCGGAAACCGTTTCGACATCTAATTATGTCTTACAAAATCAATGAACACGGTGTTTCAAGAAAGTACTAAAATTTCAATAACTCAATTGAGTGGTCAAATAATATCGGATTCAAGTGATTTTTTGTAGAGATGATCTTTGAATGAGTATCTACAAAATAGACGGTTTGGATTAGTGAAATACAATCCGAAGTAGGGCTTACAAGCACTGGCGGATCCACAGAGGCGCAAGGAGGTGCAGCTGCACCTCCCCTCGCCAGAAAAAGCTTTGAAGTTGTCGGAGTTTGCCCCTCAGCTCTACCTTGGAGGTGCCCACCACCTGTTCGAATAAATGCCTCAGTAACCCAGCAACCTCCTTTTCTTTGCTGCGATGCAGTGCTGGGCGCAGCTTTTGTTTTGTTTTTTAAGTCCTGGCCAAACGACGTCGTTTTGGCCAGGCAAAAAAAAAAAAATTTTAAAGAGCAAACCAGAAGCCTTATTTCCACTGAACGAAGAGTGTGTTCTTGGGGTCCAAGTTGGAATTAATTGGACCAAGGAAGGGATACCTTGCGTTGAATGATTCTTCACAAAGCTTTGCATGCTCTTGAGTCTTGCTGCAGATCCATCCCTCTCCTCCAAGTTTGAATGTTTTTTTTTTTTTTTCTTCCGGTTTTTTTTTCCTTCTGTTTTTGATATATTTTATAATATGTATTTTAATATTGTTGTTTATTTTAGAGAGATTATTTTTGTTTTCTGATTTGGTTATCTTTGTATAACCATAAACCCTAAATCCTCTTTCGAAAAATTCGGGAATTTCTTTTGGCTTTTAGTCTTTTAAATGTTGCCCCTTCCCAGGAAAATTCCTGGATCCGCCGCTGCTTACAAGAGGTAGGATCATTCAATGGAAGTTCTCTATATATACATATCGACTATAGCTTGGAAGCCTAAGTTTTCACATGCCTTTATTTAATTAGCAAATGAGATGTCACATTAAACTTTATGTTAATAAAATAATAATTGGCCAAAAATTGAACTAGCCCACTTGTGTGATTGCGAAAAGACTGAAAAGAAAGAAGATTGAGAAAGGAATGAGAAAGGGGTCCACTGTTTTTATTTTTGGAGCAAATGGCTTGTCATAACCACCAAGCAAATTGGTATATAGGGCTAACAGTCTTGTTCACAATCCGGAGGGGTCTTAATTTGTGCCGTCCAGATCAAACAATTGGTGCTGTCCATTTGTTGTAAAGATTAATAGAGCAGTTCCTGTCCTTGACTCCAAGTAACACGACAAACATATATATATATATATATATATATATATATATATATTTCACTCCGTATTATAGAGAGTTTTAATTGAGGGATCTGGATTTTTCAAATAAATTTATTTGAGAGATATCATTGTAGGACCCACTTCGTATTATATTTCACTAATCCAAACTGTCTATTTTGTAGATACTCATTCAAAGATCATCTCTTCAAAAAATCACTTAAATTCGATATCATTGGACCACTCAATTGAATTATTGAAATTTTAGTATATTCTTGAAGCACTTTATTCATTAATTTTGTAGGATATAATTGGATGACGAAACAGTTTCCGATTTATCTAATTTTTTGCAAGAATGATCTATGAATGTAGACTTAAAAAATAGATTGTTTGGATCGTTAGAAAAAAAAATTCATTGGATACCCTAAAGGGTGTCCCTCAAATAAAATTATTCGAGGAATCCCTCAATAGAAGGGAAATGCATATATATATATATATATATATATATTTGAGGGACACCTCTTGTAGGGCCCACTCCGGATTGTATTTCACTAATCCAAACCATCTATTTTGTAGATACTCATTCAAAGATCATCTCTACAAAAAATCACTTGAATCCGATATCATTTGACCATTCAATTGAATTATTGAAATTTTAGTACTTTCTTGAAGCACCATGTTCATTGATTTTGTAGGACACAATTGGATGTCGAAACTATTTCTGATTTGTCTAATTTTTTGTAAGGATGATCTATTAATGAATACCTAAAAAATAGATGGCTTGGATCATTGGAAAAAAAATTATAGGGTACCCTAAATGGCGTCCCTCAAATAAAATTATTTGAGGAATCCCTCAATAGAAGGGGATTGTATATATATATACATACATATTATAACATTTGTGAATTAATTACATCTTGATCATAGAAAATTGGGTAGTATTGCATACAAAGCTATAGGGGTGAGCACGGTTTGGATTGATTTCACTTTTAAGCTGAGATCAAACTAATCCACTGTTAAATAATGTAGTTTGGTTAGAGAGAACGGTCGGATTAATTTGATTCGGCTGGTTTGAAGGATTGAACCTTTTTTGCCCACCCCTACAATGCCATAGTTGACAATTGAAAACATTTAATTAGATAAAACTCAGCCTTTTGTTTTACGTATTGATTTCAAGAAGCTGTTTGGCATTGACCTTAGACGTACTGTTGGTATGCCTAACAACCATTATCATGCCTTCAAGGATAGTTTGCAGTTGATGATACTCAGAAAGAATATTTATTATATCTTAAATCATACATATTGGAGCACTTCATCTCCATACCAATAAAAAAAATTCGAATTTTATCCTACTTTCCGACTGAATAAGACATAAATTATAAGCCATTTGCACTAATTCATGGAACTTTTTCAGGGTGTATGTTGAATGTTTTGCACGTAACGAGCTATTTGTCTAATGATAATTATCTTCAATTTATTAAAAGAGACTCGCAGTTGGAATAATCCATTTCTCAATAATATAACATCCACAATCTCACATAACTCACCAACATAATGGACCTCACGGAAATTTGTTCGAAAGTGAAGCACATTCAATGATCATGTACGAATCTATAAAACTGAATAAATTTACAAAGCCGTGTGTCTCTTGATGGAGTTGGAAACACGATTAGCTCTCTTAAACAACCATCAATATGAAATTGAAATGACGATCTCTAAACTGCTATCTTGTCGGTGTAGAGCTATCTGTCTCTCTGTCTTGTCCCTTTCTCATCACTTACACATGCGTTTTAAAAATTTATTTGCCATGATCATAAACCCAGCAAAACGACAACGTTCATTGAGATCAGCAGAATTTTGAAAACAAATAAACAAATGGGCAAGCAAGTCCCAACCTTTATTTATTTATTTATTTATAATTTATAAATTTTTTTCCTTAATTTTTTAATTGCCTCTCATTCCTCAATAGCATCCTAGGCCTGCAACTTCCCTATAATATTCAAACCAGTTGAAGCTGACACTTTAACAAATTGCAAGTTGCCTTCCAATTTCCAAACAAGAATAATTTAGGGTTGAAGTTTTAAGTGAAGGTATCCCATGACCTGGCCAAGTTGGTCTTGTTCCAATTTTCCTCCATTGCCTAATTCCTTTGAACAAAACAAGTGGTCCACATGCAAAACTATATCTGCGGCTTTAGGCATATGTCATGAAAAATAATATTCCAAAATGATTTTCAATGGTTCATCATGGAGAGAGTGGTAAAAGTTTTTGTTATGTGAGGCCAAAAAGAGAGAGATCCTTTTTCTTTTCTGAGACATCTGTTTTCCTTTTTCACCCAGCGGTGCTCACACGTTGGCGGCCGCTGATTTAGGTGGTGTTGATATTTGAACTTGAAAAGCGGCATATTTTCTAGTCTTTTAATGTGTGTTTGGAGGGGAGAATTTAAGATGAGATTTGAGATTTGAAATAGATTAAAACCGTGAGAATCCTTCGTTTAATTTTTTTATATTCAAAATTATGTTGGGTCTAATGATAGGTGTCTCTATACTTAGTTAGAGTAGGTCTTCTTTAAGCTTGACCCCGACTCACAAGGATCATGCAACAATAAATAAATGATCATGGCTTGGCTTCTTAAAATTGAAGAGGAAAGCATTCTCACAACAAATGAGATTTTGACACTTACTAAATTTCAAAAGAAAAAAAAGATTCAAGGAATTCAAAAGAAAAAAAAATTAAAGAAATTTGACAAGTGTCAAAACTCCATTTGTTTTGAGGACGAGCCTCCTCAATTTTAAGAAGCCAAACTTTTTTCATAAAATATTTGATCATTTGTACTTTTATTTGTTCATCAATAATAACTATCACTAATTCTATAAAATAAAATAAAAATAAAAACTTCAATCTATCTTGGATTTAAAAGTTCCATGTTTAAGTTTTTTTTAATTGATTTTTTTTTTAAATTTAATTTCTTTTTAATGTTTTTTACATCTGAAAAAAAAAGTTGTCATTAACTGGAAGAACCAGAAAATTACAAATCTGAAAGGAAGGACTTTATCGTTTGTTGTCCATTCTTGGGATTTATCCTCCTAGCCGAAAGGTTAGGCTACCTAGGGTCTACATACATATATAATTAGTAAATCTAAAGTCTGTTTTGAGAAATTTACAACTGCAAAGCTCACTACCCTAATACTTTTTCTTGGTCAGAATTCTCCACCATAATATACGCTCAGTTAATTGCCTAATATTAGGTACATGCATGATGGCTGCCTTCTGAATACGCACAGCATTAGCTTAACTAGTTTCTTTCTATCTCTTTTCTTTTTTCTTTTCTCCCTATTAGCCTCTTCGCAAGTACTTTTGCGCCTACGAGAGATTTTTTTTAAAAAAATTTTAAATTTATTTTTAAATTAAAAAAGATAATCGATAGCTGTCTTTCATAAAAATAGGATCCATTATCTGAATTTTCTTTTAATTTAATTTTTTTAATATAAAAAAGTGTAAATTTACCATATTATCCTCATTTAATTAATAATTTCAATTCTTAATGTTTGCATTAACCAAGGGTATTTCCTGGTATTTTGAATGTTTCACTATTCTCTGTTTTTTGCTTTATATATACTAGCCTCTCTGCACGCGATTCTACGCATGCGAGAGGCTTTTTAAAAAAAAATTAATTTAATTTTAGTATTAAAAAAGATAATGGGTAGTTGTGTTCCATAAAAATAGGTTTCATTATCTGATTTTTCTTTTAATTTTAAATGTTTTAATATGAAAAAGTGTGAATTTACCATATTATCCTCATTTAATTAATAATTTCAATTCTTAATGTTTGAATTAACTAAGGGCATTTTCTGGTATTTTGAATGTTTCACCATTCTTTGTCTTTTGCTTTATATATATAGATATACTAGCCTCTTTGCATGCACTTCCGCGCATGTGAGAGATTTTTTTTTTTAAATTAAAATTTATTTTAGAATTAAAAAAGAAAATGGGTATTTGTGTTCCATAAAAATAGGATTCATTATCTGATTTTTTTTTTAATTTTAATTTTTTTAATATGAAAAAGTGTGAATTTACCATATTATCCTCATTTAATTAATAACTTTAATTCTTAATGTTTGGATTAATCATGGACATTTTATGGTATTTTGAATGTTTCACCATTCTCTGCCTTTTGCTTTATATATATAGATAAAGGCTTTTGAGTAAGTCTGCACTTCTAGGTAGTCTTTTGGGAAACTAAACCAAGTCAAGTTGTTCATAATCTTATTGATGCGTGATTAGTTAATGAATATCAGATCTACTCTATATAAATTTATGCAATTAATATCTGCCTAACCAATTTGGTTGGCATGATTTTGTTTGATGTCGCAAATCTCGCGGCCTGGTGTTTCGGGCCGAGGGGATGTGCGCGAACACTTGACGTCATTCTTTTGGATACGGTGCGTTTGTGCGCGGGCGTGCCAGCACGGTCTACCGTGCATCAAGATAGTGATGGTGTTTGGGTAGAAGATGTTCAAATGGTGCGCCTGTTTGGGATTGGACTTTTAATCAAACGATTGTGGCCGAGAGAGGAACTTATCTCGGCCGTTAGGTTCACGGCCTGAGCTACAAGGCCGTTTAGTGGTGGCGTAGGTGCGTTACAGGAAAAATAAGTTGCTCCGTGGGAGGCTTTTGGTTTTGGTGTTGGACCCTTTGAACGTGGTCTTGAGCTTGGTATTTATAGGAGGAGCCCTGGAGAGTCAATCGAGGCTGAAGAAGACCTACCTGAGGGCTTGAAAAAATATATGCATGGTGGAGTCTGACTGGGGCAAGTGGGCAGTCAAATCGGCATTTGGGATCGTGAAGCATGGTGGTGTGACCCCCATAAATCTCGGCCACCGCCCTGATCGAGAGCTCTGCGCTTCCTGACTGTGGGAATGCATTTAATGTTCTGGTCCAGTGGTTGGTGATTTGACCCTAGGTTGTGAAAGTGCTTCGTGAGAATGTTTGCGTCTAACCACTCTGATCCCTGTTTACCAAATACTGACTTCAATCACTTCCCTTCTGCCCTCGTGCATTAAATGCTTCTTGCACCCAGTGGATTTGCTGTAGTGGTCAGAGGCACTACTTCATTAAATGGGGCGTGAGACCCTGAAGCCACGTGGCGATTTTGACCATAGTATCTTCGGCCGTGTCGCGCATGGACCTCGGCCTCGGCCCATAATGCTATGGTCGAGAGGCCGAGAAGATCCTGCCTTCGCATTTGCCTTGTGTTTTTCAGGAACGCAAGATGCTTGACAAAACGCGGCCGTTCTAGTTTATGAACATGTGTCATGGCCGAGAAGAGGTCCCTTTTTACGACTGTGATTTATTAGGCACAAACAGATTTTCCTTCCAAAGTTGCAATTCCAAGTTCATGATTCAAGAATATTTGGTGGAAATAATACAATAAGGAATTAATTAAATTTTTTTTTTTAATTTTTTTTTTTGACATTTGGAGAGGGGAGAATTAAACTTGGAACATCTTCTAATGCATAGCACAACCTGAATGATGAAATATGGGCCATGGTATTGAACATTGCTAGGAAAGAAAAAGTAAATATGCCAAAAGAATGTATTTGATGTGTTTGACAATAATTTTACAAACAGAAACTAGAAAGTAAGCTTGTTACAAGAAAATTGGTACATAGTGAGGGGACGTTAATGGATATCAAGTACAAAGTTGGTTACAGGAAATTCGCATGACATTCCAAATTTTCATGATCAGCTAGCAGATTCAGTCTTCTTTTCACAATATTCAATTCAAGCATGTGTGCTTACCAATGATGAACATGCCCAAAGACCATAGCATCTGGGGTCCATATCTCAAAAGTGTGTCACGCTTGTACCAAAAAATATTGTTCATATGCATTGTGAATTTACTACATAATATGTTGTGTTATTAGATTGTTAATATGCATAACGTAATGACGTATTAATATCAAAGATGACAATATTCATATTTTCATTCTCAATATTCAACGTCATTGTTTCACACTGGCAAATTCAACCATTTTCCTAACTTGAAACAAAGACGTTCATTCGAAGAATGGTTTAGATTCCAATTGAAAACCCTAGCTCTCCCTCTCTCCCAAGAAACATTGTAGAACCTTTTTCAGTTTGAGGGGGGAGGAGACCAATGTTCTTCCTCCCCTCTCCCCTTCTCCTTTTTTCCCTTCTCTCTTCCTCCCCTATTTTCAGAGATAGAAGGTTCCCCTATTTGTCTTTGTTTTGCTATGATTTTCCTTCACTCATCACAGGTGGATGTGTCTCGTCGTCAGATCTCCATCTGTGTTTCGGTGTCAGATCTCTACCCCCAACTTTTTTGCGGTTTCTTCATGTTTCGAATAAGTCATAGAGACTCTTTGAGTTTTGTGTAGTTTTCAACCTATCATTTTGTAAGAGTTTTTTTACCTCTGTTTTGTGAGAGCTTTTCCACCTCTGTTTTGTGAGAGTTTTATTTGTATTGTTATGGTTTGGTTTTTTTTTTTTTAAAGCTTTATCCCTTTTTTGTGGTTCTGAGTTTGCAATCTTAGTTGAGATGCCTATGCCAGATTCTCTTCGATCCTGCTTGATCGTTAGTGGAGGAGTCCAGGTTGTCTTAATTTTGATGTCAGATCACTCCATTATTATAATATCCTTTGTGCCTAGTGCCTTTTTTGGTTGAATTATAAATGCAATCCCATAATTCCTCAAAAAAATGAAAAAAAATGGTTTAGATTGATAGGCAAGATTCCTGTATGATATTAATGGGTGTAATTAACACAATGATGATAGCATCATAACCTCATAGCTGCATAATTAATACCTGCATGTTCTAATCAAAATGACCTATCTCTTTCTGCTTTTCCTTTCATTTATAAGCCTTAGTTTCAAAGTCTAATCATAGCTAGTTCTTTTGGTCTGAAACCTTTCATGCCATTTAATAATCCATACCAGTACTTAGGAAGAGACATAGGAGGAACTGCTCACCCATAAATAGGGGTTCATGTGATGGGGCTCCTATTAACTTAATGTTCCTAATCCCTCTTCCCAACCAGCAACCACATGATATTCTGCATAAGCTGAGCTTATTTAATAAGTCACAGGGGACCCTTTCCTTTGTTTAGTTTTAAAATTTTAGTCAATAAGAAATAGAAAAGAAAATAATAAAGGAAACTTTTAATTATATAGGTGTGTTGGGAGCAGGAGTTGGTGGGTCTCCAGACTAAATTTATTTTGTGGGTCAACATTCACTATCATAATCATCTCACTGCATGCCCATATCATCTTTTGTTAAAAAAATAAAAAAAATAAAAAATAAAAAAATAAAAAATGGAAAAAAATAAACTGGGAAATATATTCCCTCACATATATATCCACCAAGATATGATCAATTTCTGATCCCCAAAATTGACTTTCTTTGTATACATATTGTTCACACAAAAATGTTTTCTTACTAGAAATTTTTTCATTGAAATATTTTATTTTAATTGTTGATGCTTTTCCAAATATCTCAAGGGTAAGATAAGATGTATAGTTGTCTACATAGTCATAATTGGTTGTGAGAAAATTGAAAAAGTAATTAATCTATAAATTAGGTAACATGAAAATCTAGTTACCTGTCTTTTGCCCTTTTTCTCACATCTTATATTTAATTCACAAAACCTAATGTAAGGAATTAAAAGCAGCCATGCTCCTGTCACAAATAGTGATGGTAGCAGACCAGGTCCAACTCCTTTGTTAGCCTTTCCTTTATTTTTCTTTTTATTTTTTTATGTCTGATATGAACTGGCAGAGGAGATAAAGAAGGCAAGCATGAAGGTTTCTGTCTCAATTTTCCACCTCTTTCCCTTCTCATAAGATGCAGATTTTAAGGTGAGACAATGAAGAGAGAATCATATTAAATTCATATCCTTTCTTGCCTTCTCATTCTCAACCTCTAAAACTTTCCCATTTAGAAAATCTGAAGAAACAAAAACAGTTCAAAAGCCTTCATAATCTCATTCATTTCTTAGAAGAAGCCAAGCCAAAAACCAGACAGATCCATTTTCTCCAAACCCTGTAGATCTCTCTCTCTCTCTCTCTCTCTCTCTCTCTCTCTCTCTCTCTCTCTCTCTCTCTCTCTCAAAAGTAGTGCCTGCTGCAGGTTTTTGTTTTTGCTCAGAGAATTATATTATTTACACAATGAGAGACAAAATTTCTTGTTTTAGTGAAAATGCAGTAAATGTTTCTCAGCCTTCATGTTCTAGCTATGCAAACACTGGTTGTGTTTCTCCAAAGTTAACTCCTTCTGTCCAAAATGCAGTCTCATGTGTCTACAAAATCACTCTCTCCACTAAAAAGCAGTTCTTGCTCACAGTCTCCTGGTGCAAAAACCACTATGCACAGGGCTTAACCATTAAGTTTGGTGATGATCCAACAGCATGCTTCAAATTGAACATGAATTCGCGTCTGTTCCGGAAGAAGAAAGGCACCAAAGTCCTCGAATCGGATAATTCGAAGATGGAAATCTTTTGGGATCTGTCCAAAGCTAAGTATGATACTAGTGGTCCTGAACCAGTTGATGGTTTTTATATCCTGGTCATGGTTGATTCAGAAATAGGCCTAATTCTAGGTGACATGGCTGAAGAAGCTGTAGCCAAGAAGTTCAAGACTAGTGCAACCCCTGTTGCAAAGGTTTCTTTGGTTTCAAGGCAAGAGCATTGTTCAGGAAATGACATTTATTCCACCAAGGCTCAATTCAGTGACACAGGCATTGTACATGACATTTTGATCAGATGCAGTGGAGAAAATGATGGCTTAAAGCATCCGGTTTTATCAGTTTCCATCGACAAAAAGACGGTCATTCGCGTAAAGAGGCTGCAGTGGAATTTTAGAGGCAATCAGACAATTTTTTTAGATGGGTTGCTGGTTGATCTGATGTGGGATGTTCATAACTGGTTCTTCAATCCTTCATCAAGGTATGCAGTGTTCATGTTCAGAACAAGAAGTGGAATGGATAGCAGGCTGTGGTTGGAAGAGAAGTTGGTGCAGAAGGAGCAGGACAGAGTTGAATTCTCCTTGTTGATCTATGCCTGTAAGAGCTCATAATGAAATTTAGTCATTACATTTTTTTTTTGGGGTTTAATTCTTGACATTTATGCTTGTTATTACTATTTTTCTAAACTTCCTTTCAAAAGAGGAATAGATACTAATTCATTTTGATCATTTACAAGAGGAGAACATAAATCAATGTCTCAGGAATATGATTGTAGATAGATAGATGAATTTGACATGTTTTGATCTCTCTCTCTCTCTCTCTCTCTCTCTCTCTCTCAATAATACTGCTGATCAATTTTGAAAATTAGAATATGGTATTGCAGAGTGCTAGCAAATGAGTTAGAATAGAGGGGTGACTGTAGAAGGTTCAAATAATTGGAAAGGCAAAGGAAAAAGATACTAAGAGATATCAATTAAAATTTGATGAATGGGGAAGTGGGAATTTTGAGTACCAATTATCATTGCTTTTTAGGCTTGTAAGGATCAAATCAAATAAAGTTGAGAATCCCCCCAATTATGTTCAGCCTCATTTGACAAGTACATCTTATAAAACACGGAAAAAAGTTGATTGATTGGAATATATTGTTTTGTAGGATTATGCAAGATTACTGCTTGCTTTTATTGTTCATTTAGAAGTAAAATTGCCAACGGGAATCTAACCTAATGTAAAAGGGTGCACTTAGATTTGAACTCCCATAGCATATTTGGTAGTGTATATGTGAGAAATCCTCAATTCTTTGTAGTTTAGACTATCGCTTGTATTTAAAAAAAAATAATTTATCCTCTTTTTCGAGATTTTATGAATGAAAACAAAAACAGTATCTTTTTTCTGGTATTTAATTTTTAATTTATCATATCCTACTTTCCCCACCTTGGCCTTGACTTGTCAGGGAAAATCCTACTGATCCTTTAGTTCAAGAAGCCAGCTCATTCACACGCTTATTCACAAGCCAAGAAAAAGATTGATCTCCATCAGGCTTGGCTTGATATAGCTTGTGATTGTGAAGTAACCATTTGAGTTGGGCAACCAAAACGGTTCAACGACAAATCTTGTTTTTGTTTCTCAATGATTGACAACAACATTTCATTTAAAATTACTTATCATAGAGATAGCAAAAGTCTTTGGGATAAGTTGTTCATCTGACTTAAAGCTTGACAAAACAAATATCCCAATAGGATTTAAAACAAATCCTCAAATGATTATTCGGTAATTGTGATAGTTAGTCGTCATTTTGTTGGTGGAGCCTATAAATTTAAATTTACTAGATGATAGTTGTCTCCACTTTATTGGATGAGGTTTTGAATTCAAATCGCGTGACGAAAGCACAGCAAGCACACCTGACATAAAATTCAGACCAAAAGAAATACCAAACCATTAAGTGATATAAGAATGGGCAAGTCGATTTTGAAATGGTTACTAGGATAAGACCAAAACTCCAAACGTATGCAAACAAAATATTCGGATGGCGCCCCTTCATTTTAGACCCGCAGCTAGTACAAATGCATGGTCCCCCTCTGTCTTAAAACAATTGTCTGGTCCACTAGCAGAATCCAGTGAATGTCTTCCCAAAGCACCATAAAAAGAGTCCTTCTTGGGGAAGATGACCTACAGTACAGACTAGAGGCAATGAATTGCGATAGCATCAGTCACATGTGAACGAGTGACAACCGTTAATTTCTACGAACTAGATTAACGTACTGCAACTATATATTGATCTTCAAATGTAATTTTGCCCCGGAAAGAAAATATGTAAAGTGTTGCATACAAGTACAATACTATAATCTAATACATCAGGAAAGAACCCAATAAAGTAATAAGCAGCCAGGCTGCCTAGCTAGATGGATGGGTGTGTACGTGTGTACGTGTGTGTAGGGCAGTTGTTGGATGGGAGCTGCTTTTCATTGAATTCTAAAGCCAATCATGCTCTGACAAAGTTTGTAGTCTCTCTCTCATGGCAAAGTTGCAATTGTATTCATGGAGAGCATCTCCAACATAAATTTGCAACTACATTAAGGTTAATGTTGGGCCCTATACCATTTTAACTATTATGGTGTCATCAATAAGAGTTGGAATTTGAAATCTTTTTTATAGTTAGGCTATTTCCAATGCGAAAGGGGCTAAATTCAAATTTTCACATTTCAAAATACAATTATTCATGTATTGCATGGACTCAAATTGTTTTTTCCCCAATCCTCTCGACTCAAATTTTGAATCCATAGCCTTATTAAATTGTTTAAAAATAATTTAACTCTAATGGGTCCACAAAATTGACTTTGCACATGGGAAAATGGGTTGTGTGAGTGGGCTCCACCAAATACTATATTGCCAAAATTTGACATTTGGCCCTCTCAATTAGAGATGCCTTAGGGAATAAAATCATCACTAGATGAAGCAGTAGTTAATTTATAGACTAACGACATTTCACATCATCGAGGTTTTTGCAATGGATGAACTTGATTTCAAGATTTGGAAGAAACCCTCTCTTAGTCTTAGTTGAAAACTCAGAAAGCTTGAGTTTTTGATTTTTTTTTTTGTTCGATTTCATTGCCCAATACTTGGGTATTGGAACGACAACCTTGGAATAGGTGCCAAGGTCTGAGTGTGAATTTTTTTTTCTTTCTAGAAATGCCCTTCACGTGGACAATTTGGATTAGGTTGTCACGATATGTGGTGGGTCCTGTATCTGACACATCAACATTTAACGTTTGACCAGAAGGTTAATTTAACAGTTGGTGTAAATTGGTTAGATTTTGAAATGTTGGGTATCAAATTGATGAAATTGAAACTTCGGGGCCCATTTTGATACGCACGCTAAACCTCGATGGTGTGAAATGTCGTTAGTCTTTAATTTATTTACCAGCTTAAGTCACTCATGTAAGTTGTATTCACATGTTGGGCTCAATTTACTGGGCTCGAACTATACTCTGCCTTTAATAATTAAAATAATAATAAATAAAAAAACGAGGTGAAATTGGCTGCATGTGTAGCCCACTATGTGATAGTCCCACTTCAAAAGGTGAGTTGAAAAATATAAAATCACATATTGGAAACTAGACAAAAATAAAATACAATATAAGGTACTCTACAATATATATGTGTGAGTGGATCAACTACTAGTACAAGCTATGCATTTTGTGATAAAAGAAGAAATACTTTTCATTGTTAGAAAATCCATTTGCTGATTTGCATCAAAACATTAAGGATATAAGAAGGGTTGTTCCGATATAGTTCCCTGCAACTTTTATATCGTAATCAAAACTTTTTCATCTCCTTCGTCCGATACATTATATTATTATTGGGCCATTTTATTTTTATTATTTATCAAATTAATATTTTGGCTTTTGCTAAAATAGACTTCAATCATTTTGACTTTTAGATGAGCATTATGAGCTCTTCAAATTATAACGAGACAAGAGATGACTGCTTTTTATATGTGGAAAAGTTACTAACTTCCCATACTGCTTTCTTTATGGCCGGCAATACTGCACAAAGAAGAAAGACCAAAATTCTAAAAGATATATAATATGATTCTTTACAAAATTATTTGAGGGATTTCTTTTCTTGATTTTCTAGCATTTAGATCAAGCGAATTTTCTATAAGTGATGAGTTTTAGCTTGATTTCATGTTAAACATGTTAGTTAATTTCATGCTTTTTGACCTGAACATTATCAAAGAACAAAAAATCATGTCACCTAAACACAAGACAACAAATGCAACAAAAAAAGGAAAAAAACACGAAGCAACTCAATTGTCATCCCTAGCTACATATCTACGACTGAATAATTCACTGCAGTTATTGTTGAAAATATTCTAAAAAAACTCTGATTTTCATGGAGTTTGATCGTGATGAAGATCTGAAAATGTTATATTTCAGAATGACAAACTAGCAGCCCACCAAGTAGTGGAATCACTAATTATGTATTATATTTAATTTTGTCGAGTTTCTGAGGTGGGACTTTACATCATTCTACACGCCCCCTCACATAGAATCACCATAAAAACTAAAGTCAATTTTCAAATATTGTAACTTAAAAATATATTTGTTTTGAACTGTGAGCAAACTTTTCTTGAGTGTTGTATGAAAGACAAAGTTTTC